>JAQPPZ010016480.1:0-600000 GCA_028583015.1 Wollemia nobilis | reverse complement strand
AGCTCGTTCTTTATTTTGATCATCATGTTGGGTCATCATGGCACCTAAAGCATGAGTTATGGTTCCTATGTAAAGCATCAAATGCCTACCAGGCACAAGAGGAACTAAAATACGTGGGAAAGTGAGATATTGTTTGAGATCATCAAAATATTTCTAACACTCAAAATCCCATCGAAAGACCACATATTTCTTAAGAAGCTTAATAAAGGACTAACACTTATCGTCTAACTGGGTGATGAACCAATGGATAGACTGAAGTTTACCTTGCAGACTACGTAGTTTGAGAAGGGTATGGGGAGGAGGTATATCAATGATGGTTGTTATCTTAGCAGGATCCGCTTCAATGCCTCACCTAGACACTATGAAACCTAACAATTTGCTAGATTTGAATCCAAACACACACTTAGTAGGTTTAATATGAACCTTGTGTTATCAAAGCCTTTCAAATATTCATCTTAAATCATGGACATGATCCTTTTATTCTATGGAGTGTGCTAGTATATTGTCCACATAGTCTTGGATAATATCATACATCATGCCATGGAAAATATAAGTTATGGCCCGCTAATAGGTAGCCCCTACATTTTTTAGGCCAAAAGGCATGACCTTCCAATAGAAGATACCCCATGGAGTAGTGAATGTTAACTTAGCCTAATCTTTAGGGGTAATCATAATGTGATTATAGCCTGAGAAACCATCCATAAGCGAAAGCATTCCACATTTGGTAGTGAATCCTACAATCTAGTCTATGTTGATCAAGTAAAAATCATCCTTGGGACATGCTAAGTTAATTTCCCATAAGTCGGTACATATTCTAATTGTTCCTTCCTTCTTATCTACAGGAATGATATTGAAGATCCAATCAGAATAGTCGATAGCTTTTATGAAAATGATGTCAAGGATTTTTTGGAGCTTTTCCTTGACTAAGAGGGTGACCTTAGGATGCATATTCCTAAGTTTATGCTTAATCAAATTAGGACTAGGTTTAGCTACCAAATGATGCATGACAAGGGAAGGATCAAGCCTTGGCATGTCAGCATATGACCAAGAAAAAATATCCTGATATTATATTAATAAATTGGTCAATTGCTCCTGCTCATATATGGATAGGTATTTACCTAACTTAAGGATTCTAGGGGCTTCCTCAAAACCTATGTTCACATATATGGTCTCCTAAATAAGGATGGATAGGTCATCCTCAAGAGGATATGGGGAAGGAATTACTCCTAAGTTCTTAAGGTCCTCAGGAGACATAGAACCAAAGTCCACTTGAGAACTCCTCAACTTGCACAGTGTAAGGGATAAACCCATCAAAGTAAATGTTATTCTGAGATGCATCCTCATATTTAGCATACTTCTCACGGATTATGACCGACAAAGGAAGATAGGGTGACCCCTCATCCTCAACACTCCACTCTAAACTTTGATGAGATTTATCAAAGAGAGACTCTTGATAAGAATAATTAGCTTGATCCTGAGATGAAACTATTAGAGCCAAATTTGACTCAAACTTTGAAACCCCCAGATTTAAATTTTTGGTTTCATCAAAATAACAAGCATTTTTGGTCTCTATTTCATCTTATTAGAGAAGTTGATTTTCCATAAGTTGATTAATGAGTCTAACCTTAAACATTGCTAATATGTGCACCTTTAAAAAATTGTTATATCGTAAAGAGGTTACAAAATTTAATACCTTTTAATAAAACCCGACCATTTAAAATACAAGGTTTAGTCTCCCAGATCAATAATCATATTTGGACCTAAGTCAAATGTTAAATCATTGAGTCCCAGCGTATTAAAAATATTTAATCAAATGCCATGGTCTAAAAACCCAAAAATATAAGAAAAATGTCAAAAACCTTAATAAAATATAAGGGTATGCATCCCCATTCATTAATAATCGAACATCTCAAAATCAAATCCAAAGGCTACACATAAATCATCCTTAATCGGACGGATGTGCTTTAATAAACCAATCGGTGAACAATTTGATCAGGTCAACATAAATTTCTTAATAGCATGCCTTAGCCTAAGTTTAAAAATTTCATGTGCCCCTTGATCATACAGATCGACGGTTGCACTCCATTTAGCAAGTCGAATCTTAATTTTAATCTGAAATCCTAAGTGTAATGTTGAAAGATTTGATTAAATAATAACGAGCTTTGAAAGATCTACGATAATGTTATAAAATATATTTTAATCAATGGTTGTGCTTGTACTTTAAGACCAACCATGCAGGTGTAAGGAAATCAATGGTTGTGAAAGCCCCCATCAAAATCGGATGGTGACGATCAAGTCAAATTCAAAGTCAAAGAAACAAGTCGAGGTGAATCCGACAGTTGTGCTTCATTCAAAATAAATTTGACAAATGCGCTTGCTTTTAAAAATAAAATAATTCTTTTGACAGATCTAATCATAGTGCCAAATTCATTGACAGATCCAATGAATGTGCTTTCACCCCAGATGACCAAGGTATGCACGGATCTAGGAAAGATCGACGATTGCGTTATATCCCAAGAGAATCTGACGGTAGCGATGTTTTGATTAAAAGAAGGTAAAAACAATCGATAAGGCTAAGTAAATGTTGATTAACCTATGGTAATAAATCTTAAGCAAGGGTTCTAATACGTTATGTAATCACCTCCCTCACTAAGCCAAGAAAAACAAGAATTTTCAAAGCATTTTTTTCTTCTATATCTAACCCGCAGGTTTTAAAAGGATCCACGACTGTGAAAGATGAGAGCAAATACAACGGTGCAAATACAACCATGAGCCATCAAGGTTAGCCTATTGGAATTGGTTGCACTATTAAAATAAAATGATTGTAGGTTTTATCAAATCGATGGACATGACACTCCTAGATAATAATCAATGACACCACAGGTCATTAAGAAGATGAACGTTAAAATGTACCCACATAAAATATAAAGTTAAATTGGTCCCATGTTTCATTAGATCCAACGATCGTGGTTAATCTTAGCTCATCCTAAGGTTTCATGAAAAAGGAAGGTTATCAGAGATTAAATAAAGCAATTAAAAAGAAGAGCCAAGTCAGATCAACGACCACGATATGTTTCAAGTTGATCCAACGGTCATGGTTCCTCCAAAGCACAAGTTATATACAAAGCGGATCAATGGATGCATTTAATATTTCAAACAGATCCAATGGTCATAGATTAATCAGGGTGATATAAATCGTTGACAAGTCAAAATCAAAACCAATCAATGACTACGAACACTCAGGGTCAAAATAAATCAACGAGCGTGAGAAAGCTGGCTAGATATGATGGCAGAGATCCGATCAAAGGGTAACCCAAGGTAGGTAAAGGTGATCGAATGACTGTGCTTGTTCAAACATTTGATCCAACAGTTATGAAAATTCTAATAAGAACATAACCACCGTTGGCCCATATCTTCAGTATCTTGGAAGCTAACGTCCTTGCAGGTTTAAGAAAATCAAAAGTTGCCCTACAATGCTTACCCCATCCAATGGTCACTATTAACTGATAGAACCTATGATAATCACAAATCAACAAAATCAACAGATTCATGTCCGAAGGGAAAATTTGACAGTCTAACTCCCGAGAAAAGGACGATCACTTCACAAAATACCTAAAACAAATATTGAGATAGAAAGTGAGAAGGTGACTCATTCACAATAAGGTATCCTGAAAGACGCTATGAAGATAAATAGTTGAGATGAAGCCAAAAAAATAGTATGCATAAGCATTGTAAATCCAGATGATGCCCAAGGAAGGAAATATTTGAGCAATCATAATAAATCCCATGGACAGTACCCAGATAAGGATATTATGGACTAACCAGAAGATAAAACCTGACGCTCAAGCATGCAATTAAATCATGTGTATCTACTGATAATAATAATGATGTATATCTACTGATAATAATAATGTACTTGTAGACACCTAAAACGTATCATGTCGAGGGTGACTACTCATATGGACATGCTACAAAACCATATGAAGGATCTTGGATAGACTCCAAGATAGAGCAGTGGTTCTAACCACTCAATTTAGGCATTCTGGCCTAAGCAGTCTGAAATGCAGCCCAGACCTGTGGTCTCCAATCTGAACCATGGTTGACACCTGCGGTCTACATTCTGGACCATAGCTGTGACCTGTGATCTGAACTGGAGTTCAGTTAGGCCTTCCATCCAAGCCAAATCGGTTGGAACGGCCAAGAGATCTAGAAGGAGGCAATTGGAGGACGAAAGATTCCAAAGGCTTCCATCCCAACTGTCCTAACCAACCTTCTTGGTCTTGGCTTCTCCATGAAGCCACCCCTAGCCCTAGGGGCATGCTACAAATACCCCCTCCAAGTGGGGATGAAAAAGAGAGAGATAATTTGTATAGCGAAGTGTTGGCAAATTATCGAGTGAGCTAATTGATCAAGAGAGCAACGAAGCCCTATCAAATTGCATAATGACCTTGTGCATTTGAGAGCCCCCTTTGCTATCCATCCAAAGACCAATTAGCCATGGATGCCCTAGGTGCCTAGGAGGATCAAGAAACGCAAATCCGAGTGAACGAAGGCCCTTCACAATGATTTGACCACCAAATCTGTCAGAGGACGACAAAGGCGACCCTTGAACATCAATTCGGACAAGGAGGTCAAGCCCACTGCCCCTAATTCTAAGGGCAAACACATCAGAGGTCAAATAGTGGCTATCAATCGCGGTTCACAGTGCAGACCGCCCCTCACAGCTATGGTTTGCAATAGGTTAAAGATCACCTTACTCATTTTGCTTTTTACCGCATAGATTAGTCATGTTAGTCTTTTCATAGGTTTAATTGCATTTTAGAGAAACTCTGACCGTAGGAATTAGGCATTTTATGCGTTGCATTGGGTAGGAGTATATTGGATCTTTTAGATGTTTTATTGCTTCTAATTCGATATTTGTTCAATGCATCATTTGCTTATTCATGTCTTGTATGTTGTAGTATAATTCTTGATGTGATTAGAATAGCTTAAAGCCTTTCTTTATGCTTTCTTGTTTTACTAGTTTAATGGTATTTACATGTATGTTTCTTTAAAGGGCCTCATCACGAGAGGCTATCAAACTTTGTAATCATGCGCTGTTGTTTCTTGTTCGTAGGGAGACAGGTGCAAAAGGGAGCCTATATCATAATCCTTCCACATCACGGAGAAGGGGGTTAGCTCTACCCCAAGGCAGTTTGTGAGTAATCACCGGAGCAACAAATAAGCGCGCCTACCCTGTTGAGGGCATTGGCAATTGTAACATCTGTATCATCTTTGGAGTGACCCCGAGAGGGCATTTTTGTAACCCGAGATCCTTTCGAATATTAATATAAGAAACTTTGCATTAGTTGGCTTCTTTGTTCAATTTGTGCATTTGTGTGGATCTTTGTGTTTTTACGATGGTATAGATCAATACACTAGCTAGGTGCATGCTCCGCGGTTACGTCAGATGGCGATCACGATGGAACCCCACAATTTTAGCCTTGAATTTTGACTATTCTTGGCTTTTTCTTTCCACAGGTGCTAACCGCAGCTTTCAGCTACGGTTATTTTTTGGCCCGTGGTTGTAACCTACGGTCTCCACTGCAGCCCGTAGGTCGGACCTGTGGTTCATAGAGGAAGAAGTAGACAACAAGGAAATCAGTGGGCAATAGAGCAAGAGCTGAGGTAGGTCCCAATTTCACCTTCTGTGTTGAATTTTCTGCTCTGCATCTTTCCAGAAATCATCGAACCATTGCAAACTAGGAACAAAAATATAAGGGGTCAATGAACAAGTCCTAGTTTGTTTTTGATTTCCGTTCAGTGGAAAGGTGTTGTTGGGAATAGTGGACCTCTGAGTGTAGTCTACCCCTAAATACAATGACCTTGATAAATATTGTGTGTCGTTTGCATGCTTGAGGTCCAATCAATGGCCATGTCATTGTAATTGCATCGTCAAAATATCATGTAGGACATTAGCATGCATTATGTCTGAATTCAAAACGTTCCTTTTCTTTTCATGTACATCATGTAGGAATGGTCATTATGCTCTGTGATGCATTTGTCATTTTTGCAAAATAAAAGGAACCACACACACCACGTATCATTTAAACATCAGTGGCATTGGGCTCTCACATCCAACCCGCTTGATTGAGACCAACAGTGGATGTCATTACCACTTGGTTGGCTCATTTGAAATTGTATTATCGGGACCCGCTCGTTGCCAAGGCCGACCCAAGAACTGTCCTATCCATGCAAAATAGCACGCACTCATCTTCGAAAGGGTGTATCACTATGCATGGTGTGCTGGGTGAGGGTTGGTAGTACCTATGCTACTTCGTTGAGTATGGATGTCATTACCATATTCGGCTTGTGCGAGTATATAGGTGAAAGCCAATTTAACTGAGTTTAAAATCCAACAATATTTCAAAACACGTGAGAGTTTCTAACACTGATACAACACATCTAAAAACAACATCAAACATTTTAGGGCTCACAATAAAAATTTAAAAGAGATAATCACCATTTGTTTACATTGTTTGCATAATAAAACACATCTAGATGTCAGGTACACAAATGGTGAACACACGGGGTGATCGGCAAAGGTCTAGGACCGATGCCCATGATCAACCCCCAACTGGGTCATAGCAACATGTGTCGAGTCCTCATACACATGAGCGAACCGAACGACGTTCGACAAGCATTAGAGGTGACAACTCGACACGGGGAGATCCCATTGAGCGGACCCCCGATAGAGGAGCTTCAATACACTCCTCTAGGCACAGGACTGAGCGTGGAGCTTCTCAACATGAGGATGCTCTGCCCCAAAGCCATTATCGAGACCGCATTGCACGCGCATCCATGGGATCGATCGAGGAATATGTGGTGCAGGGGACCAAGTTGGTTCCCATACGTACTAGGTCCATAGGAGGTTCTAACCCTCCACCGTCAGAGTATAGACGAGTCAGAGATCCACCCATTCAGGGGCAAGAGGATAGGCTCGCTTTCGAGCATAGGTCCACCCATACTCCCGTGCGTGGCTCACCATGCAAGATCACCATTGATATATCAAATGTGGGAGCTAATGGAACACCACCACATGAGCGGTGGAGGTCTAGATAGCTAGATGGTCTAGGTAGTGTTCTTGAGCAGCTAGGCTGCAAGCCTATAGCTCTGCCCACTCATGCTCCGAGTGAGCGTAGCGGCAGTTGTATCAAGATCACTAGAGAGCATGGAGAGGCTTCTAAGTGCCCTCATGTCACACGTCCACCGTCCACACATCTGTCTGATGGGTACAGAACCCATAAGGTAGCTCACATAGAGCACGCACACCGAAGGCCTCCTACGACCAACCAGATTGATAGATCACACAGATTGGTGTCCGAGCAAAGATGTCAGCTCCTCCAAGATCAATTGGATGATGCTCGCCTAGAGAGGCAACATATTGAAGATGAAAATATTCAAGCGCAAAGGCTCCTACGATAGAGATTATATGAGCAGCGCATGCACGAGGAGCGTATTCTAGCTCAGAAGGAGCGTATAGAGCAGGAGGATCGGCTAGCCAGGGCTGGCCTATACCCTCCCGAGGAGCATAGAGAGCGTGTGCATAGAAGGGTTGTGTCCCTAGCTGATATGCATGAGGAGCGAAGAGATGCTCGTACTCATGTCAGTGCCCAATAGAGGGAGTGACTACCATCACTCAATGATCTTAGATAGAGGCAGCATGAGCACGTAGATGCAGACAGATATGATCAGGGCTACCCTGAGAGTTGTCGAGTTGAGGAGGAGGAAGAGCCATGTCCTCCACCTCCCTCGAAGAAGACATTACCTCCTAGACCACCTCCACGGTAGCTTAGGGAGGAGGACTTTTTGTCTTCTAAGGCATACAAGGTTTTGGCCGATAAGGTCAAAGCAATAGAGAGGCAGGGCACGGCTATGCAAAAGCCGACACTGAGGAAGATACACAATGAACCTCTAGACCCCTCGGTGCCTACGCCTCCATATCCCGAGCATTTTGATATGCCCCGGTTGGAAAAATTCAAGGGTGATGAGGATGCACAAGAACATGTTACGAGTTTTTTGGACGCTTGTTTCCAGATAGAGAGTCAGGATGCTTTGTTGTTGCGCACTTTCATTATGACACTTTCTGGCCTGGACTCGAGAGTGGTTCAACCAACTGAAGAAACATAGTATTACTAGTTTCGAGCAGTTGGCCGATGCATTTCTTGAACGCTATTCATTTGGCATCAAGAAATAGGCCAACCTTTCCGATTTAGCTACGCTAGCTCAGCATGACGACGAGCCCATCGAGCAATACGAAAAGAGGTGGCATAGAATAATGGCAAAGCTGCCATTCCCTATTCCTGCAGCCGAACTGACCCGAATGTTTACAAAGAGTTGTGCCAAGCACATCTCGCTACTGTTGCAGCTGTAGCAGTACCCTACATTCGAGGAAGTTGTGGCGCAAGCCAGGGTGATCGAGGACATCAAGTTGCAAGAAGGCAGCTTGAAGCTCAAGACCAGGAAAGAGGGGTTTAAAAAGAGTACTACGAAACAACAGGGCAAGCAGGCCCACGTGAATCAAGTAGTACTAAATCTCGGAGGAGAAGACAAGGGGCAGCAAAAGCCTAATTATCAGGCTCAACCTCCTCCTGCGCGTTATGAGACACGCAAAAACAACTATAAGGGCAAAAACAAAGAAGAGCGCCCACCTCGCCAGTTCACACCCTTGACGGAATCGATGACTTTAATTTTTCATCAACTATGCGAGGCCAAGGCCATACGATTGCCTGAGGTCAAATTAGTAGATCCGAATGTGCCAAAGTCAAAGTGGCATCAAGATGATCTATTCTACATATTCCACAGAGCGAAAGGCCACGACATCGAGACATGTTGGTCCTTCAAACACATCGTGCAGAACATGATAGAAAAAGGAGAGCTGGTAATACCAGGCAACCCACAGGTGCCCGACAAAAGAAACATGGGGATTTTCAAAAATCCACTACCTAATCATGAGGTACCTCGTAACAATGTCGGCCAGGTCAATCAAGTGAGAATCGAACCACCTACCCAGGGGTTCGTAGGCATGGTCAATGTTGTTACGAGACATGGGAGGTATGATCAACCGAATCGACCTCGTGCTCCCATTAGAATACAAGCTACGTCGGATCAACGACCAGCTCAGAACATTCCAGGCCCACCAACTAGACCGATGGTGACCATAAGGAGCAGGTTAGTTCAGAACCTGCAGACAGCTCCTACGAAGTTGTCAATATATGAGCTTATTCAACTAGTCCCCTAGACACAGGGAGACTCTTATGGACATTTTGAGGTCCATTGAGGTACAATCCCAAGATGCCCATGCATTTACAAATTTTGTGGGACATGTACAACAGTGTCAAGAACCCACGATACAATTTTATGATCATGAAGTGAAGATGGTTCCTACTATTATGGCTGACCCATCGCTGCATATTATCGCGTGTGTTAACCACATGCCTTTCAAAAGGGTCTTGATCGACACTGGGTCCTCGATCAATATAATCACGACCATTGGTCCCCCCCCCTCGACAGTGTGTGAAATACATTCATGAGGGACAAGTTCACGTAGTGTCCTCGGATGAAGAACCATTCAAGTTCATGAACCTAGCAGATTTGCTTAGGGGTTTTGTACTCCCGTCGATGCATTTGGATATCCGACCTGTCTCGTCGGTTAAGATTCCAATAGGTAAACCAGCAGCCCATGCTCAACCATCGACATCTGTGTCACACAGATCTGAGCATACGACTGCAACTTCTCTAAAGTCGACTGCATCGGCAATGCACCGACAAGTCGAGAAGCTAAAGGTGAAATTGGGTGAGAAAGTGGAAAATCATGTGCCCAGATCAGTCGCCAATGAGACTCCCACTCCCATGGATGTGGAAGAACCTCAAGACAAAGTCGAGGAGGCACCTCAGCCTGCTTCGCCTGCATCTTCAGCAGGGTCATCTGCACCATAGGTGACCATTCATCTGGCCAGCACAGGGTTGGGTGAGTATCTTGTGCAAAATGTTACTTTCGGACCTATCCTAAAAACTGCACAAGAGATGGGCCGACCGCACGCCCATCGATTTTTTATTGGATCTGTAGTGTCGTTGGGTGAGCCACCCAACCAAACAAACTTTGTCTACGCAGGGCTGGATCAAGCGCCCACCAGAATGTCCATAGATGAGGACGATGACGAGCCATTCGCTATGAATGTGCGCTATCTGTCCAACCCAAAATACGCCATGCACATTTTTGAGTCGTATCATTGGCATGGGCATGGCCTTGGTCTTTTCGAACAAGGACGTAGAACCCCGCTCGAACCTCATTATCAGTTAGCTACTGATAGGTTCGGGTTAGGGTTACAAGTATAGGGTCATGATGATTTGCTTGTTGCATCCTTAGATCACATGTACTTGAGTCTGGGGGACGATGTGGATTTTACTCCATATCACCCTAATCCTTCTAGTTGTTGGAGGACTCGCCAGATGGTATCGTTTGTTACCATAGGGCCACCTGATTCATACCATGATGGGCCCTTAGAGGACAACCCCAGAGACAACCTAGGTAACCAAATCCGTGGTGCTACCAATGACACTGGTATGCAGGGGCATGACCCCCATGTTGTAGGCGATCTCAAGTCAGGAGATCTTTGCGATGATGATGGAGAGGAGTCCACCTCCGAAATGAGTGGACCTAGTTATGATGTGGATGATGAGTCCTCAAATGATGATCAATCTAAGGAGGAAATCAAGCCGACCTTTCTAGGTCCGACGTTTATATGCCATCTGCTGCCTATGGAACAAGTGGAAGAGACGAACGAGCGCTTCATAGTCGATAGTGATTATAAAGATGAAATAGAGGAGGCTTACTTAAAGCCTCACCCAGTTGATCTCCCACTATGCATAGACACAATAGAGTGGCCCATCCATGGTAGTGACCATAGTGATGTAGATGAGAGGATCGATTCCAGGCTCGTGTATCCATAATATCTATTGCCTAGGGAATCGAAGCATGTTATGGAGGAAGTCCCTCCCAACACTGAGCGCTCTAAGGAAGGAGTAGCGCCAGTTTATGCGGTAGTATCATATATACGATCATTCTATCAAATTTATCTGGATAGTGATGATAGCGACCACAGAATCAGATACATGGGACCACATCTGCCTAATCGCTCCTTAGAAGAGGGGGGAAGTGACGGATTGTATTTGTACAGTGATGATGAGGACTCGGTGGAGATGGCCTATTTGGGACCTCACCACTTACGTAATAGGCCTCCACCTAGAGGTCCCCCACCTATTACAGCTGTAGGTTTGCATCGAGAGATTAATCTCCATCGTAGCCTAAGGGAAAGAAGAGAGCTTGAAGAGAGGTATCAGGAACTCTTTCCCCATCCGCCTACGTACGCGGAGCTCCTTGAGTCGAGAGATCCCATTTTGTAGCCAGTGCACCAGGAGGATCCAGTTATACGGACATCCCATAGAGAGGATCCGTTTGTGCCCATACCATCCGAACCAGATCTTGAGTATGAAAGCTACGCTTCAGGGATAGAGTTTTGTCCGTGTGGTTTCGGAGATCAATTCCATTCCATCAATATGGTCTCCGTTGATTTGACCACTCCACTCCACAATCCAACAGATCCATCCAAACCGTTGCATCTGAACATGGATGCTATCGATTGGGATCGTGCTGACTCGCCAGTCCGGCCTAAAGATTTCTTCCCAAATGAAGAAATGCTGCAACCATTTCATTTCGCACCAGGCTGTGCTCATGATGTTTGTCACATCGAGAATGCTTCCCAAGAGGAACATGTGAACCCGACTGATGACATCCATCTGATTCCTATGCCTCACCAGCTTGAGGAGGGATCACATATGTCAGTAGAGAAAACCTTCGATGTGGATATCAGTAAAGATCCCACCAATCCAAAGAAGGTTAGATTTGGAGAGAGTCTCACTCCGGATGAGCATGATAGCATCATCCCTCTACTGAAAGAGAGACCTGATCTCTTTGCTTGGACTTACAAAGACATGTCGGGTCTAGATCCAAAATTGGTTACTCATAACCTTTCGCTAGATCTATCGAAGAAGCCAGTCAAGCAAAAACTCAGAAAGATGCATCCAATAGTAGCCTTAATGGTAAAAGATGAGTTGCAAAAACTGTTGGACGTAGAGTTCGTCATCTCCATCGACTATCCAGAGTGGGTCTCCAATATGGTGCCCGTAGGAAAGCCAGATGGAAGGGTCCGTATTTGTATGGATTTTAGAGATCTCAACAAGGCAACACCCAAAGATTCATTTCCATTGCCAAATATCGATGCTCTGGTAGACGCCACTGCAGGTCACGAAATGCTCTCCCTTATGGATGGTTTTTTTGGATATAACCAGATTCAGATTAAACCCGAAGATCAACATAAAACCATGTTCATAATGCCATGGGGGACATTTTGCTACAAAGTTATGCCATTCGGTCTTAAAAATGTTGGTGCCACATATCAGCGGGCTATGACATATATCTTTCATGACTACATGCATAAAATCTTAGAAGATTATATCGATGACTTACTAGCTAAGTCGTTGCTGTGAGCAGAGCATGCAGAGGTCTTAAGGAAGGTCTTCGATCACCTGATAGAGCACAATGTCAGGTTGAATCCTAAGAAGTGCGTATTTGGCGTAACTTCAGGAAAACTCTTGGGATTCATCATTTCTAAATGAGGCATCGAAGTAGACCCAAGAAAGGTCATGGATATTCTAGAGATGCATCCTCCCACTAATATCAAAGAACTAAGAAGCCTTCAGGGCAAAGTAGCATCCATAAAGTGATTCATCACTCAATTATCGGATAAGTGTCGACCCATGAATCGATTGCTACACAAGGGGGTCCCATTTGATTGGGACAAGGACTGCCAAGCAGCCTTTGCTGAGATTAAGCAATACCTAGCAACGCCACCAGTACTAGCTCCACCAAGGCCAGATGAGCCTTTTTTGCTATATATATCGGCAACCGACTTTGCATTAGGGACCATGTTAGCCCAAAAGAATGTGCAAGGCAAAGAGCAAGCCGTATATTACATCAGTCGCACCTTGGTGAGTTATGAGTCAGGATATGCATATGTTGAAAAACTTTGTTTAGCAGTAGTGTTCGCTACCAAGAAATTATGGCATTACATGCTAAGTCATACCACATATGTTATATCGAAATAGAATCCTTTGTAGTACATGATGAGCAAGACATATCATAACACATGTACTGCAAAGTGGATCATGCTATTGATAGAATTTGATTTGCAATTCATCAGCCAAAAGTCCATCAAGGGACAAGTCATAGCTGATCAACTGGCTGAGGCACCACTGTCCAACAGTAGGCCTCTAACCATTGAGCTTCTAGATGATGCGGTCTTCATAATATCTGAAGCTCCCAAACCCGAGGAACCAGAAAATAATGTTGATATGACATTGTTCTTCGATGGTTCAAAGTGTGAGCAAGGGGGTGGTGCAGGAATAGTGTTTTTCATGCCACAAGGAGCTCCAATGCCCTTGTCATTCAAGTTAGACTTTTCATGCACCAACAATAATGTTGAGTACGAAGCCCTACTTTTGGGCCTCCACACAGCCATCGCCATGGGTATTAAAATATTGAACATTTTTGGTGATTCTCTGCTCATAGTTAACCAGGTTAAGGGGCTCTTCCAGTGTCGATGTCCCATACTGAAAGCCTACAAAGATCTTGTTGCCACTTATCTAGCTAAACTTGAATGGTATGACATCGAGGCAATCCCTCATTCATCAAATAGGTTCATAGACACCATGGCATCTTTGGGGTCCTTGATCCCTCAGAATCCATCTGCCAATTTTACTACCATCCATGTTAGAACGCTCTCGCACCCAACAACGGAGCGTGCAACCTTTGATAACAAAGAATCAGTCAACATGATTGTCGTGGAACCAATAGCTGATTGGTTCCGTAGAGCGGAAGACTTTCTTAAGCAGGCACCTTGGGAGTCATTGACTTCTCAGAGTCCTACGGGGAGTGGTACTACCATTCACCACAAGGTTGTTTCCCAATCTGCATTTGCAAAGCTAAATACGTAGGGGGAGCAGGTCATCTTAGCAATTCAAATTGAGGCTTGTCAAGGCTGGATGTTGCAAATCCAAGACTTCCTAAAACTTGGTATGATCCCAGAGGGATTGTCGCGTGCCGCAAGATGCACATTTAAATAGAAAGTGACTAAGTATGTCTTGATAGGAGACATTTTGTACCGACGTAGCTATGAAGGAGTCCTCCTTCGATGTCTTGAGCCCCAAGAGTCATCTTGGGCAATCTCAAAAGCTCACGATGGTACGTGCGGTGGCCATTTTAGTGGCATGGCTATCATCAAATGCATCCTTCGCATGGGTTATTATTGGCCCACTATGGAGAAGGATTGCAATGTGTATGTCAAGAAATGCGTTAAATGTCAGCATCATGCTAATCTTACGCACTTGCCATCATAGGCCTTACAGACCCATTCAGGCGGCTTGGCCATTTGCTCAGTGGGGATTAGATCTGATTGGCAAGATTTCCCCTCCATCATCAGGCCGACATACATTCATTATCATGGCTACTGAGTATTTTACAAAGTGGGTGGAAGCCATTCCCCTTACAATGACCACTGGAGCTCGCATCACAGAATTTATTCTCGAGCATATCATATGTCATTTTGGGATACCATCCAAAATAATTTTGGATAATGGAACTTCTTTTAAGAACAAAACTGTGTGGGCTTTAACGTCTAAATACCGCATTCAACATAGTTTTGCAACTCCATATTATCCACAAGCAAACGGGCAAGCTGAGGCCTCAAACAAGACTGTGGTAGCCATCTTGAAAAAGATAGTGCAAGAACACCACAAGGATTGGCATATACAGTTGCCCCTTGCACTATGGGCTTACAGGACTAGCATTCGGACGCCCATTGGGGCAACGCCATTTTCACTAGTATATGGCGCTGAGGCCATTATGCCCTTAGAGTTGGAAATTCCAACGTTGCGCATCGCATTGAAAGAGTTCATCGATGATGACACCGCACGACAAGCTCACCTCGATCAATTGATGTTGCTTGATGAACGTCGCGTGAATGCCCTCGAGCATCTCCATGTTTATCAGGAGTGATTAAAATGAGCTTACAATATCAAAGTCCACCAGAGAGACTTTGAAGTTGGGGATCTTGTGCTGAAAGAGAACCAACAGAACTCGAATTTGTCGCCTGACATGCGAGACAAATTCATGGCTAACTGGCTAGGGCCTTACATCATATCTAAAAATATTGGTTCAGGAACCTATCACCTAACATCGCTAGAGGGTGTGGAAGAGCTTGAGCCTCTCAATATCATCCATCTTAAGGCGTTCTATGCTTGAGAGTGTAGTAAAGGCACCAAAGGCATCTGTAAGCCTTTGGTCAACCCAAAAGCCCCGAGGGTTTTGTCTAAACCGCTCGGTCACCCCAAAAGGCCCCAAGCTCTCTGATTAAGAAGCTTGGTCAAGAAAAGGCACCAAGGATTTCCAAAAATTGCTTGGTCAACCCAAAAGCTCTAAGAGTTCCTATAACTTCTCGGTCATCCCAAAAGGCCCCAAGCTCTTTGATTAAGAAGCTTGGTCAAGAAAAGGCACCAAGGATTTCCAAAAGTCGCTTGGTCAACCCAAAGGCTCCGAGAGTTCCTATAACTTCTCGGTCATCCCAAAAGGCCCCAAGCTCTCTGATTAAGAAGCTTGGTCAAGTAAAGGCACCAAGGATTTCTAAAAGTTGCTTGGTCAACCCAAAGGCTCGAGGGTTTTATAACTTCGGTCATCCCAATAGGCCCCAAGCTCTGATTAAGAAGCTTGGTCAAGAAAAGGCTCCAAGGATTTCCAAAAGTTGCTTGGTCAACCCAAAGGCTCGAGAGTTCCTATAGCTTCTCGGTCATCCCAAAAGGCTCCAACCTCTTGTGAGATTTGGTCAACTGAGGTGTAAAACCTTTGGTCAATTCAAAAGGCTCCAAGGATTTCTAAAAGTCGCTTGGTCAACCCAAAGGCTCTGAGAGTTCCTATAGCTTCTCGGTCATCCCAAAAGGCTCCACGCCCTCTTGTTGAGAGTTTGGTCAACTAAAAGGTTCCAAAGGTGGCTGTAAAACCTTTGGTCAATTCAAAAGGCTCCAAGGATTTCTAAAAATCGCTTGGTCAACCCTAAAAAGCTCCAAGGACATGTACTCATCGTTTGGTCAAATATGAAAGCTCAAAAACCTATAAAAATCAAGAAAAATATATAAAAGTCCAAAAAAAATGGATAAAGCCTAAAATCCAAAAACATTTGCATTTGCATTTTGCATTTTCATCTGCATTCACATCATCATATTGCATTTAGGCATTTGTCATCCATTGCATTCCATAGTAGAGTGTAGTGCGTTTATCAAAGTTTTACCAATAGTCACACGTTTGTATGACAATCATGCACCCTTGCATTTATCATAATTCATTGCATTCGTACACGATACATGTTGTGGAGACTTATGTATGTATATTAAGTTTTCCTGTCACTCAGCCATACCTAGTGAGTTCTTCAGATATTGTAGAAAGCTTGCTTTGCTATTATAGACAAGGTCATTAGTTGGGATAGTGCTTCAACATATCAGAATCCCATCACTAAGAAAAACAATATAAAATCTTGCTAAGATGAGAGAGGATGAAAGCCATGAAAGCAGTCTTAGGTATCTAGAGAGATGGGTTTCACGACCTGCTTATCTTGCAAATAGTCGGTTTATAAAGGTGTACTTTGGCAAAAGGACAAGAATTTCCCCTATAAATCCCAAAGTCACAAAAGTTAAATCCCAAGTTACAAAGTGCAAAAAAAATATACAAATTTCAAGTTCAAAATATAAAGTGACATAGTGAATCAAAAGCACTATAAAAATCCCTTGCTCAAAGAAAATGGTAACACGTGGACTAACAATGATTTTTATCACTACATCTGAGCAAGTAAGAAGGGTGAGAACTTGAATCCCTGGATTGTACACCTTTTGAAAGCCATAGAGTGATCCTCGATCGTAGCAATGGGTTGGAAGAGTCCTACCTACAATCGGAGGGGTAGTTCTATTGGGTGATCCCCAAATGTAGCAATGGGTTGAAAGAGTCCCACTTGCATTTGGAGGGGTAGCCCTGATCAATTTGCAAGATGAGCTAGCTCTAGGTACCTAGGATTGTCTAGTTGTATAAGTCTAATCAAAGTTGAAACAAGGATGATACGATCGTATGAGGAACCTTATCTCACATATGGGTTGAAAGAGTCTCGACTGACATACAGGGTATGCTTACGATCTATCTAAAAATACTCACATGCACACACAGGGATTATGAATAGTTGGGTCTATCATGGCAAAAGCCTTGTCCAATATAAGCCTGGTATAGTTAGTATGTGATTTTTGGAGAGGTTTACTAGGGTGTTTGAGTCTCAAGGAAAATCCCAAAAAGTGCTCCAATAGCAACAAGATACCACATATCTTCAGACTACAGAAATACGAGTCATTCATTCATCAAAATGCATTTTACAAAGTACAATCAAATATATAAGATAGATACCGCATGAAGATCAGAAATGATGTTTAGACGACCACTGATTATATAGTACAAAATGACATAATCATTCATTAGCATTTCACCAATCCATTTCACTGCATTTCATAAATGGGTGATTAATTGATTAAGTTCTTGTAATGAGAATTATCAATTATTTTGCATGATTGTTATACATTCTGTGGTGTCATATTTTAAAAATTGATATACACAGTTTACATTCATTCCTTATGTTTTAAGTGATTAAAGCATACAGGTTCATCTCCATTAGATTATGATTCCGTACATAATGCATTACCATACATTGCATAGCATATCATAAACTGCATAAAATATACGCATGCCCACAAAGCAAAAATAAATATGCATTAAAAATAAACATCGCATCCATCTACATACATCATATGTCGCACATCTAATCATCTAGATCACTGCATATCATCATCATAAAGTAGAATAGCTATCTAATGCATGACATCCATACATCACATCATATAAACATAGCATTTAAATAAGCATTGCATCCATGTGCATCAAATAAACATAAAATCAAAAACAATAAATACACATGTACACATAATGAGCCATGAAATATCATATCATATATATGTGTGTCCAAACGAGTACATAGGGAGTACAAAATGCCCGTAGGCTACAACTATGTAGGTCCTCGACCTTACACACAAAATGATACATCAAAACTATAGTCGATAGCTGCTATAAATTGGATCTAGGCTGCTCCCCCTGTACTGGAGCTCTCATCACCTCCCTCTGCACTATGCTCTGGAGCCTACTCTCCTGGCTGACCTGGCACCTGTGGTGGATCCTGCTATGGATCCTGCCTGCCTCCAAAGCCTAATGCACCCAACACATGGGAAACTGGTAACTATAGTAGGCTAGTCCTCTAGCTGGAGGCCCTTGATGTCTACCCTGGATCTCTAGCCCTAGCCTACGATCTTGCTATGTGCATGCTAGAGGACCTATGCATCCTCTCAGTCCTATGAGTCCTATGACTCGAGCTCGTTATGGACTACCCTAAGGTCCTAGACCTGGTACGCTATGACTCTACTACAAAAGGATCCTCAGGAATCGGTAGCCCATGCATCTCTATGTAGCCAACTAGCTGATCAACGTGAGCAAGCTGGGCTGCGTGCATCTCATTGGTCCTCATGACCATACCACGTAGTCGCATCACCTCAGTAGTCGGATCTTGTATAGCTATTGTACCTACTATTGGTACCATAGGAGGCCCCATGATAGCTTGAGGAGGCCCCATAATAGCTCCCCTCGTTGCTCGTGTGAGATCCTACTCTACCTCTACTATAGTCCGTTGCACCTGTGCTAACTCTAGGGTAGTCTGTAGTCTCTACACCTAGGCCTCTACATCGGTAGCTCGAGTCATGAGCTCCTGTACCTGGCCCTGTGCCTCAGTCAAGTGTCACTCCTTATCAGCCACCTTCACCTCTAGAGTGGCGATGGTGGTATCTCTCTCACGTTGCTGCATGTGAAAGCACCCAATCTGACTCTGCAAGTCAGCAACCTACACCAACAACTATCCCTCTACACTGTCAGGAGGGACCTCACCCTCCTCTGGAGCATCCTCCTTAGGGTCGATCTTTGGTAGGTCCTCAATGATGGCCTCTACGCCCCAACCACCCTTAGTACGTTGGTGCACCCTACGCCCATCAGGATCTGCCTCTACCTCTGCCTCTACTGGCTCTCGGCCTAGAGGCCCGGTCTCATGCCATCTAAATAGAGACCACCACCCATCATAGTCGGGTGTGGTCCCAGCTGTCTCAACCCCTGACTCCTAGAAGTCATCGGGTGCATCTCCTAGCGATGGAGGAACTATCAGTGGGAGATCCCTCTCTAGAGCTAGGCGTCTGTACCTCAGGGGCATATCTGGTAGGTCCTGCACCATGCCAAACTATCATAGGACATGAGAGAAAAATTGATACTCTCGGACCTCTGGCTTACGCTAGATAAGCCATCTATCTCGGTGGGCCCATCGTAGCCACTCGTCCACCTCCGGCCATACAGGACAATCCATGTAGGGGTGCCAGACGACGTCCCCCGATCCAAGTGCTACAAAGCTGATGATGTAATGTTGCGTATCCCTAACATGAGCCCTACTATGGACACCCTCCTTAGCACGAGGCTAGCAGGTGGCGTAGCACTGATGATCATCATCTAGGGTAGTGATGCGTAGAGGTAGATCAGTAGGATGCTCGATCTGGATGTGCTGCCACCCCTAGATCTGTAGCAACAGGCTATAGTTGATGCCCTTATGGCTCCACTCTATAATCTGGTATAGCTCTCGATAGAGCTGGCATAGTAAAGTGCTCCCCTAGGCCAGTAGTAGTGGCTCCTCCGTCGAGCTCTGAAGCACCCTCCAAGTAGGGGCTAGCATGTTCTAGGGAATCCTCACGCCCGAGGAGTCTGGAAGGACAATCTGAATGATGAGGTGCATAAAAAGGGCCTCTCGAGCAGAGAAGACGTCATCCCGGTACCAGTCCCCGATGTGCACCCCTCCATGGTCTGCATCATCCTATGCATCGATGCTCTGATCATCGAAGATGGCAGCAAAAATGGCATCCTTTGTCGTGTAGGCAGAGGAAATGATAGCCTCATCATCGATAGGGATCCTAAAGATCCTGTAGACATCCTCTAGTGTGATGGTCATCTCACCAGGAGGTAGGTGAAATGTGTTGGTCCACGCATTCCAGCATCGGGCCAACATAGTAATATAGGCCTGATCTACCCTAATGGTGGGTAGATCCATGACATAATCGAACCCGATGGCTCGGAACCATGCTCGGTCATCATCCGATAAGGCCTCATGGAGAGTCTTCATCAGGTCAGGCTCCCACGCTCTAGAAGTTAACTTTTAAACAAAAAAGCAAAAAAAACATAATGTAAGCTAAATCTAGCTAAGCAGAGCTAAAGAAAACTAAAAATTAAAAAAAAACACAAGCAATTGTAGCCTGCAACTGCAATTTGCGGTCCTCCAATTTGCAAATTGGGAACCATAGCTGCAACTTGCGGTCCCCAATTTGTAAAATTGGGGGCCATAGCTGAAACCTACGGTTCCCATTTTGCCACCTGGGAACCGTAGCTACCAGCTATGGTTTAGGAGTGGCACCCATTTTGGGTACCCTCCTAGACCACTAAAGCATAAAATTAAATCCTAGTCTAACCTAAACTAGTGGGGTTCATTATCGGCAGTTTAATGAGGTTCAATTATCGCATTTATTAAGTGTGGTTCATTTTACTAATATGGAGTGTGAGGTCTCGGTTTTGAGTTACCTTGCCCGCACCCTACCCCCGGCTAGTCGATGGCTGATCAGGATCCGCCATCAGGGAAGACGAGTGTAAAGATGGTCGAGTTTGATAGCGTTCCGTATCAGGGAATGACTTCTCTCTCTCAGAGCTCTCAATTTGCTAAAGGTTGCAAGAAAATAATGAAAAATTATAAATGGGATTTCAATTTATAGGTCCTCCTAGTCTCTGCGGACCGCAGCTGACACCCATGGTTCCAAAACTAGGGTTTTGCGCCCGTAGGTCTGACCTGCGGTCCCCAAAATTTGGTAGTGCAAACCGTAGACCGTACCCGCGGTCCACAACTAGCAATAAATGCACTAAAAACCCACCGTGGGAAGGTCTGAAAAGATAAATTAATGACTCCCAATGGATAAAAATCAAAATAAATGATCAAAATTGCAAATTTGGTGACATTAAAAGCACCAGGATCAATCCAATAAATGCAAAATTAAACAAAAAAAAATCAAACAATGAAAAACCAAATGCGCCTCGTATTCAGTGATTTATCCTATAAAATTGGCGGTTGCAGCGACTTGCGATCCATGCAATCCGACAAGATGAGTAGATCACAATAAGGACATTTGGGGTAAAATTGTCATTTCTTTTATGACATCTTTCAACAAATCATCGACAATATGATTCAACACAAGTCTTCTTGAATTTGTATTATCTTGACTCTCTAAGACGGCTATCATAGCCTGACTGCTCCATGGGAGAAAGATGTGCAAATACTACTAAGCGTTGCAATCATAAGCTGAACTAGGCCTAGCCAAGGCATTAAACGTCTCAAATCTAAAAGTTGTTCAGGATCATTCATTATGGTCAAGCGATTTCGTCGCTTCAGACATTGTCATTACCCTCATCGACTCGTCGCTTGAGGGGGTAGTCATAATTTCATGTCATAATCAAAATCAATAGAAGATCCCGGAGATCGTAGATCCCTTGATCTTGTCAAAATTGTGTTCGTCCTTGCGAATCATTGCTAACAACTATCATAAGCTTCCCCTCTGCTTGGGGTAAATAGCAAATATGAAATTTCATTTGTAGCTCTCATCCTTCGGTTATATAGGCCTAACTCCTATTGTAGCACCAAAGCTACCCGAATGTCTGATGATGAGTGCAAACTTTTCAAATGTAAGCCTTCCCACATTGGAAGCAATGATTCCAGGATGCGCATCCTTTTGCTGGACCTAGGGCATCTAATGTTGATCAGACTAATGATCATCATAGAACCTACGACATCATTTTAGGAGGTCTATTTTGCTCAGCGTTGTTCGATCTCACAATGCATCTCAAAAGGGGCATCTGTAGACACCTAAAATGCATCATGTCGAGGGCGACTACTCATATGGACATGCTACAAAACCATATGAAGGATCTTGGATAGACTCCAAGATAGAGCAGTGGTTCTAACCACTCAATTTAGGCATTCTAGCCTAAGTAGTCTGAACTGCAGCCCAGACCTACGGTCTCCAGTCTGAACCATGGTTGACACCTACGGTCTACAGTCTGGACCACAGCTATGACCTATGGTCTGAACTGGAGTTCAGTTAGGCCTTCCATCCGAGCCAAATCGGTTGGAATGGCCAAGAGATCTAGAAGGAGGCAGTTGGAGGATGGAAGATTCCAAAGGCTTCCATCCCAACTGTCCTAACCAACCTTCTTGGTCTTGGCTTCTCCATGAAGCCACCCCTAGCCCTAGGGGCATGCTACAAATACCCCCTCCAAGTGGGGATGAAAAGAAGAGAGATAATTTGTATAGCGAAGTGCTAGTGAATTATCGAGCGAGCTAATTGATCAAGAGAGCAGCGAAGCCCTATCAAATTGCATAATGACCTTGTGCATTTGAGAGCCCCCTTTGCTATCCATCCAAAGACCAATTAGCCATGGATGCCCTAGGTGCCTAGGAGGATCAAGAAATGCAAATCCGGGTGAACGAAGGCCCTTCACAGTGATTTGACCACCAAATCTGTCATAGGACGACAAAGGCGACCCTTGAACATCAATTCGGACAAGGAGGTCAAGCCCACTGCCCCTAATTCTGAGGGTAAACACATCAGAGGTCAAACCATGGCTGTCAACCATGGTTCATAGTGCAGACCGCCCCTCACAGCTACGGTTTGCAATAGGTTAAAGATCACCTTACTCATTTTGCTTTTTACCGCATAGATTAGTCATGTTAGTCTTTTCATAGGTTTAATTGCATTTTAGAGAAACTCTGACCGTAGGAATTAGGCATTTTATGCGTTGCATTGGGTAGGAGTATATTGGATCTTTTAGATGTTTTATTGCTTCTAATTTGATATTTGTTCAATGCATCATTTGCTTATTCATGTCTTGTATGTTGTAGTATAATTCTTGATGTGATTAGAATAGCTTAAAGCCTTTCTTTATGCTTTCTTGTTTTACTAGTTTAATGGTATTTACATGTATGTTTCTTTAAAGGGCCTCATCACGAGAGGCTATCAAACTTTGTAATCGTGCGTTGTTGTTTCTTGTTCACAGGGAGACAGGTGCAAAAGGGAGCCTATATCATAATCCTTCCACATCACGGAGAAGGGGGTTAGCTCTACCCCAAGGCAGTTTGTGAGTAATCACCGGAGCAACAAATAAGCGTGCCTACCCTATTGAGGGCATTGGCAATTGTAACATCTGTATCATCTTTGGAGTGACCCTGAGAGGGCATTTTTGTAACCCGAGATCCTTTCGAATATTAATATAAAGAAACTTTGCATTAGTTGGCTTCTTTGTTCAATTTGTGCATTTGTGTGGATCTTTGTGTTTTTACGATGGTATAGATCAATACACTAGCTAGGCGCGCGCTCCGTGGTTACGTCAGTACTACACAATAAAATAAGACTACTGGGCATATTCATAGTGTTGAGCAAGGTGCAGCAACAATATTGTCATTGTTGTCAACACAATCAGATAGATCTGTTGATGCAAGTGGACAGGAAGTTCAAAAGCTATTCAGATGCAGAAGATAGGAGTTCAAAGGTTACTCAGAGTATGTACAGTGATTTTCCAAGAAGACCGAAGTGGCCCATATGCAAAAGATCAAAGAAAAAGACAAGTAAGAAAAGTGTCACGATATCGCGACATATACAGAAAGCAAGAAAAATTGTCACGATTTCGCGACATGTTGGAAGAGAGAAAAAGCAAGAAAAACTGTCACGATTTCGGGACATGTTGGAAGAGAGAAAAAGGGAAAATTAGATTTGACATGTTGGAAGAGAAAAAGGCAAGTGGAAAAATTGTCATGATTTCACGACATGTTGGAAGAGAAAAAGGAAGTGGAAAAATGACGATTTCGTGACATGTTGGAAGAGAAAAAGGAAGTGGAAAAACTGTCACGATTTCGCGACATGTTGGAAGAGAGAGAAAGGAAGAAAACTGTCGCGATTTCACATGTTGGAAGAGAAAAAGGCAAGTGGAAAAACTGTCACGATTTCGTGACATGTTGGAAGAGAAAGAGAAAGTGGAAAAACTGTCACGATTTCGCGACATGTTGGAAGAGAAAAAGGCAAGTGGAAAAACTATCACGATTTCGACATGTTGGAAGAGAAAAAGGCAAGTGGAAAAACTGTCACGATTTCGCGACATGTTGGAAGAGAAAGAGAAAGTAGAAAAACTGTCACGATTTCACGACATGTTGGAAGAGAAAAAGGCAAGTGGAAAAACTGTCACGATTTCGTGACATGTTGGAAGAAAAAGAGAAAGCAGGAAGAAGTGTCACGATTTTGCGACAAGTTCGAAGAAAGAGAACAAGTAAGAAAAGTGTCACGATTTCGTGACATGTCACATTTTCGTGACTAAAATAGGAGAGAGAAAGTAAGTTGGAAAAGTGTCATGATTTCGTGACATGTCGCATTTTCACGACTAAAATAGGAGAGAGAAAGTAAGTTGGAAAAGTGTCATGATTTTGTGACATGTCACATTTTCATGACAAAAGAAAGAGAGGAAGCATACGGAAGCATAACTGTCATGATTTCATGACAAAAGTAGAAAGCAAGACTTGAAGGAGTGTCATGATTTCATGACAAAAGCAAAGAAGTAAAGTATGGAAGCAGTAAGTGTCACGATTTCATGACAAAAGAGAGAAGAAGACTTAAGGTATATTATGACAAAAGCAAAGAAGCTAAGTAGAGGAGTGTCACAATTTCATGACAAAAGCTAAGTTGAAGACTATGGAGGAAAGTGTCACGATATCATGACAAAAGCAAAGTGAAGTCTTGGAAGCAAAGTGTCAGATATCGGACAAAAGAAGGTATATGTCGCGATATCACGACAAAAGAATAGAGAAAGCGTATGGAGGTGAAAGTGTCACGATATCGTGACATGTATTTTCATGGGCCAAAGCTAAGAGAAAGAGCAAGGAGAAAAAGTGTCACGATATCGTGACATGTAGCTTTTTGTGGTCCGATGCAAAGAGAAAGAGAGAGAAAGAAAAAGTGTCATGATATCGTGACATGTATTTTTGGGGCCAAAGCAAGGAGAAAGAGAGAGAAAGTGAAAGTGTCATGATATCGTGACATGTATTTTTGTGGTTGAGTTGAAGCCGATGAAGACCGATGATAGTCGACTAAAATTAGGGTTTACAGTTGTCATGAAAGTCGACTAAGATTAGGGTTTACAATCGACTAAGATTAGGGTTTTCATCATAAAAATTTTGTTATAAAAGGAGGGTTGTTTGGAGATTTGAGATGATGTTGAGGTGTGCGAAGTTCGGTCGTAGTGCATAGAGAGCAAGTCGTATCGAAAGATGCTAAGTGCAAAATTTGCAAAGAGAGTAGAGTGCACAAAAGGGAGAAGATGATCGTGAAGTTTGATTGTAATGAAGTAGAGTGTGTGAAGTGATGGTGCAGAGAGAGCAGAGTGCATAGAGAATGCAAAGGTGAAGAAGACCAATTAGGGTCTTGCAAAAGCAAAGGTATCTTACTGTTAAACCTATAGATTCAAATTGAAGTCCAAGTTGGTGCTTGGCATTAGGGTTTGGTGCTCCTTCTAGTTGGTGCTGGTAAATCAGGGGTTGGTGCTCCTTCGTTGGTGCTGGTAAATGGGGTTGGTGCTCCTTTCTTTGGTACAGATAAATTAGGGGTTGGTGCTCCTTCTAGTGTGTGCTGGTAAATTGATTGTAAAGTTGGTGCTTTGCAAAGGCTGGATTTGGATGGTAGTCCAAGCAATCAATTTTTGAGGAGTAGCCACATTGGTGAACCTCGTTAAATCTTGTGTTGTGTGATGCTCTTTTGTTATACTTGTTGTATCTAGTAATAAGTTTTAATTATTGTAGTATTAAGAACTATAAATTTAAGTTTAAAGAGCTACACTGATTCACCCCCCCTCTCAGTGTCATTGTGAGACTAACAATTGGTATCAGAGCTAAGTTCCTGTACAAGCTTAACCAGCTAGGGTGATCTTGGAAGTAACACAATGGCAGGTGGTGAAGGCTTCTCATCAAACAAAGCACCATTGTTTGATGGATCTAATTACGCATTCTAGAGAATCAGGATGCAAACATATCTCTGTGCTTTGGGATACGACATCTGGGATTCAGTAGTTAGTGGATACACAATACCCATCACTCCTCCAAAAGAGGCTGATGAAAAGAAACTATTTGAAAATAACTCAAAAGCAAAGAATGCTCTCATGTGCGGATTAGCAGATAGTGAACTAGTAAAGATCATGAGTTGTAAAATGGCAAAAGAGATATGGGACAAACTGAGGAGTATTCATGAAGGAGATGATAAGATCAAGGAGGCCAAGTTACAGACACATCGAGCTCAGTTCGAAGCATTAAAGATGAATGACGATGAAAACATTGAGGCATATATGCTGAGAGTTAATGGAATCATTAATGCGATCAGAGGACTCGACGAGGATATCGAAGACTCTGCCATCATGAAAAAGGTATTAAGATCTCTTCCTCAAAGGTTTGATTCTAAAGTCTCAATGATAGAAGAAGCTAAAAATCTAAATTATTTTAGTATAGATGAGATGTATGGTTCTTTGACTGCATATGAGATGAGGATAGGAAGATCTAAACCCATAGATAGAGAAGCGGCTTTTAAAGCCCTTAAAGATAAAAATGCAAAACAAGAGTCCGAGGAAGAAGAGACATCAGATGAAATGGAAGCAAACTTTGTTAGAAAACTAAAAAGGGGAAAAGGAAAATACAGAGGAAAGCTACCGCTTAAATGTTTCAACTGTGGAGGCATTGGGCATTTTGCGACTAAATGTCCACTTAAAGAGAAGAACAAAAATGATGAAGGATCACACCAAGAAAGAAGTGACTGGAAGAAGAAAACGAATTTCAGAAAAGGCAACTTCAAGAAGAAAAGTTTCATCTCCAGGAATGCCAGTTCAACAGAAGACAACTCCGGTGAGGATTCTGAAGAGGAAACAGGTGAAGCTCTTTTCATGGCATTTGAAGAAGTAAAATCAGAAAAGGAAGAAGGAGTGAACTCTGAAGTATGTGGTGAAAACCCCGAGGCTGAAGTAGATCTAGAAGGTGAGTTGATCTCTGCACTTGAAGAGTGGAAGATAGAAAGGAAAAAGAATAAGAAAATTTCAAGAAAGCTTGAGGATGCAAATGAAATCATAACCAGTTTGAAAGTACAGATAGAAGAATCCAAGAAAATCTTCGAAGATCTCGAAGTGCAAATAACCATGAAAATAGATTATTGCAAGCAAGCTAGAAGAAGAGATTGTTGGTTTAAGAATGCAGCTAGAAGAGATGAATAAGAAAATTAGTTGTTATCACAAACGTGAAGAAAGTTCTATGAAGTCGGATAAGATCATAAATGACCAAAGGCCTGCAGGCATCAAATTTGGTCCGGGTTTCATCGAAGGAGAATCATCAAATGGATCAAAGGCCAGAAATGTAGAATCCATAAAGAATGAAGATAAGAAATAAAGTTGATCAAGGAAAAATGTCTCATGCAAAAGAAAGCAATAATGCCAGGCACGAAAGGAGAATTGACAATGATGGATTCACCAATGTCACACATCAAAGAAGAAGAAGACCTATGGCTCCTACGACAACATGGCAAAGACCATCACCCAGGTTCAATTATCCCTTTTCTGGTTTCTATTTTAAATGCAATGGCTATGGACATAAAATCTCAGACTACAAATATAATGTAAGACCAAAGAATTTCACCAGTAGAAATGCTTTTTCTCCTCTGATGAATTATACAATAGAATGTTATAACTGTCATAATTTTGGGCACATTGCAAGAAACTGTAGAAGTACATTTGCATCAAATCAGTTTCAGGGAAGAAAATTTCAACCAAATAGGATGAGACAAAATAGAAAACTTCCCGAAAAACATGCACAAGCTATTGATAAGGGAAAGGCAAAACAAGAACCCAAAACTACTATCAAAATGGAGTGGAAAGGAAAAGAGCGACTTAAGGAAGAAAAGGAATCCTTAATCGTACAAACAACATTTAAAGCATAGAATAAATATGTACCATGGATACTTGATAGTGGATGCTCCAGTCATATGACAGGTGACAAACAAAAATTTGAGAAGTTACAGAAATATGAAGGTGGTTCAAAGAAAGTTTGGAAATAATGATGGAGCTAAGATAGTTGGCAAAGGTTCAGTTAAAATTAGTGACAAAAAAATTAAGTCAGAAGAAGTCTTGTTTGTGGATGGTTTGAAACATAACTTGTTGAGCGTAAGTCAGATTTGTGATAAAGGTCATGAAGTAGTTTTTATGAAGCAGGGTTGTGAAGTCAAAAAACAAACAGTGGAAAATTGATAGCAACTGGATCAAGGACATCTGGCAACCTGTACACGCTCTCGCAGACTTCAAAAGGAGCTTGTTTTATTGGACAAGAAGAAGAAAATTGGTTGTGGCACAAGAGACTCGGTCATATCAGTTTTGATAATCTAGTAAAAATCACCTCAAAAAGGGCAGTGAGAGATATTCCCACCATCAACAAACCTGCAAACAACATTTGTGCTTCATGCCAAAAGGGGAAGCAAACTAGAGTCACATTCAAAACAAAAGAGTACTACACAAGCAAACCTTTGGAACTAATACACACCGATTTATGTGGACCCATGAGAACACAAAGCATAAATGGTGACAAATATTTTATGTTGTGCATTGATGACTATTCCAGAATGACATGGATATTTTTCTTGAAGCATAAATCGAAGCTCTTGATATGTTCAAGATTTTCAAAAACCATGTTGAGAATGAAATAGGAAAGAGGATCAAATGTTTAAGATCAGATAGAGGAGGAGAATTCATTTCAGAGGAGTTTACAGAGTACTGTGAAAAATACGGTATTAGGAGACAGTTTTCAGCAACCAGGACACCTCAGCAGAATGGAGTGGTAGAAAGAAAGAACAGGACAGTGCAGGAAATGGCACGGACTATGTTGGCTGAAAGCAGAGTAGCAGACAGATTTTGGAAAGAAGCAGTCCATACTACGGTGTATATCCAAAATAGGTACATGCTGAGAACACATGAAAGCAAAACTCCTTATGAGTTGTGGTTCGGTAAAAGGGCAACAACAAAATACCTCAAAGTTTTTGGCAGCAAGTGCTACATCAAAAGAACTGAAGATAATCTTGGTAAGTTTGAAGATAGAGCGGATGAAGGTATTTTTGTTGGTTATTCATCAAAAAGCAAAGCTTACAAATGCTACAACAAGAGGCTAAAGAAAATTGTGGACAATGTCGATGTTAAATTTGATGAAGGTAGAGAACGAGTAATTAGCTATGAAATGAACTACCCAATTTATGAAGAGGTTATTGAAGGAGATGAGGAAAATGAAATGGAAAAGATACAAAAAATTGACTCAGATGATTTAAGTTGTGATTCAGAAGTGGAAGAAAATAAGAAATTCAAAACAGGCAGATGGCAGAAAAATCATCCTAGAGAGCAAATAATTGGAGACCCCAAAGTTGGTGTTCAGACAAGAAGAAGAGTAGTAAGTAACTACTCTCTATTATCCAAAATTGAGCCCAAAAATGTTGATGACGCAAGCAAAGATGAAAGTTGGATGAAGGCAATAAATGAAGAATTAGATCAGATCGAGAAAAATGAAACTTGGGAGTTAGTACCTAGACCTGCAAATAAAAATATAATCGGGACTAAATGGATTTTTCAAAACAAATTGAATGAAGACGGACAGGTAGTCAAAAATAAAGCAAGATTGGTATGTAAGGGTTATGCACAAGTTGAAGGCATTGACTTTGAGGAAACTTTTGCACCAGTAGCTAGACTAGAGGCAATTAGAATGTTTCTGGCTTTAGCAGTCTACAAGAATTTCAAAGTTTATCAAATGGATGTGAAATCAGCGTTTTTGAATGGGAAACTTGAAGAAGAGGTTTATATTGAGCAACCGGATGGTTTCCAACTTGGTGATGATCCCAACTTTGTTTGCAAGTTGAAGAAAGCATTATATGGCTTAAAACAGGCACCCCGAGCATGGTATGCAAGGCTAGACAACTATCTCACCCAACAAAGGTTTAAGAAAGGTATGGTGGATAGTAATTTGTATGTCAAAATAGAAAATGGGCATCTTATTGTTCTTGTTGTATATGTAGATGATATCATATTTGGCAGCAACAAAGATGAGTCATGTAAAGATTTAGCAAATAAGATGCAGAAAGAATTTGAAATGTCAATGATTGGTGAACTTTCGTATTTCCTCGGGTTGCAAGTTAATCAAAATAAGAAGGGCATATTTATTTCTCAAGTTAAATATGTGAAAGAGATGTTAAAAAAGTTCACAATGGAGGATTGTAAGCCAGTTAGCACTCCCATGATGACAAGTTGCAAGTTGAGCAAGGATGACAAATCTCCACCTGTTGATCAAACCATGTACAGATCTATGATTGGAAGCTTACTCGTATCCGATAGCCTACTGACTAGATATTTTGTAGGCAGTATGCATGGTAGCACGATTTCAGGCTAATCCCAAGGAGACTCATGTGACAAGAAGTGAAAAGGATTCTTCGGTACCTCAAGGGTACTATGGAATATGGGTTATGGTATCCGAAAGGTAAAGACTTCACCCTTATTTCGTATTCAGATGCAGATTGGGCAGGATGTGTAGATGATAGAAAGAGTACCAATGGAGGTGCATTCTATCTTGGAGACAGATTGGTCGCATGGCACAATAAGAAACAAGAGTCAGTTTCTTTATCGACAGTAGAGGCAGAATATATTGCAACGACAACATGTTGTACGCAGGTATTGTGGATGAAACAAACCCTGAAAGATCTTGGTATTAGCTTCAGTGAGCCAATATCAGTTAAGTGTGATAACACCAATGCCATTAACATCTCCAAGAATCCGGTTATGCATTCACGCACAAAACACATTGCTATCGGTATCACTTTTTGAAGGAGAAAGTTGCAGAAGGTGAGGTTAAGTTGGATTTTGTTCCAACTACAGAGCAAGTAGCAGATATCTTCACAAAACCATTGCCCAAGGAAGTTTTTGAGTACCTTCGCAATAAATTGGGAGTGGTCACACTTCCCAAGAATTGACTAGCTACAGGGATCACATTCTCGGGGGGAGCATTTAAGTATTTGATTATCTTTTTGCTCATGTTCATGATTTTTGCTAAGTGTAATAAATTGTGCCTCGAGAATGTTGTGCATGGACTCAGGGGAGTCTGCAGTAGCCCTTTGGTATTATTGTCAAAGGGGGAGAAGAGTTACAGGAAATTGCACATGTGTTGCCAACAATTCCAAAGGGGGAGATTGTTGAGCAAGGTGCAACAATAGTATTGTCATTGTTGTCAACACAATCGATAGATCTGTTGATGCAATGGATAGGAAGTTCAAAAGCTATTCAGATGCAGAAGATAGGAGTTCAAAGGTTATTCGTAGTATGTACAGTGATTTTCCAAGAAGACCGAAGTGGCCCATATGCAAAAGATCAAAGAAAAAGACAAGTAAGAAAAGTGTCACGATATCGCGACATATACAAAAAGCAAGAAAAACTATCATGATTTCATGACATGTTGGAAGAGAGAGAAAAATAAGAAAAACTGTCACGATTTCATGACATGTTGGAAGAGAGAGAAAAAGTGGAAAAACTGTCACGATTTCGCGACATGTTGGAAGAGAAAAAGGCAAGTGGAAAAACTGTCACGATTTCGCGACATGTTGGAAGAGAAAAAGGCAAGTGGAAAAACTGTCACGATTTCGCGACATGTTGGAAGAGAAAAAGGCAAGTGGAAAAACTGTCACGATTTCGCGACATGTTGGAAGAGAAAAAAGCAGGAAAAACTCGATTTTGACATGTTGGAAGAGAAAAAGGCAAGTGGAAAAACTGTCACGATTTCGACATGTTGGAAGAGAAAGAGAAAGCAGGAAATCGCGATTTCGTGACATGTTGGAAGAGAAAAAGGCAAGTGGAAAACTGTCATGATTTCGTGACATGTTGGAAGAGAAAAGAGAAAGTAGGAAGAAGTGTCACGATTTCGTGACAAGTTCGAAGAAAGAGAACAAGTAAGAAAAGTGTCACGATTTCGTGACATGTCGCATTTTCGTGACTAAAATAGGAGAGAGAAAGTAAGTTGGAAAAGTGTCACGATTTCGCGACATGTCGCATTTTCACGACTAAAATAGGAGAGAGAAAGTAAGTTGAAAAGTGTCACGATTTCGCGACATGTCGCATTTTCACGACAAAAGAAAGAGAGGAAGCGTACGAAAGAAGAACTGTCATGATTTCGTGACAAAAGAAGAAAGCAAGACTTTGGAAGCTTAAGTGTCATGATTTCATAACAAAAGCAAAGAAGTAAAGTATGGAAAGTAAGTGTCACGATTTCATGACAAAAGCAGAGAAGAAGACTTTGAAGGTAGAAGTGTCACGATTTCATGACAAAAGCAAAGAAGCTAAAGTATGGAAAGTAAGTGTCACGATTTCATGACAAAAGCTAAGTTGAAGACTTTGCAAGCAGAAGTGTCACGATTTTGTGACAAAAGCAAAGTAAGTTTTGGAAGGAAAGTGTCACGATATCGTGACAAAGAAGTATGGTGATATGGAAAAAGAATAGAGAAAGCGTACGGAGGTGAAAGTGTCACGATATCATGACATGTATTTTTATGGGCCAAAGCTAAGAGAAAGAGCAAGGAGAAAAAGTGTCACGATATCGCGACATGTAGCTTTTTTGCGGTCCGATGCAAAGAGAAAGAGAGAGAAAGAAAAAGTGTCACGATATCGCGACATGTATTTTTGAGGGCCAAAGCAAGGAGAAAGAGAGAGAAAGTGAAAGTGTCATGATATCGCGACATGTATTTTCAGGTTGAGTTGAAGCCGATGAAGACCGATGACAACCGACTAAAATTAGGGTTTACAGTTGTCATGAAAGCCGACTAAGATTAGGGTTTACAGTCGACTAAGATTAGGGTTTTCATCACAAAAATTTTGTTATAAAAGGAGGGTTGTTTGGAGATTTGAGATGATGTTGAGGTGTGCGAAGTTCGGTCGTAGTGCGCAGAGAGCAAGTCGTATCGAAAGATGCTAAGTGCAAAATTTGCAAAGAGAGCAGAGTGCGCAAAAGGGAGAAGACGATCGTGAAGTTCGACTGTAATGAAGTAGAGTGTGCGAAGTGATGGTGCAGAGAGAGCAGAGTGCACAGAGAATGCAAAGGTGAAGAAGACCAGTCAAGGTCTTGCAAAAGCAAAGGTATCTTACTATTAAACCTATAGATTCAAATTGAAGTCCAGGTTGGTGCTTGGCATTAGGGGTTGGTGCTCCTTCCAGTTGGTGTTGGTAAATCAAGGGTTGGTGCTCCTTTCTGTTGGTACAGATAAATTAGGGGTTGGTGCTCCTTCCAGTGGTGCTGGTAAATTGATTGTAAAGTTGGTGCTTTGCAAAGGCTGGATTTGGATGGTAGTCCAAGCAATCAATTTTTGAGGAGTAGCCACATTGGTGAACCTCGTTAAATCTTGTGTTGTGTGATGCTCTTTTGTTATACTTGTTGTATCTAGTAATAAGTGTTAATTGCTGCAGTATTAAGAACTGTAAAGTTAAGTTTAAAGAGCTACACTGATTCACCCCCCCTCTCAGTGTCATTGTGAGACTAACACATAGCTTATAAATAGAGACAGTAAAAGAGAGCTGAAAGGCATCAGTGAGAAAAACAATGGAGTACAAGAAGTATGAATGTATTCATTTTCTATTCTGCAAATACTTAAGATGAAGAAAGCACGTGAAGAATAAAACATGGTTTTGACTTGCAAGAAGTCATTCAATCCACGCTTCAATGAAATATAGTTACAAGGGGAACACTCCGATGGAGTATAGTTATGGAAGCAACTTATAGATGCTTCTAGATCTTGTTTTCCATTCCCACCTTCCTCCTACTTATCACTGCCTCCCTCTTTCTAGGCATTCTTTCTTGACCATCCTGACATTTTTTCCAACATTGTGCCATCTCACCTCCATCCATTGTGTGAAGCCATCCCCTTTCCTCTCTTTTTCCTTCACTCTATCGCATGATCAGTGCCATTCCATCCATTTTCCACTGGCATGCCACCCCTTGTCTTCACCATCATGTTGGGTCCCCCTTCGTCCTTCATCAAAATTTCACGATATCAGTCTGGTCGACCTCCAACGACATATCAGAATGACCAAGATAAGCAGAAGAAAATAAGTTGCATGAAAGTATAGATCCTTTGTTTAAATGAGCCAAAGGAGAAAAACAAGTATGCCAACCCACTTTAGTGTAAAAGCTCCCTTCAAACCAAGAGTGAACTATAACAATAAATTTAGAGCCACGCCAACTGGATAGCATACAGAAAAGATCCACCCAGAAAGGGACAAGTGTAAGGCTAAGATCAGACCAAGAATAAAGAAGAAGTGCCCGGGTTTAGAATCATCATCAAGCATTTAGAGAATAGCATTTTTTCTAAGAGGTATACTTGAGTGCCCTTTAGAGTTGTGTTGTTGTATCTCCTTTCTGTGTCTATTTTTCTTATTCATTCTTTCTTCTTCCCCTTGTTGTGTAGGATTCTATGATAGGAAAGTACTCAAGAAGTTGAGAATATTTCTAGTCCTATTGAGTCAGAGATTCAGAGACTCTATTGTTACCTGATTGGAACAAGGAGAGTAGGAGGATTCTGTTACGTTATTCGAATAGAAAGCCTTCATTGTATTGATATATTTTTTTGGAAAAACAAAGTTTAAAGGCTTCCTGCCCACTCTGCATGTAAAAATATTTTCAAATCAATACAATTTTGGGTCTTTTTCCTGTCATTTCTCTGTATCAATTTGGTGTGTTACTGTGTAATGGATTACATTATTTGAATGCATTACATACGTTTCTTTCGTTGGTCAACTTTTAGTTTTATTACGATATTCGAATAAGTCTAAGAGCGCCAATTTTCTTTTCCTCCTCTCTCTGTTCATGTTAAAATTGTTGTTAAATTGCTATAACAACCCAATGAATCTAGGCACCGGTCTACATAAGGCATAAAAAATGGTTATTTTCTTGCTTGGTCATTTTAATACATATAGTGTTACATTAATATGGAGCGTGTAATCAACGTTTTATCATAAAATTACTGCTGGGGTTTCCTTACCCGTTCTGTAGTTTTTCTTTAGCAATATTCATGTTTATCAGAACAAAGAGGCAAGTTGACCAGAGTACTGTAATAGCTCGTTGGTTTCAAATGATTTCTTGTAGCATGACAATCAAATCCTATGGATGCAAGAAATTGTTCCAACAATTTTTTGGCATCGTTGTCGGGGAAGAGTTTTTAAATTCTTAACTTTGGCTTAAACAACGATATTATTTTGAAACAAGCAGCCAATAGGAATAAATAACTAATGCTTTGATTTTCTATGATCTGTACGTTCTTTATTTTACCCATGGTTTTCAATTTTGAGGTTTTATTTTACGTTTCTTTATTTTCTTGAAAATCTTGGTTTCTTGATTTTCTTGAATTATCCCAAGAACCAACTCCTGTGAGGATGAGTGTTAATATCAAGCATTCTTGAAAAAGCATATGTTGTTCTTTTTGCACCCCGGTGTTGGCGACTCTGTCTGAACGAACCTAGAAGATAAAAATAAAAAATGAAAGAGTAGAACGTGTTGGCGAACACCAGGAGAAGCGGTAAGGAGCTATTCCCAGAACTCGAGAATCCAGAGGTATTTATACATAATCAAAAAACTCCACTTTTCAAGAATACTACTTATAATAGTAAATCAAATTCTAGCGGTAAAAAGTACGTAAAGAAAAATAAAGATCAGAATACTATTATTGTTGATATCACTGTAGATGAAAATTTGAATTCTGCTATAGAAGATACATGTGATTATTCTCATTGCCCAATTAATAGTAATACTAAGGTAGATAATCCCTTAGATTATATTCAGGCTACCCAGACCCATATCCCTGTAGGCATTGCTATTGTAAATCTAAATCCCATTATACCTACAGTAACAATGGCCCAGGCAAATCAGGCAAATCAACAAAATCAGGCTAATGTCCATTTGTGGAGGACTAATAGGTATAGGCCTTTTGTTTTACCAACAAATCTTAATGCCTTACCTAATAAAGCTCACAAATACCTTCCAAAATTTCTAGGAAATAGTGCAGTAACTAGAGAAGATCATATCAAAGGTTTTCTGTATGCGATGGATAGTCTAGAGGTTGAACATGAAGATGTAGTCTTAAGACTATTTTTACAAACTTTAGAAAAATATGCTAGAGAATGGTTCAATTCTCTTCCTAATGATGACATCCCAGACTTCACTAAAATGGAAGCTATTTTTCTAAAGAAATATGGTGAAAGAAAAAATGAACAATCTCTGTTAACTGAATTGGCCACCATGAAGAAAAAAGAAAATGAGGTTGTCAGTGACTTCAACAGAAGATTCTCAAAAACCAAAAACAAAATCCCTACCAACCTTAGGCCTAGTGATATTCAGTCTATTTGTTTTTATAAGAATGCTTTTCAAGGAGAGTTTAACTATGAGCTAAGGCAAGAACAAGCCACCACCATTGATGGTTGTATGGAAAAAGCAATGGACATTGAAAGAAACATGCTTGACAGTGGTAAAATGAAGCCTTATTCTCTGGAAGTCAATCTACCTGAAAGAAAACCCAAAAGGGTAGCATTTGATATACAAAGAAGAACTAAAATAGATCCAATGGAAAAACTAACTAACCAAATGGCTGAGATGTTCAATACCATGAACAATAGGTTAGCAATAATTGAAAGAAATAATGGAAATAATAGTGAGACAACACAGACAGAGCGAACACATGCTGATAATCACCCACCCTTTAAGAAAAATTTCAATAGGAATTGGGGAAACAATAATAGCCCTGAAGAAGGAAATAGGAATAGGAACAATGGGAACAATAACTAGAAAAATAGAGACTCTAACAGAGATCAGAACAATGTTCCAAACCCTATACCATCTACCAATGTAGCTGAAGGATTTCCCTATTTTTGCTCTACTTGTGATGCACCGCATAACCCTGATGCATGTGGAATTCACCTAAGTGACCAGCGCAATGTAGATTTACATGCTGATTCAGAAGAGGATATAAGAATCAATGCTTGTTGGTCTGTAGAAGATGAATCTAGAGAAAGGTTGTTTGAAGAGAATATGGATAAGTATGCTTCAAATCATCATCCTCAAATCTTAGTAGCTGAAGGTACCAAAATCTTGCAAAAATCACATGAGTCAAGATATGACAAGATGAAGCAAGGTAAGATAACTCCTACTGTTCAAGAAGTGGAAGAATTGGAAGCAACCCATGTTCTGAATTTGAGGAATAGAACAGTCCCTGAAAGGACAGGAACAACTCCCACTAGTGAAATCAAGAAACAACCATTCATCAACAAAAGTGCCAATAGAGAAAGAGTTGATAAAACCCCTAAAAGAATAATCCCTGAGATTATTGAAGTAGAGGAGGAAGCACTCAAAGAAGAAAGCAACAAACCATTGGACATTAAAAAAATTGAATTTGATGCTGGGACAGAACTCAGTAAACAAAAGGTCAACATCACATTTGGTGAACTTATGAAAGTACAACAATATAGAGAACAGGTCTGCAAAGCATTTGGGTTAGCTGAACAAAAAGAAGACCCAACATGTCATGCTTCCAGGAAATATCAACATGACACAAGGTCACCCTCTTCTATTAGACCCTTCTATGTATCACTAAGGTATAATTTAGATGAAGGAGAAAGGTATGTTATCCACAACTGTATGTTAGACAGTGGAGCTTCTCATAACATTATGCCCAAAATGATAGCTGATCAAATGGGATTAATATGTACTAGAGATTCTGCTCCTATTTTAGTCATGGACAACAGACAAGTGCCTTGTGTAGGGGTGATAACTGGGTTATTGGTTTTCTTAGATCAACACCCTAAAAAGGGTATAGTAATGGACATTGTTGTAGTGGATGTTGACCCATTTTTCTCATTATTACTAAGCAGACATTGGGTTGAACAACTAGGAGGTTCAATTCAACTGGACTGGTCTTATGCAACCATCCCAATGTCAGACAAGGAAAATGTGACTCTGCATAGAGAACCATTCAATAAATACTCCGTAGAGTTGATTAACACAGATGAAACAATGGTAAACTTGGTAAATTTTGTAGAAGAAAGAGGGATGGGAGTTTATTCAATATGGCATAACCCATTCCTAACAGAAGTGCCAAAAGAAAAAAACATGGATCCAAAAGTTATGAAAATGGTAGATGCTAAATCAGATAAAGTATTGACTCAAGAAATGTGGACCATGTCTTTTGATGGAGCTAAGTCATAGTCTGGAGCAGGTGCAGGTGTCAATTTGATTGATATTAAAGGAAATTACCTTGGTATCCCTTACAGACTAGAATTCCCTTGCACCAACAATGTAGTTGAGTATGAAGCTTTACTGCTAGGGTTAAGAAAAGCAAAATAATTAGGCATTAACTACTTGACTGTAACAGGGGATGCAAAATTGATTATACAACAAATCAAAGGAAAATATCAGACCAAGCATCCTAGGTTAAAACAATACAAGAATGCAGTACTAGAAGAAATTGAAAAGTTTTTAGCCTTCAACATTTCTTTTATTCCAAGAGAACAAAATCATGTTGCAGATCTTTTAGCTATAAATGCCTCAGGCCTAGATCATCCAGACATAACCACAAAATTTATGGGTAGATTCCTAACCATTTCAGTTTATAAACCTTCTGTGCCAGATAACATAGTTTACCTACAGGTTTTTCAAGATGATGTAGACATTAGAGATTTCATGACTCTGCAAAATCAATATGCAGACATAATTTGTGATGAAAAATATGAAGATCAGCTAAAATATCAGATAGGTGAACCAGTAGAAGTAATCCAGCTGAAAACAAATAGAATACCCAAAGGGTTGGTCTCATTAGAAAGTTTATTTGATGATTTTGACAAAGCTTACAAGCCTTTAAGTAGAGAAGTAATATCTGAAGACATTAACATTGGTACAATGAAAGAACCCAGAATAGTGAAGGTAGACATGGCCTTACCTGCAAAAGAAAATGCTGGATATATCAGTTTCTTAAAAAATAATAAAGAACATTTTGCCTGGACTTATGAAGACTTAAAAACTTTCAAGACAGATGTAATGACACACATAATACCCTTGAAGGAAGATTCCAAGCCATTTAGATAGAAACAAAGGAAGTATAACCCAACTCTGCACCCAATAATGCAAAAAGAGGTCCAAAAATTGTTAGACTCCAAAATAATCAAAAAAGTAAGATTCTCTTCTTGGATATCCAACTTAGTACTAGTCAAAAAAAAGAATGGTGATATCAGACTTTGTGTAGACTTCAAAAATTTAAACAAAAGTTCATTAAAATACAATTACCCATTGCCTAATATGGAACAACTATTACAAGCAGTGGTAGGGTCATCCAGATTGTCCCTGTTGGATGGTTTTTCCGGATACAATCAAATCTAGATTAATCTTGAAGACAGACATAAAACAACCTTCACAACACCTTGGGGCACATTTGAATATTTAAGGATGCCTTTTGGATTGATGAATGCAGGTGCTACCTTTCAAAGAGCAATGGACTTTGCTTTTAAAGGATTAATGTTCAAAATAGTGGTTGTTTACTTGGATGATATTACAGTTTTTTCTAAAAACCTAGAAGACCATTTAGAACATTTAGCTGCAGTTTTTGCTCGCTGCAAAGAATTTGGGATATCTTTGAATCCCAAGAAATGCATATTCGGGACTACTCAAGGAAAATTATTAGGTCATATAGTCTCAAAAAAAGGAATAAGCATTGATCCAAAAAGAATAGAGGCTATTACCAAAATTCCCCCTCCCAAGAACTTAAAAGGAGTTAGGTCATTCTTTGGCAAGATAAATTTTATTAGAATATTTGTTCCAAATTTTGCAGAAATGACCAAACCTATAAATGACATGGTTAAGAAAACTGGAGAAATAAAATGGACAATAGAGAATATGGAAGCATTTAACAAGATCAAAGAAGCCATATCAACCACTCCAGTCCTAAGCTACCCTGATTATGCAAAAGATTTTAATATCTACTCTTATGCATCTGAACACTCCATTGCTGCAGTTATTTCATAGAAATATGATGAAAATAATGAAAGGCCAATAGCCTTCATGAGTTCAAGTCTGAAAGGAGCACATCTTAAATACACCTTGCTAGAAAAACATGCTTATGCAGTCATCCAATATTTAGAACACTTCAAAGGTATATTTGGCTCAAATAAAGTTTATTGTTGTATCCCTTTTATAACAATAAAAGATATTTTTTCTCAATCAGAGCCATTAGGAAGACCAGCAAGATGGATGGTAAAGCTTCTGTAGTATGATGCTGAATTCAAAATAGTTAAAATTGTCAAAGGGTAAGGTTTGGCTAAATTATTGGCCAACAAAGAAGAAGAAGAATTTGATAATGTTATCACAATAGATGAAGCATATGATGTCAGGAGAATCAATAATACCGAATGCAAATGGTATGAGGAAATTTTGTCATACTTACAAACCCTATCATTCCCTAAAGATATGTCAAAAAATAGAATGAGGTCAGTCAAGCTTCAAGCCCAAAAATATTATATACAGGATGGTGTGTTGTACTGGAAACACCCTGACAGAGTATTATTAGTCTGTTTATATGAAATTGAAATCCCAAAAATAATTAATGAATTTCATGATGGTTTCTATGGGGGACATTTTGCTCCAAGAGCCACAACTAATAAAATTATGAGAGCAGGATATTATTGGCCTTCCATTTTTAAATATGTATATAAATATGTTAGGAACTATCATAATTGCCAAGTTTTTGTAGGAAAAAAGTAGCTAGCAGCCATGCCTCTCAAGCTAGTAATTATTGAAGCACCACTTATTGGAAATGAAATGGCACAAAGTTAGGAGCTTGAGATTATTAACCAGAATGAAAAAATACGACAAAATTCATTATTCAAACCCTCGGTTACAAAGCTTAAATACTAGATTAATAACCATAATCTAGATACTTTAGGGAAGGAGGAATAATAGGGAGGAAAGGAAAAATTAACTTAGGAGTCTAACTCCCCGTCTCCATGCCGTCCAATCCTTCGAGTCGCCTACCGTCCATGAAGGTAAAAGGTAAGATCCAAAGCTTACTTGTAAAAACATTTTTACCCCCTTTTCTAGTAAAACCCTTTTTAACTTCCAACATTCTCCCCTTAAAGTTGAGAGGACTGACTATCTCTCTCCTTTATATATTGAGCTTTAGCCATGCCTTTGGTGAAGATATCTGTAATGTTATCCAAAGTGCTGCAATATTTCAGCTCAACTATCTGTTTTCCACCATGTCTCGAATGAAGTGATACTTCATATCGAAATTTTTGATCTCTATGGTGGATTGGATTGTATGCCAACCGAATGGCACGATATTATCACAATACTGAGTTGGACCACTTTGACTTTCTCCAATCTCTTCAAGGATTTTTCTCAACCATAGGGCTTGAGTACTAGCATGAGTGATGGCTATATACTCACCTCAATAGATGACAATGCTACAACAGTTTGCTTCTTGGAACTCCAGTTATTAGTCCCGATCCTAGACTAAAATAGTTCCCTGATGTAGATTTCCTATCATCTATATTTCTGCCCCAATCACTGTCACTGAAGCCAACTAATTTCATAGAATTACATTTGCGATAATGGATTCCAAAATTCAATGTACCTTTTACATACCTTAAGATTCTTTTAGTTGCTTGTAAATGCAGCTCATGTGGACTTGCCATAAACCTTGAAACTAGAGAAACAACATATTGAATATCGGGCCTTGTGTTAGTGAGAAACATCAAACTCCCGACCATGCTTCTGTAATTGGTCATGTCAACCTTTGGTGCTCCATCTTCCTTGCTCAATTGGATCCCATGTCCAATTGGAGTTGCAACTGATTTGCACTGCTCCATGGCAAATTTCTTGATCATGTCTCGAGCATACTTGTGTTGACATATGAAGATCCCTCTATTTGATTGATGCACTTCCATACCTAGGAAGTATCATTAGACTAAGATCTTTCATCTCGAATTGTTTCATCATGGATTTTTTGAACTCCGTATTCATTCTACTGTTACTACCCATAAATATTAGATCATCCACATACAAACAAACTATGAGAATGTCTACTCCATCTTTAGTAGTCTTTTGGTTCACTTTTCTTCTTATGAATCCCAACTTGCTGAAATAGCCATCAATGCTGAGTACCAAGCTCTTGGTGCTTGCTTGAGGCCATAAAGTTTTTTTCAATTTGCAAACTAGGTTTTCTTTTCCCTATTCCTGGAAACCTTGAGGTTGTTGAACATACACCTCTTCTATCAAGTATCCATTTAGGAAAGTTCTTTTTACATCCATGTGTTGAAAATTCCATCCTTTATGTGTTGAAAGTTCTTTTGACTGTCTCTTGTCTTGCAACAGGAGCAAAAGTTTCCTCGTAGTCAATGCCATATTTCTGAGTAAAACCTTTCGCTACTAGTCTCGCTTATGCCTTTCGATGCTTCCATCAGATTGTACTTGTCTTGTAGACCCATTTACATCCAACATTTTTTACCATTGGGTAGCTTGACTAGCTCCCAAGTATCATTATTTTTTATAGAGGTGATTTCCTCTTCCATGGCTTCTTGCCATATATTTTGATTACATGCCTTATCATATCTATATGGCTCTAGTGTGAACTAGTCAATAAGCATTTGACTTCATCTCCTCTAGTTCATGAGAGTCATCATCCCCATACAATTGCAAGTTTTCAAGTTTTTGCAACTATTCATTTCACTATCTTGGCCTCTAGTGAATCTTCTGAATTTTGATCCAAGTTTGATATGATGGATGATGTTGTAAAGTTCTTCTACCTCTTGATGGAGAGTCAATGTCCATTGGTGAATAACTTATGATCTTTGTGGAGAAGGACTTGCGCTGTGTCTCGATGTACTGTAGTACTCTTCTTGAGCTTGGAGGTTCCCTTTCTTCTTTGGAGACATTTGTTGTACCTCCTGGTTTTAGAATTTACATCTTGGGATCCATCATCAAAAAAATATTTTATGACCCCATTCTCCCCTTCATCAAAATTACATCCCTGGAAAGGATAATTTGTGGGTCTTGGGATTGTAGAGTCTATGCTTTAGTAGACTCACAATACCCTATAAATATACAAGCTTGACTTTTGGGATCAGTTTTTCCTCTTCTCATCGGGAATGTGTCATATGCTAAAGAACCAAAACTTTGAGATGCTTTACATTTGGTTTCCTTCCGTACCACCCCTCATAAGGAGTGACACCATCTAAACTAGAATTTGGACTTCTATTTAGAATATATACATTTTCTTATACATCACCCTGTACATATTAGTCGGATTTAGTTTGAGCATTGTTCTTGCTATCTTAACAATGGTGATTCTTTCTTTCGCTACACCATTCTTTGTGGTATGCAGTGAACTCCTTTTGATCCCATTTGCTTTACAATATGCCAAGAATTTTGTTGAGGAGTATTCACCTCCTCGATCCGTCCAAGAATTTTACATAATTCCCACTTTGTTTCTCTACATTGTTTCTGAAATTATGAAGCAATCAAAACTTCATCTTTATGTTTCAAGAAATAAATCAAGACATGCGAGAAAAATCATCTATGAAAGTGAGAAAGTAAGAATTGTTTCCTAGACTCTTCGTCCGCATTGGACCACGATGTCCGAATGTACTAACTAAAGTGGATAACTGCTCTCACTTTCCTTTCGAACTTGATCTGAGTGCTTTCCAAAGACATCCTACGATTCCTTCTCTTCATTTTGGGAAGTCTGTCACCATAGCTTGAGAAGTTAGTAATTTCAAGCTAGGGAATTAAGGTGACCATACGCAAGTGCCAAAGTACACTTGGATTGTCTATGCTATACAGTTTAGCTCCCCTGCTCACCAAATTGAGAGGGAATAAACGCATAGGAACCTGTAACACATTTTTTATCAAGAATGAGACCCCACAAAAAAAGTTTGTAAGTTCTCCATCTTTTCCCAATTATTGTTTGAAGCTGGAGTGTAGTAGCAGCTGAGCCCGTGTTGAACTCCTTGATCTGACTAAAGTTCATCCCCTATTTGATTGGTATATAACTGGACAAAGATCCACCTGAGAACATCAACGTGCGAGGAATATGAGAAATATAGGTCACCCAGTCACGAGAATAGACCACGCAAGTGCTTCAAAAGATCACTTGATTTCAATCTCCGTGATCCACCCATCCTCCATTACACTCCCCCTCTCTGAGGTAACCACCCCTAGTAGACCTGAACTATGATCCAACAAAAAAAGTTTTTTTTCTTCATGACAACAACATGATCCATGGAAGTGTTAACACTTACATTTCGCTATATCCCTCAAACCCAACATCACCCACACCTATCCTCTAAGTTTTAAACGTGAACCTCACTCACCAGAACAGAATTTCCAATTTGAAGATGAGAAAGGTGAAGGTTCCTTTACTGACACACCGAACCCACTTCCCATAAATCTAGAGCGTCTATTACCATACTACATTCCTAATTGATAGGTTGAGTCCATTTTCAAAACACAAAAAGAGATAAGGAAAGAAGAAAGAAAGAACAAAAAGTCAAAGACAACAGGTCCAAGAAATTCCATGACCATATATTAGTCATCATGACTCAATTCACCCCATATCCAAACAACGAATGAAATCAACAAAAACACATTATTCAATAAAAACAACCAGACACCTACATTACAAACCCTGTCTCATGTCCACAATAAAAAGAATCACATTTTAAAAACTAATTTTTAGAATTAATATTGTTATATTTATAAAATAACTAACTTACAATAAATGAGAACCACCGAGTTCAGCAAAACACCAAGTAACAAGACAAGGGAGGCCCCCAAACTTTTTTAGTTATTTGATCCTAGACTCTGGTCCTCAAGCCACGACGGCCTCTACCTCAGACTATGCCACTTGACATGCCTGTTGTCTCTTCTAAGATCCATGTCCATCGGCTCTAAACCAATAGGAATGAAATGGCACAAGTTAGACTTATATAACTAATGAAAATGAAAAATATTCAAACCCTCGGTTACAAAGCTTAAATACTAGATTAATAACCATAATCTAGATACTTTAGGGAAGGAGTAATAATAGGGAGGAAAGGAAAAATTAACTTAGGAGTCTAACTCCCTGCCGTCCATGTCGTCCAATCCTGTCGAGTCAACTGCCATCCATGAAGGTAAAAGGTAAGATCCAAAGCTTACAGTTGTAAAAATATTTCTACCCTCCTTTTCTAGTAAAACCCTTTTTAACTTCCAACACCACTCACCCAATGGGGTATTGATTTAATTGGAGAGATCAAGCCTAATTCATCTGGCCAACACAAGTGGATCATAACTGCAACAGATTACTTTACAAAATGGGTATAAGCTGCACCTCTGAGAATATCCACAACATCCACTATCATCAAATTCTTGGAAGAAAACATCCTGACCAGGTTTGGAGTTCCTCAAAAACTGGTAATAGATAATGCACAATATATTTTTTTTAATTTACATGGTGGAATCAATAGCCACCATGCCACGTAGGATGTCCAGATTTTATGGTCGCCCGTGTGTCCGCCGTTCCCCCCCCCCCCCCGATCATTTTAACCTTTCCCGCGCCCCGGGGCCGCGGCCATATTTGAACATAATGCACAATATTTTGTTTCATATGAAATGGTAGAATTTTGTGTTTAATATGGAATTGAATTTTCCCATTCTGCAAATTATTTCCCCCAAGGAAATGGTCTAGCTAAGTCATCAAATAAGAATATAATAACTAGAATAAAAAGGTCATTAGGTAAGAACAAAAGAGGGTGGGACAGTGAACTTAAATTTGCTCTATGGGCTGATAGGTTGTCTGTTAAAAGAAACACAGGAAGAACCCCCTACGAGATGGTATATGGAGAGAAAGCCTTATTACCTTCAAGAATAGAAAAATTGGCACTTTCCCTCTTGTTTCAAGACCATGAAGACCCCAATCCCTTACAGAGAAGTCTTGACCAAATTATCCTGTTAGAAGAGCAAAGAAGAGATGCCCTTAATAGAATGATGGAAAAAACCCAGAAAACCATGAAATTATTTAATAAGAAAGCTAAGGGTACTCCTTTTTCTCAAGGAGATATAGTCATCTATTGGGATCCTAAAAATGATAAGCATGGTGAAAAGGGTAAATTTGAACCTAAATGGATTGGTCCATACTAAATAGCCCATGTTATTAGCCAAAATACATACAAGTTGTAGACTTTGCAGGGAGAAATAATGGCTATCCCTATTAATGGCCAACACCTCAAAATGTACAACCCCTGTTGAAGGTGAAAAATAAAAAATATATAAAAAAAATGGAAAAGCAAAAACCCCAAAAATAGAGTGATGTATTTTGTTGTTGTTATGTTTATTAAATAAGCATTTCTTTTCTTGTTTGAAAAATTCTGAGTTTGTTGTCACACATGGTATTCTTAGTTTGATGAGTATACATTACTGTGATTCCTCCAAAAATAATAAGAAAAAAGGAGATTTATTTTAGACTCTAATGAGGTTTACAATTTTTCAAATATGAGTGTTTATGCAATGGTTATTTGATATGAGATAAAATAGTATGAAAGCAAAGCTGATTGAAACACCATGTCAAAGCCTCACATTACAAATGATACTTAAGGTGACTTCAAGGTCCAAAGAACAGAGTTATCTTTGAGAGGGCGGTTGAGCTAAAAATAATTACACTCATCATTTTTAGCCAAAAACTAATCCTCAACTCAGGCATACTCTTTGCACAATTTGCTTATATATCCAAGTACTTCTCAAACGAGAAATAAAAATAAAAATAAAGTAAATTGAGTCACTGCCTGAGAAATCTTGGAAAACCTCTACTGGGACTATATACGTTTGACTGGCAATAGGGTAAAACTGGATGGGATTAGAAGCAACTCCACTAGGGCTATAGATGCCTGACTGGCAGAGGAGACCTGTAGAATGGTGAAAATTTTTAAGAGTGAATTAATATATTAGGATTAACTATTTTTCTCAGATATGGCAAAGTTCTGGAAGACTTAGAAATCAAAATGAATGCACAAACACACACATGGGCTAAAGCATGATGAAACAAATAGCTTTGACAAATTTTGTGTAATCATATCCTATGACTTAGCTAAAACAAGCATGACAATATATCTAAAAACTCGTCTGTTTCTAAAATTCTGACCCAAGTTTCCAAATTGAATAAAAGGAATTACAGTTTTCAATGCTCTATTACTTTGATATTATGTTGTTTGTACATTTTTTCATTTTAAAAGTTGTTATGTTTTGTTTTTGAAGCTTTGCTTATCAGTCTTGATGATTTGAATTTTTGTCCAAAATTGCAATAAAACCAGGAGATTCTGTAATTCTCAAGTGCCTCATGTTTTTAGCACATTTTCCCAGTCAGAGCCTATGTTGGAGCCAAATTTGACTCAAATTTTGAAACCCCCAAATTTAAATTTTTGGTTTCATCAAAATAGCAAGCATTGTTGGTCTCTATTGCATCTTATTAGAGAAGTTGATTTTCCATAAGTTGATTAATGAGTCTAACCTTAAACATTGCTAATATGTGCACCTTTAAAAAATTGTTATATCTTAAAGAGGTTACAAAAGTCAATCCCTTTTAATAAAACCCGACCATTAAAAATACAAGGTTTAGTCTCCCAGATCAATAATCATATTTGGACCCAAGTCAAATGTTAAATCATTGAGTCCTAGCGTATTAAAAATATTTAATCAAGTGCCATGGTCTAAAAACCCGAAAATATAAGCACAATGTCGAAAACCTTAATAAAATCTAAGGGTATGGGCCACCATTCATTAACAATCGAACATCTTAAAATCAAATCCGAAGGCTGCGCACAAATCCTCCTTAATCATACGGATGCGCTTTAATAATACAATAGGTGAACAATTTGATCGGGTCAACATAAATTTCTTAATAGCATGCCTTAGCATAAGTTTGAAAATTTCATGCACCCCTTGATCATACAGATCGATGGTCGCACTCCATTTAGCAAGTCGAATCTTAATTTTAATCCGAAAGCCTAAGTGTAATGTTGAAATATTTGATTAAATAATACTGAGCTTTAAAAGATCTACAGAAACATTATAAAATATGTTTTAATAAATGAATTTTCTTACACTTTAAGACTAACCATGTAGGTGTAAGGAAATCAATGGCTGTGAAAGCCCTCATCAAAATCGAATGACGATGATCAAGTCAAAGAAACAAGTCAAGGCAAATCCGATGGTTGCACTTCATTTGAAAAAGATCTGATGAATGTGCTTGCTTTTAAAAATAAAAGAATCCTTCTAACAGATCTGACAATAGTTCCAGATTCACTGACAGATCCAATGGATGCGCTTTCACCCTAGATGACCAAGGTATGCATGAATCTAGGAAATATCGACGATTTCTTTATATCCCAAGAGATTCTAATGGTAGCGACATTTCTATTAAAATAAGGTAAAAAAAATTGATAAGGCTAAGTAAATATTGATTAACCTATGGTAATAAAGCTTAATCAAGGGTTCTAATACATTATGTAATCACCCCCCTCACTAAGCCAAGATAAATAAGGATTTTCGAAGCATGTTTTTCTTCTATATCTAACCTACAGGTTTTAAAAGGATCCACGGTTGTGAATGACGAAAGCAAATCCAACAATGGTAATACAACCATGAGCCATCAAGGTTAGCCTATTGGAATTGATTGCACTATTAAAATAAAATTATTGTAGGTTTGATCAAATCGACGGATGCAACACTCCTAGATAAGAATCAACGGCACCGCAAGTCATTAAGAAGATGAACGTTAAAACGTACCTATATAAAAGATAAAGTTAAAGTTATCCTAGGTTTCATTATATCCAATGAACGTGGTTAATATTAGCTCATCCGACAGCTCCACATAAAAGGAAGGTTATCAGAGATTGAAGAAATCAATTAAAAAGAAGATCCAAGTTAGATCAATGACCACGATATGTTTCAATTTGATCTGACAGTCACGATTCATCCAAAGCACAAGTTATATACAAATAGGATCAATAGATGCATTTAATATTTCAAATAAATCTAATGATCATAGATTAATAAGGGTGATATAAAGGGTTGATAAGTCAAAATCAAAACCAATCGACGACTGTGAACACTCAGGACCGAAATAAATCAATGGTCGTGAGCAAGCTGGCCAGATCCGATTGCAAAGATTCGATCAAAGGGTAACCCAAGGTAGGTAAAGGTGATCGAACAACTGCGCTTGGTCAAACATCTGATCCAATGGTTATGAAAATGCTAATAAGAACATAACCACCACTGGCCCATATCTTCAGTATCTTGGAAGCTAACGTCCTCATAGGTTTAAGAAAATCAAAATTTGCCCTACAATGCTTACCCCATCCAATGGTCACTATTAACTGATAGAACCTATGATAATCACAAATCAGCAAAATCAGTAGATTCATGTTCGAAGGGAAAATTTGATAGTCTAACTCCCGGGAAAAGGATGATCACTTCACAAAATGCCCAAAACAAATATCAAGATAGAAAGTAGGAAGGTGACTCATTCACAATAAGGTATGTTGAAAGATGCTATGAAGATCATCAACTAAGACAAATTTGAACAAATAGTATGCATAAGCACTGTAAATCTAGATGATGCCAAAGGAAGGAAAGATTCGAGCAATCAGAATAAATCCCATGGATAGTACCCAGATAAGGATATTGTGGACTGACCAGAAGACAAATCTTGATGCTCAAGCATGCAATCAGATCATGTATATCTCCTAAGAATAATAATGTACTACACAATAAAATAATACTGTTGGGCATATTCATAGCTTATAAATAGAGACATTAAAAGAGGGTTGAAAGGCATCAGTGAGAAAAACAATGGAGTACAAGAATTAATGTATTGATTTTTTGTTCTACAAATACTTAAGACGAAGAAATCGCATGAAGAATAAAATATGGTTTCGACTTGCAAGAAGATATTCAATCCACGCTTCGATGAAATATAGTTACAATGGGAACACTCTGATAGAGTATAGTTATGGAAGTAGCTTATAGATGCTTCTAGATCTTGTTTTCCATTCTCGCCTTCCTCCTACTTATCACTACCTCCCTTTTTCTAGGCATTATTTCTTGACCATCCTGACATTTTTTCCAACATTGTGCCATCTCACCTCCATCCATTGTGCGAATCCATCCCCTTTTCTCTATTTTTAATTCACTCTATCATGTGATCAGTGTCATTCTATCCAATTTCCACTGGCACGCCACCCCTTGTCTTCACCATCATGTCAGGTCCCCCTCCGTCTTTCGTCAAGATTTCACGTTATCAGTCTGGTCGACCTCAAATATCATATCAAAATTACCAAAGACAAGCAGAAGAAAATAAATTGGATCTAAGTATAAATCCTTTGTTTAAATGAGCAGAAGAAGAAAACTAAGTATGCCAACTCTTTGTGGCATAAAAGCTCCCTTCAAACCAAGAGCAAACTGTAACAGTCAATTCAGAGCCACGCTAGCTGGATAGCACACAGGGAAGATCAACCCAAAAAGGGACAAGTGTAAGGCTAAGATCATGCCAAGAATAATAGATTCAAGAACCCAACCTATAAGAAGAAGTACCCAGGTTCAGAATCATCATCAAGCATTTAGAGAATAGTATTTTTGCTAAGAGGTATACTTGAGCGCCCTTTAGAGTTGTGTTGTTGTATCTCCTTTCTATGTCTTTTTTTTCTTATTCATTCTTTCTTCTTCCCCTTGTTGTGTAGGATTCTATGATAGGAAAGTACTCAAGAAGCTAAGAATATTTCTAGTCCTATTAAGTTAGAGATTCAAAGACTTTGTTGTTACCTGATTGGAACAAGGAGAGTAGAAGGATTTTGTTACGTTATTAGAACAGAAAACCTTCATTGTATTGATATATTTTTCTATAAAACCAAAGTTTAAAGGCTTCCTACCCACTCTGCATGTAAAAATATTTTCAAATCAATACAATTTTGGATCTTTTTCCTATCATTTCTCTGTATCAATTTGGTGTGTTATTGTGTAATGGATTACATTATTTGAATGCATCACATACGTTTCTTTCATTGGTCAACTTCTAGTTTTATTATGATATTCAAATAAGCCTAAGAGCGGCAATTTTATTTTCCTCCTCTTTGTTCATGTTAAAATTATTGTTAAATTGTTATAACATCCCAATGAATCTAGGCACCGGTCTACATAAGACATAACAAATGGTTATTTTTTTGCTTTTTCATTTTAATACATATAGTGTTACATTAATATGGAGCGTGTAATCAATGTTTTATCATAAAATTACCGCTGGGGTTTCCTTACCCATTCTGCAGTTTTTCTTTAGCAATATTCGTGTTTATCAGAACAAAGAGACAAGTTGACCAGAGCCTGTAATAGCTCATTGGTTTTAAATGGTTTCTCGCAGCGTGACAATCGAATCCTATGGATGCAAGAAATTGTTCCCATAGAAATATTTATTGGTAATTCCTTATCAATATTTTTAGGTTTATTTTTTATGTTAGATAAGGAATCTGATGAATAAAATTGAGCTAAATCATCTGGTGAGCAAAATTCAAATGGATGAGGATCACCCGAGATGGACACAAGTTGATTTTCAAATTCAAATTTTACACATTTATGAAAAGTAGAAGGGATAGCCTCCATCGCATGGATCCGGGTATGTCCAAGAATAATATTAAAATATGTAGGAAAATATACCACATAAAATAATGTATCTAAAATTTTAGGTCCAACCTTGAAAGGAAGTGATATGGTACCATAAGATTTTTGGAACTCATTGTTGAAAGTTTTAATGATATCATTAGATTTTGTTAGTCTTCATCTTTCAATAAAAACTTTTGAAAGAAATGATATGTGCATAAATTAAGGGAAGAACCATTATCAATCATAACTCTTTTGATAAAATTATCCCCAATAAATGAAGTGATGTAAAGAGAAGAATCTTTTTGCAAGTTTGAGAAAGAAATATCAACATCCGAGAATGTGAGATGATGTATCCCAAGAGATCTTACAATATTGGCCATATCACTAGGGTAAATATCTAGAGGGACATATTGATTCTTCAAAACATTTATTAAGGCTTCTCCATGAGTAGGAGAATTATGCAATAGTTCCAAAAGAGAGATATTTATCAAGAAATTGATTTCCTGCTAGGATTTTTTAATCTGTTGATTCTACACTAATTTTTCTAAAGTAGTTGTTATCATACCAACCATGTTATTATCATAATGGTGTGGTACACTTCTATAAGATACTTTATTAGCTTCCTATCTAATTACATTTTTATTAATGGATGGGTTTTGCTGTAAATTCCTCACATCAAGATGTTTTGCATCAATCAAATATTGAACTACATGTTTCAACTTCTTACAAGAATTTGTACAATGTCCCTCTACTCTATGATATATGCAGTGTTGTCCTACCTTATACCAATGATCTGTATTATCTAGTTACCTTACATGATGTAACTCAATTGCATTAGCTTCTAAAAGTTGTAACAAAAATACTTCCATAGACATGTTAAGTCTTGTAAAATTTCTTTGTGGAGTTTTTTGAAGTACTATCTTTTGTAGGTTGTTAATAACATTATTAATAGGTCTACTATACATTCCACTATCACCTTCTATGTATTTACTCTTATGTTGAGACTTAACAGGTTTCTCTTAGTTGACTTTGAGTTGGCCTCTTCTGATAAGGGTCTGTTCTACTTTTCTTGCTAAACAATTACTTGATCAAAATATGTAATAGAAGTAGCCTCTAATGCATAATATATATGTTCTTGTAAATTACCAATAAATATTTCAAGCATGTCCCTTGGAGGTAAAGTATATGTTAAACTTCCAACTAAACTTCTCCAGTAAGCCAATAAATCTGAAAAACTTTCATCTTTACTTTATTTCAAATTGTATACATCTTTCATTGTCACTTTTTTTTCAATGTAAGCACCAAATTTATGAACAAATAATTATGTCGTTTCTTCAAAACTCTTCAAGGAAAAATTGGGTAATCGATAATACCATTCTAATTTCATACCACCAAGACTCTTAGGAAATGTCTTTAGTAATAACATATCATCATAAATGATATCATGGCAAGATGTTCTAAACCTTCTTATATGCTCTATTGGATATTTTTTCCCCTTATAGATAGGCAAAATTGGCATATAAAAGTGCTTATAATAATGCCTAGTAGCAACAAAAGGATCTAATGGCTGATTACACATTTCCTTGTAGCTGTAAGTAAAACTTGAAGGCTAAATCATATCAACTTTTGAAACCAACTACTTTACCATATTTGTTAAATTCTACACTTCTATATCATTGTTATGTGTTGTCCCCAGATATTCTAAAGGAGGAGTGTTGGACGTATTGATACTATTGAGGTATGTGGTATCTTTCTAACGAGGATGACTAACTTTGGTGGAATAAAGGCAACATTGTTGAGATAAGAAGATTGGAGAGGAAATTGAATATTTTTAATGGAACTACTAGTTGGAAGGACTTGTAGATTCCTTCCAATGTAGGTGGTCATAGTAGTGGCATAAGTTGGATGGTGAATAGGATTACCATAATTCAAAGATTCACTCAAGGAGTTATCATGAGATGGCCTAACTCCCTCAAGTAGGGCTTCTTACTCTAAAGTTGTGTCCAATGCATGCTTATGATATTTATAAAAAGTCCACACATGCTCAAAGGATTTAAAAATAAGGTTCTCATCAGGTCCCTTAATAGGATCAAGACTATTATCAATCTCTTCTTCCTCAAGGTTAGGATTTTCTCTATCAACTTGATCATTCTCTTGAAAAATCTCATCAAACCTAAAAAACCTTCTTCCATTCCCAAGGTTGGAAGCCATTGGAAAAGGAAAGAAATACTAATGGAAAGGAGGGAACTAAAAACCATAAAAAAACAAGCACCAGAAATTATGTATTTAATATTTTTTGATCTAAACACATAGAATTAATGATCTTGATTAAAGTTTTAAAAACAAATGAGGTGTTCAAATTGGGTTCACCAAATATGTGGAGGGGAAAAACTGCCCTACTGTGTATGATTCTCAAGGTTGGATCCGCAAGAGAGAACCTTGAGGTGAACCATGGGGGTATGTTGTTCTCTACACTCGGTGCTATGGGGAAAGGGTTTATCGGGAATAGTTTAAGGACTCACTTCAAGTCCTCTGGTTTTCAAGAATATTTGATGTATTCAATTCAATACAAACTCCTAGATTTGGCCTTTCTATACCTATGCTATGAAATATAAAAGGACAATGCAAAAATATAGAATGTAGGAATACAAGAGCTAACCCTAGTATGATCCTTTATTTGAATGATTTTCTATCCCTAGGGCTTTAAATAGACAATATTTAAGCAAGGGTTCAAGAAGGAGTGCAAAAATAGAATTAACCCTAAGTGCAATACTATATGTTGTTTATCTTTCAAATGCCTAGAAATTAATTAAATATATTTCCTTTAAATTAGATCTAGGGTTTACAACATAAATGTAAAGCACTTAGAAAATAGCCTAGAGACTAATCAGAATGCTTATCTTATATAGTGGTTTATCCTTGCTTTTATTCATTTTATCCAATGCTATCAACAATTCCTATTACTGCAATATAACTTGATAAAATCTTGAAAAATATGATTAGCATTAGGGGGCATGCTTAGGCCGTTGTATAGAAAATATTGGAGGTGTAGCAGTCAAGCACCCTAGGTATTTTTAGCTGACCTTTGATAAATAAAAGTGGAAATTAACCTTTGGAAGAAAACAAACATAATACAATAAAACAAAATAGAATGAAGTAACCACATAATAGAATGTAGCATTAGATCCTAAATGTATCCTAGAATGCAATAGTAAAGACTGGAACAATAGACTACCCCTAGATTTTTCTTAGGCAAAGTTGCACCTCATATCTAGCAAGCGCAACAACGCACATGCGAAATCACACCCCATATCATATTTGGCGCAATTTCGAATAAACTATATGAAAAATAAAATACATATGCGATGAGCCAATTACATCACTCAAAAAATCCAAACATGCATGTAGAAGAGCAAATTCACCTGGCATAGAGCATAGAAGCATAATAGAAGGGTTGATATATCCCAATGGTTGACCTCTCATTAGGGCTTCAACACAAATCCACCAAGAGCAAGCAATAGCAATCAATAATTCAATGCAGTAGAAAACCAATCGATCCTCAAACTCCAAATTTAAACCTGCTTATGAATGAAGAAAAGGATGCAGACTGAATAAGAACACTTTACGAGAAATAAAATGTTAGCATGTAAGAATGATGTATCGTGTTGTGTGTGAAAAGTTAATTCAAACCCTCCTTATATAGTGTATTTGAAGGTGAGAAAGGTGGTAAAAATAAGAAGGATTGACGTAAAAACATGCCAAACCTAAAGAATTAGGGTTTTCATGGGCCAAACCCTAAAAAGGAAAAATCACGCCCCGTATAGGTCGACCGTTATTTTGCCATGCAGAGTCGTACCCCTTCAAGGGCAAGCACGATTTTGCATAGAGAGAAAAAAAGGTAAAACAGGGAGGAAGTAACCTTACCCTTGTCTTAGACAATTCTAAGGCGTCTCCCAAAGGGCTCTTGGAATATTGCCCACTAAAGTGGATCAATTTTCCATGTCTACAATAAGTCTTTCACTTTATTCTCCTATAATCAATAAAAGGTAAGAATTACAAATATGGGCTTTAATAAGCCTCATTACATTTCATGTGGGTTAATAGAATTTCAATTTGACTTTGTATTTAGGAGCACCTTGTTGAACATGGTCACTTTTTTCTAACGAATCACATGAATACCACATGCAATTGTCTAGTTGGTGTAAAAAAACTTTTTTGCTCCTTGGTATAGATGGAATATATCTAGATGGAATCATTTTTGCACTTCAAACATTAATTTAATATTTTAGGGGACTTTGCTCCTTGCTGAGACCTTAGTGCCTAAAAGAATAATGTGTATCATCAAATATTCTTTCTCAAAATATTTCAACATAGATCTCAAAATACCTAATTCAAGTAGTCTCAAGTTTGTTCACTTTTTGATATCAATTCGTACTAACTCCCATATCCTTTGGAGGGAAAATTTAGCTTTAGATCAACTTTGTAAGTCTCCTTACCATCATGCTATTTGCACATGACATCTTTGTGAATGGCGAGAATGGCATTGACAAGAATGTGGTCAAGAAAGTACATGATGCCATGTACAATGAGCACCTTATATTAATCTAGATTTCATGATGATGTTTTATTATTTTCCTCTTCTAGCTTCTCGTTACACATGATTTTGTCAAAAAACTCTCCTTCAATGATAAATTTTAGAATACATGTCTTCTTGCATTGCCAAAAGTTCATATAATCTTACAAAAGTAGGATGTTTGGTGAGCTTCAACATGTATATTTCCTAATTAATGTGATTTATGATCTTGTATTAAAGAACCTTCTTCTTATCTAAGATCTTCATGGTATAGTTCTACACTATCTCAATATTAACGGTAAAATTTACTATACTACGAGTGCTTACAATGTAATTATTTGAATCTTATACTATAAAAATACAATTTGCTACCTAATTCATTGAGACATGGGTTTCTTATGAATGATACTAATATACAGATATTAGAAACATGTTATTTTGAGATAAAATACGATGCTTTGTACCAGTACTTTTTTTTGCTTTGTGTGTACGTCATGGATGATTATTTCTAGTTATTTTGGAACAATGCATGGGATATGGTACCTCATGTTAGAACTTTTTTGATAATTGCAATCAAGATTAATATAAGGTGCTCATTGTACATGGTACCTCATGATGATGTATAATGAGCACCTTATATTAATCTTGTAGAAGATTTGCAATATTTTATGCCTTATTTTTCTTGTCAATAAATGGATCGAGTGTCTTGATCACTTTCTTCTACTTGTGCTTTCTTTGTTATAAAATTGTATGGTATATAAATTTTGTCTTTAGTTGATATTTTGGAAATATTCTTATCTTGATATTTCTACTTAGTAGGATATTTGTCTTTCGGCATGGTTCTTTTACCTAGAGTCCAAAATAAATGTGTTGGTCCTTGGTAGGGTTCTTATACCCTAAGACCTATTCTTTAACAAATAGCTATTTATGGCTTCTTTGTGTCAAATTTTGAGGAAGAACTTTAGTTTTATTCCTATCTAAGGTTTTTAGGAGTTATTACATCATATATAATATGAATATAAGTTAAGTAACCACTCAATGCATGTTTTTTTAGGTTCAATAGGGGACAATAGTAGTTGTACATTGTTATACCTTATTTGGATATCTACTATATTTAAATACCATTTCACTTTTATAATATAATTTATTCGAAGCTTAAGTTTTAACATGTGGTATCAGAGCAAGTAGAAGGGATAAATATTTCTCCTTTTGATCCTTCTCTAGCTTTGACATAGAGAAAGCCAAAGGTGCACTCTATTTGAGAAAATTTTCGAGTTGAAGATAATAAATTTTTAGGGGTAAAATTACCTCATATAAGATTGTGACTATGAAGTAACAATCCATGGAACATTCAAGATGTTTTGGGATGAATTACCCCTACCATAGGCAAAAATTCTCTCAATGAATAAAAAGGGTTTCAATCCCTATGTTGATACTATGAATTACCAAAATATTCTAAACATCTATAGAATCGCAATAATGAAATCAATTTGATAAAAGAAATCTATGTAACCATGAGAACAACAATTTAAAGAAAGAAACGGGTCATTCTCATTAATATTCAAAATACATTGTACATCGGGTTACAATATGTCCCTCTTAGGGATACCAAATTGATACAGAATTACAATAAATCTCAAGAATAGATGTCTTCCAAGTAGACTCTTCTAAAATTCCACCAAACTGATTATAGGAGGGTTTCCTTTGCAACCTTCAGATGATGATGCTAAGAAAATGTATCTCAATGATGTAAATCTCTTGAATAAGACCTATCACCTGCACACAAAGAAACTGAAAAAGATTAATAACATTGAAAGCCTCTCAAAATGAGGCTAGTTTCTTGACATGTGCAATAATGAAAGCAAATGCATAAAGAAATGATAAAGTTCATGAAAATAGGAAATGAAATGCATAAAAAATAAAGATAAATGATTCTAAACTAGGTTATAAATCTGAATTGAAAGGCTTCTAATCATCTCTAATGCTAAAAAAATGAAATCAAGACATCAACCAAAATTGTTGCTGATCAAGGCGATAGGCTCTGTTAGCCATTGTTGATATCAATGGTGATGCCTACGGGCCACTGTTGAAAATAGTGGTTGTAGGATAGTGGCTCTATTATCTGTGATTAATCCTTGACAATGCTAAATTCTAATGTTAAATTGATGTGCAAGGGTCGCTTGTGTCTCTAAACACCGTTTGGTTGTGAAATCAGCTCAAATCCATGGAAATTTGATGTTTGAACAACAAGATGATTGATCCTCAAGCTTTGATGATATCCATTGGTGAATATGTAGATGATGCACCTTGTCGGAGCCATAACTTGTGAACCGTACGTCCGTTGGCCTTGAAATTTAACAGGTGGTTCTACGTGCATGTTCTACATCAGGAAAATATTTGATTGTCCTGAATCTCCAAAAAACATGTTTTCGGGACCTAACTCCTCCATCTAGTTTCCCAAAATTAGCTTTTAGAATAGGTTCCCGGGTTTTTTGGGTTTTTTTGCATGTTAGAGTTTTATTATATTTTGTTATACCTTAATTTGAGACCTATTATTTTAAATTAAGGTTCATTATTGTAAGAGGGATGTGTGCATCAAATTTGGGTGCAATCTAACTCATTTCTATTTTTAGTAGTTTTTAGAAAAAATATCTATTTTTAGCAATTTTTAGAAAAAAGATGTTTTTAGGGTTTCTTTGGTTTTCGGTTGCTATATGATGGATTGTAATCTTTTGGAGAAGGGGGTGAATTCAAGAATGAGAAGAATATCGATTTGTAGGTTTCTTCCATTATATTGCATTTGTGTTATGTGATTGGAGTCCATTTCGTTGGTCTCTTGCAGCTGAGTTTACACTAGTAGATGTCATGGCATAATTGGGTAGCACTGCGTTGTACCTCAAAGTGATATGAAATCACTTCTTAGTTCGACAGAGCTTTGCTATGGAAAATTCTCATCAAAATCTTCAAACTTCTCTCTTATTTTTCAGGCCTTAAGTAGACTCCCAAAATTCTCAACCTAGCTTCTCCAGGAAGCCAAGATCAAGAATATATTAGGTTGGGACAGTGTTGAGTGGTAATTTTGCCCAATTACAAAACCACACTCACACTTAGGATTTTGATGAGAAAACACTCTCTTGCAAAGAATTTAAAAATGAAAACTTCTCCAAGGTTCCGCTATATAAGCATTGCATATGTGTATTTGTATGCTACGAAGATGTATCAAATAAGTGCTAGGAATACCTTAGTGATTTGCAAGTAACTGTTAACAAGGGGCCTGTGTTGGTTTATTTTATTATGCTATACTAGTGATTGTTCATGAAACTTAAAAGAAATAAAAGTGTGATTGGCCCTCATTGACCACGATGTAAAGTGAATTAATTCCTTTTATCTTGAAGTGTTTTAGGTATATTTTATACCTCAACTATTTATTCTACTCATGTAAGGCCACCATCATGTTATTTAATGGTGGTGGTCCTACAAGAGTACCACAAATCGTTGAGGTAATGGGCGCATATACACTTGTTGTACCAAAATGTTGAGTGGTAATTTTACCCAATTGCAAAACCACACTCACACTTAGAATTTTGATGAGAAAACCCTCTCTTGTAAATAAGTTAAAAATGAAAACAACTTCTCCAAGTTTCTGCTATATAAGAATTGCACATGTGTATTTGTATGCTATGAAGATGTATCAAATAAGTACTAGGAATACCTTAGTGATTTGCAAGTAACTTTTAATAAGGGGTCTGTGTTAGTTTATTTTATTATGCTATACTAGTGATTGTTCATGAAACTTAAAAGAAATAGAAGTGTTATTGGCCCTCATATGACCACAATGTAAATTGAAATAATTCCTTTTATATTGAAGTGTTTTAGGTAGATTTTATCTTCATTTAGTTAACCAGTTTTTAAACCAGTTTCATATTGCATTAAATCCTACTTTAAGCATGAAATAGAAGATTAAAATCTATCTCTAAATGTGAATCTTAAATGATGAAAGAATTCATTTAATGTTGCTTTGAATATGAAAGTAAAAATAGCCTTTGATATAATAAATAAATTACCCCTCTTTAATGAAATTAGAATTTTCATAAAGAGACATCAATTTATTGCTTTAAAATAATGGCATTTTAAAATGCCATATAAATCACTCCCTTTAATGAAATTGTGATTTTCATAAAGGAAAGTTGATTTATTGCTTGCAAAATAAACATGCAAAGCTTGAAATCTGATTTACCTTCAAAATGCGAAATTATGTAAATTTTAAAATTATAAAATACCTATAAAAACAAATTTAAATAATTTTATAATTTTAAAATGGTTTCAAAAAAAAATCAAAATTGCATAAGATGAAATGTTAAAGCTTGTTATTCACATACGTACATTTATTTTTGGAGTTTTAATTTTTATTTTAATCATCGAAGTTTTAAAAAAATGCAAATAGGAAGGATTAGAAAAATAAAAATAAAATCTAGAAATGGACCAGAATGCTAAAAATATGAACACAAACTATCGCCAATATGATGCCACCCTATTCCTGCATACAACCTAGCTTATTCGAATATGCATTTGCACAACTCGCAATTACCTAGATGTGAGCTTCTAAGGAAAAAAGGAAAATAAATTTCATGTTTTAAACATTCGATAATGTAACCATTAATATGCATTCAACATCATCTACAAACCCAAAATACGAAAGGGGAAAAATAAGCAGTTAATACAAGCATGCAAAACTTCTCCTCCAACTTTGCTAATAAAATGTAAGTTTCTGGCACATTTGCATTAAAAACAACAGAAAATACAATCCCTATTACAACATATTTCCAGTAGCATGTTCCCAAAATATCTAGCCCTTGGCATTGGATAAACTTCCAGCCCAAAAAATCCCATTTTATTTTACTTTTAAAGTCTTCAAAAGTATTTCATTTCATTTCCATTTCTCTTGGCCTCCAAGTAGTCTCCATTCCATACACATGGTCTTCCCTCAACATTTCTATTTTTAGTCGCTTCATTTTCATTTCCTCCCTTTGTCCCTGAAATGATTTTACGTTAAACAAAAATGCATCAACCCCTTTGTGCCTTGATTCCCCTTTGTCTTTTATGAAATTTAAAACATAATGTTATCTTATGCCCTAATTCTTTTCATGGGAAATCCTACACATGGTAGTTTTTATTTAATTATTCTATGTCTATGCCAGGTGGACGCTTACACTCGTCATCCCAATGTAACCACGACCTATGTCTATGTGGAGATTATTTAATTTAGCATCCCATTATAATTTTGATTCTTCCTCTCTATAGTTAGGCTATTGGCCCCATGTGGATGACCAAACCTGTTGGGCAACTGTTGATTTCATGTTGGTCTGTATCTAACTATATCCCACGTAACCATTTGAATCTAGCATGTTGTCTAGGGGTCCAAGTTTTACCACATTTGATGACAATTTGTCTCACCCTCCAGTCCACTTCCCAACACTTACTGCACCAGCAAAATTGATATATGTCTAGGTTTGGGCTTACAATATCCATAGCCAGTATTCATAGAACATGTTTCCACTGTTGTCCATCAAATTTAGCAAGACATGTTGATTGCATAGAATTAAGGGCACAATTTAAAGAACTCATGAGCAGCCTTGTAATGTTGGTGAAATCACCCATGGTATACTGCACCATAGCCTCTCTCGACTTCTTGCACTCTCTCCCTCGTGTTGTTTTTGGTCTTGTGAACATTGTCACCATGTCGTCACACTTAGAATATTCCACTATCTATGTGATATTTGTGCAGTCATTCAACTCACTCCTACCTCAAACATAGTGTCTTGCATCATCATCGACCTCAAGATTTGCATCACAGTGTCCACATGTATGATGCATCATCATCGATTGGTACATAGTCCATGTGGGTCTACATCGAAATCTAGTTTATGTCATCAACATTGTTATCGCATCCCAATTCGTCTCAAATCATATCAATTCATCTACGTCAGGTATGGGAGTCCCTACCAGCGTGTTTGCAGTAGTGATATTCTACCTAGAACGCAGATTTATGATACCATAATATGGCTAGATTGATTCTCACATCATGCGATTTACCTCAATTTTTATATCATCATTTTAGATCATTGGGCTTTAGGTTGGTTTCACAGTATTTGGTGATATGACCTCCTGTGATTGCTATCCAACACTGTATTACCGCAAAAATTTCCTAATTATATGGTGATATACGTATGTTACATCCTCCATCATATGGCGGTCCTCGTCCTAATCATCTTGCTTTGGATCTGCGTCACCACGTGGTAGTCCACGTCTTTACCATTTGATCCCTAAACTATCACTGCTATCACCACTGGTGAGGAATACAATATTCAGCTCCACGTCAAGGTCTCCCTAGATTCGATCTCAGTCTAGAAATGATAAGGAATCTCAAGGCGTTTACCCATCGTCAATGTGTTTACCCACCGTTCATCGCACTTCGTCATGATAATGTCCTAGCTACCTACACGAACAACATAGAATTAGAGACTTGAAATTTAAATAAAGCTATAACTTCATTAAAAGTATAAGCCTTTGAACTTTAAAGCTTTACTAAATATTAAATGACAAAAATATTAAAATCGATATTTGAAACTTCTCCTACATGAGGGTTCTGAAAGAAGCTTTATTTCTTTTTTTTTCTATTTTATTATAATATATATATATTGTTTTATTATTTTTTTATATAAATTATATATAAATGCAATTTATATATATATATATATATATATATATATATATATATATATATATATATATATATATATATATATATATATATATTTAATATTTATTTATTTATTTATTTAAATCACTTAACCTCAAAGGTTTTATTAAAACCCAAAATAAATAAATAAAAGCAATGGTAAACTATAACATTAAAATTTAAAACAACAACTAAATCTATCAAACTGACCCAAGACCCTAAACACCCAAACAAAGACTTCAATCAAACAATTTCATCAAATTTCATAAGAAGACAAGAAGACACGACAACTGAGGACCTTCAAATTTCGCATGGCGAGCTCATGGCTAAAGTTCTATCAAACACTAGCACTCAAAGACAACAAGACTCCCAAAATCAAATATTAAAGGTGGGTCCCCAATTTTGGGATTAGTTGTGGAATGGCCACAACAAATGGTGACTCTGTTGGGAAATGCTCCTGAGCATTTTGGATGAATAACCCAATCTAAAATGATAACATAAAATATCAGTGAAATACGAATTATTTAGTGATGTCCTGAGAAGGTGGGGATAAATAGCTTTGAATAAACAATAACTAATCCATCTGCCTTTGCCTAGTGTGTGAGAGGTGATTTATTTTTGCACCTCTAAAAACCTTCTTTATTCCATCATTTGATTTACATTTAGGCTATAAAGCACGGCTCATAAAAAGAAAGATTTTATATATAGAGCCCTACTATCAGTCAAGCGTCTATAGCCCCGATAGAGTTTATCTAACTCACCCTTGTGTTTACTTGATACTTTGCAAAGCCTTTCCTTATAAAAAAGTTGTGTCTAGACAGAGCCCTACTTTTGGTCAAACGTCTATAGCCCTGGTAGAGTTTATCTAGACTTTGTGATTGATTTGATCAAGCTTTTCAATGCTCATTTTTTTTTTATATCAAGCTTTGCAATAATTTATGTATCATGAGGGTTAGGAAGCATAGATATGGAGTGTGTTGAATTTTTACCTTAATTTGCAAACCAAGATGACTTCATCCTTCAAGAATTCTAGAAATACCCTTTAATATGTGAGTTATAAGTGGAGCTTTAGCAAAATGTTTCATTGTTCCACTCTCCACCATTTTAGTCCCAAGATCTGAGCATGATCACAAAATAACTCATCCCCCTTTTCTCAGGTTCACCTGATTTCAGATTAGGTATTCCAACCTACTTAACAAAGGAACACAAAAAATGGTCAAGAGGCCATAAATTAGCAACCATGAAACATCACCTCAAAACAAGGGAAAAACCCAAAATACAAAACTCTCAAACCAAAAATCAAGGAAAAAACACAAAAATAGAAAGGCAAAACCAAAACATGAAAACCAAATCTATATACAATAATATACAATATGGTACAAGATGATGCAAAAATTAGGCTATCACTTCCCTGGATCCCAAACATGATTAGCACATTTTAAAAGACACATACTATGATATGCATGCCAAGATTTATAGGAAACCCAACCAAAAAAAAAAAAAAAATAACAATTCTCATTTTACCCCTCACCCCACAATTTGATCTAGTTATTAGTAATCCCATGGTGAGATTTCAATTCATCAAATTTATTAGATAATTTACTTAGAATGCAAATTTCACAATTCGATTCATGATTTAGAATTAGGCTTTCCTTTTCAAATATGAGATCTTGCAAGTAGGAGCCTATTTCTATAAATTTTAAAGCCAATTTATTTTCCATGCTTTTAGGCCAATCAAACTTATGTAACAATTTGCAAGCATCTAGGATATTTACTAAATGAGAATCATTATAATATTTTATCCTAGATTCAATTATTAATTGTTGATGAACTTGATTCAAAAATTCAAACACATCAACTTTTGTTTCATTCACCAAAGCAATCTTATTAGAGGTGTGAGTAGAAATCAATTCTAGTTCTTTATTAACCTCCAATGGCATTTCATCATAAATAACATTTGAATCCAATGAATGATTATACAAATTTTCACTTGAAGCTTGGATGCTTGGACACAAAAGGTTAGATTCTACCTTTTGTAGAATTTTCATTTACCAAAACTTGGTGAGGATTTACAATTTCGTTCTTCTTCATGACCTTCATAATTGTCATCTTGTAGCTTTTCACTTCATCGATTACCTGTTCATCAAAAACATCAAAATTAGGCACCCGATCAAAAACATGTCCATCCTTTTCAAAACATAACTTTTTTTGATCAAGGGATGTGTCAAATAACACATCTCCATGATCAATTACTTGAGTTGCTTTGAATAAAGTAATATTTTTATCATTTGGTTCCCATTCCTTGTTAACCATCCATGATATTTCTTCCTTAGAATCTTCAAGACAATCATGAGAATTTGTACCCAAATTTTCAGTATTCCAAAATTAAAGAGAAGATTCTACCTCTTTCTCATCCAAAATATATGAATCATAGGAAACATTTACCATTTCTTCCCTTTCTATTTCAACAAGGTGTTCCATAAACTCATATTCAAAATGATCAAATTTTGGACCCTTCTCTATTTCTGAAATGGGCATGCCATTTTCTACTTGCACAGGAATTACAAGATCTTCATGCGAGATAGCTTTTTTAGCATCCTGCATATCAATAGAAATTTCATCAATGGGGGTGTGAAAAACAAATGATTCTTCATATCTTCCCCAACCATTATAAAAATTTTCATCTAAATTCATGGGATGAAACTCTATTGTATCTTTGGCATGATCCTCATATTCATCTATCAATTCCTTTTCTTCTCCTTTATCCACCTTTGAGGACTCAATTTCAACAAATTCATCTTCCTCAATTTCAAAAAAATTATCTTCCTCAGATTCATCTTTAGGTGAGTCAAGGGTTTCTACAATGGGATCAATCCTTATATTCGGCTTTCTATGATTATCCCAATCCTCCTTTGTAAATAATGACTCTAAACCATTCATTTCTAGTTGGTCATCATTTGGAACATGATTCGAAAGATGATCAAGATGGGTATTCTGACATTGATTTGCACTTGAGAATAATGGTTGATTTTGAATGGTAGGTTGAGGTGCACAAATCATTGGGTGGGTAAGGGAGGTATTAGATGATTGAGAATTATATGATCCAAAACCCACGTCACAATTTTGATAACTCAATTGTTGTTCAATTGTCATTGCTTGAGTATAAGCTTGGGATAAAGATGTGATTTGAGGTATCCCTCGCAAATACATAGAAATTAGTGGGTCAATAGCATTGAAATACACTTGGATAGCAACTCCCTCTGGAGGAACATAGGGTACCACCAATTGAGTATATAACCCATGGAACCTTTTAGTGAACAACTCCAAAGATTCATTTGGTCCTTTATGGGTAGCGATAAACTGATTATACATAAGGATTGGGTCAACTGGTTTTCCAAAATAACTAAGAAAAGTTACTTCTAGTTGAGCCCAAGAAGTGATAGAACCTTCAGGTAAACTGAGGTACCAATCATAAGCCAATTCATCTAATGTAGATGGAAATGAATAACAAGCAACATCTTCATGCATAGTTTACCATTGAATTAAAGTGTTCTTGTATGCTTGAATATGTTCCTCAATTGATTCTATTCCATCATGCCTAAACTAAGGTAGATGATCCCAAAGATCTATAGGCATATGATGTGAAGGCCCAAGTATGTTTAAAGGACAACTTGCCCTCCAAGAAGTAAGGAATGTCATTAGTGGACCTTAAAGAACACAATTTTAGCACCAATTTTGTTAGTCAAATAAATATATCTTGCAAAGAAGCATGAAATGACTAACAAATCTCAAATGTTTCACATATAAATCATCATGTATATCAACCAAAATATATGCATCAATTAAACCATGACATTAGAGAACATTATCCAATTTGCAAAAGGTTAGCATCAATGCATCATCAATTAGAGAATGTTTGAATCAATGAAAGTGATCATACATCAACAAACCTCGTTAGTCAAGACCAATGCCTTCAAATAAATATTTCAAGTAAACATGAACAATTTAGCATCTAAATAGCAATAAAGTAAACCAATTCAGGCCCTCCTTCTAGCACCAAAATGTTGAGTGGTAATTTTACCCAATTGCAAAACCACACTCACACTTAGGATTTTGATTAGAAAACCCTCTCTTGCAAAGAAGTAAAAACAAAAAACTTCTCCAAGGTTTCACTATATAAGCATTGCACATGTGTATTTGTAATCTTGTGAAGATGTGTCAAATAAGTGCTAGGAATACCTTAGTGATTTGCAAGTAATTGTTAACAAGGGGCCTATGTTGGTTTATTTTATTATGCTATACTAGTGATTGTTCATGAAACTTAAAAGAAATAAAAATGTGATTGGCCCTCATATGACCATGATGTAAAGCTTTAGTTCATTTTATCTTGAAGTGTTTTAGGTAGATTTTATCTTCATTTGGTTAAGCATATTTTAAACAAGTTTTATCTTGCATTAAACCCTACTTTAAGCATGAAATAGAAGATTAAAATCTATCTCTAAATATGAATCTTAAATGATGAATGGATTCATTTAATGTTGCTTTGAATATGAAAGTAAAAATAGCCTTTGATATAATAAATAAATTACCCCTCTTTAATGAAATTAGATTTTTCATAAAGAGAAGTCAATTTATTGCTTTAAAATAATGGCCTTTGAAATGCCATATAAATCACTCCCCTTTAATGAAATTGTGATTTTCATAAAGGAAAGTTAATTTATTGCTTGCAAAACAAATATGCAAAGCTTGAAATCTGATTTACCTTCAAAATGTGAAATTATGTAAAATTCGAAATTATAAAACTATCATACAACAACTTTAAATAATTTTTATAATTTTGAAATGGCTTCAAAATGAAATCGAAATTGCATAAGATGAAACATTAAAGCTCGTTCTTCACATCCATGCATTTGTTTTTGGAGTTTTAATTTTTTTCGATTTTTATTTTAATCGTCAAAGTTTAAAAAAAATTTGCAAAAGAGAAGGGTTAGAAAAATAAAAATAAAATCTGGAAATGGACTAGAATGCTGAAAATACTAAACACAAACTATCGTTAGTATGATGCCACCCTATTCCTGCAAAATCGAAGATGTGATAAATTCTTGCATGCAACCTAGTTTATCCGAACCTGCATTTGCACAACTCGCAATAACCTAGGTGCAAGCTTCTAAGGAAAAAAAGAAAATAAATTTCATGTTTTAAACATTCAATAATGCAACCATTAACATGAATTGAACATCATCTACAAACCCAAAACATGAAAGGGGGAAAATAAGCAGTTAACACAAGCATGCAAAACTTCTCCAAATTTGCTAATAAAATGTAAGTGTCTGGCATATTTGCATTAAAAAAAACAAAAAATACCATCCTTCTTACAACATATTTCCAGCAGCATGTTCCAAAAATATCCAGCCCTTAGCATTGGACAAACTTCTAGCCCCAAAAATCCTATTTTCTTTTGCTTTTAAAGTCTTCAAAAATGTTTCATTTCATTTGAATTTCTCTTGGCCTCCAAGCAGTCTCCATTTCATATGCATGGTCTTCCCTCAACGTTTCTATTTTTTTATCGCTTCGTATTTATTTCCTCCCTTTGGCCCTGAAACGATTATACATTAAACAAAAATGCATCAACCCTTTTGTGCCTTGATTCCCCTTTGTCTTTTATGAAATTCAAAACATAACATTATCCAATGCCCTAATTCTTTTCATCATGGCATATTTATTTAATTATTCTATGTTTATGCTAGGTGAATGCTTACACTCATCACCCCAATGTAACCACCACCTATGCCCATGTGGAGATTATTTAATTTAGCCTCCCATTATACTTTTGATTCTACCTCTCCATATTTAGGCTATCGACCCCATGTGGATGACTAAACCTGCTGGGCAACCATTGATTTCCTATTGGTCTACATCTAATTGTGTCCCACATAACGATCCAAATCCATCATGTCATCTAGGGGTCCAAGTTTTACCACATTCGATGATAATCTGTCTCACTCTCCAATCCACTTCCCAACACTTACTACACCAACAAAATCGATATATGTTTAGGTTCAAGCTTACAATGTCCATATCCAATATTCATAGAAGAAGTTTCCACTATTGTCCATTAGATTTAGCAAGACATGCTAATTGTATAGCATTTAGGGAACATTTTAAAGAACTCATGAGCATCCTCGTAATATTGGTGAAATCACCCACGGTATACTGCACCACAACCTCTCCCAAATTCTTGCGCTCTCTCCATCATATTATTGTTGGTCCCATGAACGTGATCATCATGTCATCACACTTTGGATATCCCACAGTCTATGTGATATTTGTGCAGCCATCCAACTCACTCTTACCTCGAACATAATGGCTTGCTTCATCAACCTCAAGCTTTGCATCATAGTGTCCACCCGTATGATGCATCGTCATCAACCAGTACACAGTCCATGTGGGTCTACATTGGCATCTAGTTTATGTCATCAACTATGTTATCACATCCTGGTTTTTCCTAAATTATGTCAATTCATCCTTGTTAGTTATAGGATTCCCCATCAATGTGTTTGTAGTAGTGATATTCTACCTGGAACACAAATTTTTGATGCCAGAATATGGCCAAATTGATTTTTACATCATGCAATTTACGTCAAGTTCGACACCATCATTTTAGATCATTGGGCTTTTGGTCAGTTTCACGATCTTCAATGATATGACCTCTTACAATTGCTACTCAACATTGTATTACCACAAAATTTTCCCAATTATCTGGTGATATATGTATGTTACATCCTCCATCATATGGTGATCCTTGTCCTAATAATTTTGCTCTGGGTCCGTGGTGTCATTTGGCAGTCCACATATTTACCAATTGGTCCCCAAACTATCATCGCTAGCACTGTTGGTGAGGAATACAATATTCGAGTCCATGTCGAGGTCTCCCTAGATTCGATCTCGATCTAAAAATGATAGTGAATCTCAAGGCATTTAATAGTATTTTATCCATTTTCAATGTGTTTACCCACCGTTCGTTACACTTCACCATGATAGTGCCCTAGCTACCTGCACGAACATCATAGAATCAGAGACTTGAATTTTAAATAAAGCTATAACCTCATTAAAATTATAAGACTTTTAACTTTAAAGCTTTACTAAATATTAAATGATAAAAACATTAAAATCGATATTTGAAACCTCTCCTACATGAGGGTTTCGAAAGAAGCTTTATTTATTTTTTTCTTTATTATTATTATATATATTTTTTGTTTTATTATTATTTTTTATATTAAATTATATATAAATGCAATATATATATATACATTTATATTTTTTATTTATTTAAATCACTCCACCTCAAAGGTCTTATTAAAGCCCAAAATAAAAAAACAATATTAAACTATAACATTTAAAATTTAAAACAACTAAATCTATCAAACTGACCCAAGACCCTAAACACCCAAACAAAGACTTCAATCAAATAATTACATCGACTTTCACAAGAATTTAAGAAGACACGACAAGTAAGGACCCTCAGAGTCTGCATGGCGAGCTCATGGCTAAGATCCTATCAAACACTAGCACTCAAAGACAACAAGACTTCCAAAATTAAATATTAAAGGTGAGTCCCCAATTTTGGGTTTAGTTGTGGAATGGCCACAACATGCAGTTGGAGTGATACTTCTAGAAAATTTGCAAGTGCAACCACTCAAGAAACCATTGCTTGTAATGGATTCTTCTCGGCTCTGGTAGCCTGAGTTTGTTATAGGATCAGCTGCTATTTAAAGGTATTACTTGGACCATGGCTTCTATTGATAGGCGTGACTTGGACCGTGGCCACTATCGATAGACGTAGCCAAATTGGGGTCACTTTAATCATCAGTGGTGGCAGTCATTGCCATTTATTTCATCAACAGTCATGGCTAAATAGGACTAGGTTGCCCTAATTGAGTGGTTAGAACCAATGTTGGGTATTGGAAAGATCCAAGGTGAGTCACATGGGCTGAAAAGATGTCCAAATGAGTAGCCTCCTCAACATAATGCATTTTAGTGTCTATAGATACCCCTTTTTGAGATGTGTTATGGGAAAACACAACACTGAGCAAAAACAGATAACCTAATGCCACATTAAAGGTTAATTGATATTCATTGATCTAGTCAACTTTAGATAACCCAATCATGGAAAGGGCATGCATCTCTGAATCATTGCTTTCGACAAGTTAAAGAACTTGATTCAAGTACAACCTTTTGCATCATTCTACTTGATATTGGACATTATTTAGTCATGAAGAGGCAAGGACCTACCTTCACACTTGATTTTGATTATGATTGTTATGATTATGACTATCCCCTCAAGTGACACGTCGATAAGGAGAAGTGAAATGATGAAAGCGGTAAGTCGCTTGACCAAGATGACTTGGAAGAATTTTTACCAAAGGTATAGGCTTCTTTGGAGCTTTTTTAGAATGTACCAAAGGAAATTGGGTGCCTTTGGAGCCTTTTGAACTTGACCAAAGGAAACTGGGTATCTTTGGAGCCTTTTGAGTTTTAACCAAAGGAAACTGGGCATCTTTGGAGCCTTTTGGGATTTGACCAAAGGAAACTAAACATCTTTGGAGCCTTTTGGGATTTGACCAAATGAAACTAGGCATCTTTGGAGCATTTGAGATTTACCAAAGTATTGGGGCATATTTGGAGCCTTTTGGAATTTGACCAAAGGAAATTAAACATCTTTGGAGCCTTTCAAGATTGATATAACAAGGCAAAGGGCACAACCTTTTGTAAAGTCTAGCAATTTAATTTATTGATTTGATTGAATGTAAGGCAAAGGATTCAACCTTTTGAAATCTAGTGATTGAGTTGATGAATCAATTGTATGCAAGGCAAAGGATGCAACCTTTTGAAACCTGGCAATTTGATTGATTGATTTGATTAGATGCAAGGCAAAGGATGTAACCTTTTGAAACCTAGACATGTGGTTGATTAATTGATGATAGGATTGAATTAGGCTATTGATTAGGAAGGTGCGCTACCTTGATTTACCCCATGTTGCTTGATTTCTAGATTGCTAATTTGGGGGAAGTATGATACTGATAATACCCTAGTTGATATGTGAAAAATATTTGCTTGATTTGAAATTTTGAGATTTTGGACCATTAGATGTGTTATGTGTTATGATTTATGGATGCATTAATCGATGTAATACCTATATGATGATGTGATTATGCTATATGTATGTGATGTACTGATGACATGCAATGGTTAGATGGTAGATGTATAATTTGGATACTATGATCTATATGTGTAGATGTTCTATTATGTATGCTTATATGGATGCAATGGTGAATGTTAAATGCATGTTTGAATTTCTTTTCAATTGTTTATGCATTTAATTTATGTTATATGATATGATGAATGTAATGTGTGTGTAATGCATTAATGTGATGTGGATGGTCTAATGCAAATGAACCTATATGCTTTAATCACTTAAAATATAAGGAATGAATCTAATATGTGTTTATCAAACTAATGGAATGACACCAAAAAATGCATGAAAATCATGAATGAAAATGGTAACTCTTATCATAAGAATTAAGAATTTAAAAATCCATATGTGAGATGAGATGATGTAAGATGTATTGGGCTTTCCCTATAAGCTTCTATAAATTAAAACATATGCATAAAATAGTCAATGGTCGCCTAAATATCATTGTTGATATCCATCGAGTATCTAACCTATTCTATGAACACCCCTTAATAAATAAGAGTTCATAAGGAAAAATGTGCATGATTGATGAGATGATTTGTTGCTATTAGGGGGTTTTTGAGGTTTTCCATGAGACTCAAACACCCTAGTTGATTGATCAAAATTTGTATAATGACTACACAAGACTCCTAAAAGATATAAGGCTATTAGGAAGACCAAGATATTCACTATCCCTATGTGTGTGAATGAATATATTAGATGAGGCATAAGACTACCTAATTACTATGCAATTTTTATTTGACCCATGTTTGTAATGAGGATCACCATATGGCCATCATGATCCTATGTTTGGACGCAGTTGGACTAGACTACTAGGCATAGAAAGAGATCCATATGGTCGCTGTACTAGGCAATACAAGCCACCTAAAGCTAGCTCATCCATAAGATGAAATTGGTCTATACAAAAGAAGGTCGCTAATATGATAAACATATCGCCATGCGTACGGATACCCCATTGTTAGGAAGGTTTCATTCAACCCATTACTATAATGAAGATCATCCCATGGTGGTCAAATACTAAATATTCTAGGGATTCAAGCTCATTACCCCCTTCTTTTATTTTAATTGCTTGGGATACTTGCTCATGCTTAGTGATGAAAATCATTGTTTATTTTACTTTTCTTTGGGAATTTGCTCATTTTGTGTTAAAGCAAGGGATTTCTTGGGTAGGGGGGAGCTTGTCCTTTTGCCAATGATCAACATTCTAGACCATGCGCATAATAAGATGAGCAAGAAAAACATTTCACTTAAGGTGACTAGGACCACTTTGTAGTGTCATCTTTCCTTGTTCAAACTAGGATTGTTAATGTTTAAAATTGTGATGGGATTTTGAGATATGCAAGGTACTATCAAAACTAGACCTCATCTTCGAAAGCCAAGATAGATTTCTAAAAAATTTAAAAAGATCACTAGGTATGGCTGAATGACCGAAAAACCCTAGTATACACCTGATAGCAACTCATAAGGTTGTGTTGAAAAACACATTTACTCATAAGGAAATATGAATGATGATGATTTTGAGGATGCATGATTGGCATACAAACATGGTGTCATTCATAAGAATGCAAACACAACTTATCCTAATGCAAGTGCAATGGATGAAGATGCTTAATGCAATGCAACTAATGAATGCATATAATGAAATGAAAAATGTAAATGTTTTTGTGTTTTTGATGTTTTGACTTATTTTTGGATTTTGTTGTTTTCTGATTTTTTTTTGATGATTTTAATTGTTTGGAATTGGATTTTTGGTTGGTTTTGTTTTTTTATGATTTTAGGGGGAAGGTGTGATACCTTAGGCATCCCCTAGATTGTGTGATGATCAATGGAATCTAGGAAGGTGTGATACCTTCAGAATCCTTAATTTTCTTCATTGATTGTGATGTGGATGGTGGGGAAGGTGTGACACCTTGAAGACCCCTAGTGTGCATTTCATCTGCTGCAATGTGATCGGCCTAGCTAGGAGGAGTGATGGAAAATAACTCTTCCTATTGTGGCACGAGATTTTGTGAAATGCCAATGTTATGATGGGGTGAAACAAGTGAATCGTTTGCACAGAGCTTTTTTTTTCTATCATTTCTTTGACCACATTCTTTAATGAATAGTAACTGTACATGTCATGCCCATTTATACAATGATAGGTACAATAGAGGTTTTCATTATTTGACCCAAGCTTAAGTATTCTTGGTTTAACTTTCAGTAATGTGATTGCATGTGCCTCGTATAGTTTTTGAAATAAGGTTGAAGTGATCATAAAAAATGTGACTACCCATTGAGGTGACTTGCTTGTCTTACAAGGATGCAACTGACCTAGGGGTTGCAAATGGGATGATGAGGCATGGCATGTGGTGGGATGATATGAGGTGGATGAACCATCTATGAGTGAGGCCTCCTTGTCAATAAGGTCTTGGACGATGTTTTTAAACCCATAACAATTGTGAATGTCATGGCCTTTTATTTGATGATAAAGGTAGAAGTGATCCTCCTTATAAACCTTAGGTTTAGTTATTTTTTGGTCTAAAGGGTGAACTTCGGGTAAAGTAATGGCCTTTGCTTCGCATAATCAATTAAAAATCAATTCCATAGGTTCGGGTAGAGGTGTATAGTTATGAGGCACTTGGCGTGGCTGACTCTATGCTTGATCTTGTTGAAGTGTTTCATATGGTTGTATAGGAAGTGGTTTGGTTTTAGAGGTAATTTACTTTTTTAGCTCAATATTCATGAGCTGGTGTATGATTTGTTGCAAAGCCTCATTTTATAACCCATTTGCATATCTATCTTATCTAGATGATCTAGAATATGCTACAAGACTAATGGGGGTGTGGATTGCATCATCGTTGATTGATATAGATGGCAAAAGCTTATTGATGGAGGTGAATTGAGTGAGGGTACCAAAGGAACCTTAGGTAGATAGGAAACACATGCCTCCGTCATCTAAGGCGATGTGGATGTGTCACGATGCTTCTATCTAGTAGGTGTATCCACATGCTCTTATTTTAGATTCAATTCATGCTCTTGTTTCACTTTGGAGTTTTTGGCTGTGATAGCTGGAGTACCCCCACTTTGGAGTAGGGGACTCACCTGTTCTTGCTCTTGTGAAGGTGTTGTGTGAAAAAAATTAGGTGCAACTAGTTTCAATGGTGGTAGCACTTTTGATGTAGAAGCAATGTTTAGGTGGGAGCTACTAGTTATGTTGATTTATTTAGAGAAGCTTGGTTCTTTGTCTTGACATTGACCATTCCCACAAATTCATGGGAAGATATTTTTGCACTTGGATGAGTCGTGGATGGTTCATCAACTTGTATGGGATGATTTGCTTGTCCCCCATGTTTAGGTGAAGAATACAATGATGGGATCAATGGGTGGCAAATTGAAAGGAGGTTGACCTAAATCCTCAATGGACTTGATGATCGGATTAAATGTAACGTTTGCCTCTATGTCCTCTCTGAATTCAATTTTATCTGAGTGAACTATGACCTATGATGTGGTGGATGAATATGGTATGATATGATCTAATTTATCCATAACCACAATTGGTTCTTCCCCTATGATAGGAGTAAGAAATTCCTCTAATGATATGTTTGAGATAGTTGTGAGTACCTCCATGGTTGTCTTAGTCGATTTCTCCTTGCTTGGAGAAATTGAAGATGAAGGAGGAGTAATGGGAAAAACCAATGGTGATGGCAATGATGAAGGTAACTTCATGACAAGCTATGGGGTTGCATTTGGACTCTGGATAAAATCATTAGGTTTAGTGTCCATATGCGTGGGTGACACAATAGGCTCCTACAGATGATCCACTTGTTTGTAATACTTAAAAGGGTCTAGGTCGGCATGAACCACATGGACCTTACCTTCATGAATGTATTTAATGCGTTGATGCACTATGGATGGTACACACTCCATGGATCTCATCCATGGTCTTCCAAGCATTATGTTATATTATCTTGAATCCTCCAAAATGTAGCACAATGTAGGTATAGTATTGTATCCAACCTGAATGGGGAGGATTATTGTGCCAACTATGGGGGATACAACATCGCAAAATGCTTGTAGAGTGAAGGTAGACATTCTAATGTGGTAAGGTGAAATGTTGAGATGCTTCAGTGCAGTTGTGGTGATAATATTTATCGTGGAGCCTATGTCGATCAAAAATAATTTATAAGGAATCCTATTGATGCATGCAATGATGTGCAAAGGAGGGTCTATTACATTTGGTGACATAGGTTTGATCTCGTGGTCCTAAAAGGTGATAACATGCTCTTTGTACATTTGTATATTTCTCATGAATTTCGTGAAAGCATCAGGATCATAGGGTTGCACCTCAATTGAACCTACTATTTTCATGAAATTTTCTTGATATTGAGGAAGCTATTGTATTAAATTGCTCATGGAGATGTTGTCCGATGGCATGTACGAACTTCGTGTAGGCCCACTTTTGATTGTGACCACCGATTGAAGTGGTGGGCTTTGGATGGAAGTTTGGGGTGGTGAAGGCCACGACGTAAAGGGAATTTGAACTTCCCTACTAGGCCCACTTTTGATTATGATCATCGATTGAGTTGGTGGGTTTTGGATGTGAGTGTAGGGTGTTGAATATCGTGATGTAGAGAGAATGTGGACTTCCTTTCTAGACCTCTCAAAATACTAGCTATGAGTGGTAGTAGTCGAAGGTTGACACTAGCTGATAGAATTATCCATCTGATGTGAATACTCCATTTGTGTTCTGTTGGTAGAAGTACTTTGTTGTTCTAATTTTCTATGTGAGGTGTTAGCTTTGTTATGACTATCAATGTGTCATGCAGGAATTATGAGATCCTCAAGAGAATAAAATATGGGATGACTATTAGGGCATCATTCGATAATGGTGAGATCCTCAAGCGAATTAGCTTCACGATGACTATCAGGGCATCATGCAAGAATGATGAGATCCTTAGGAGGATTAGCTTTACAATGACTATCAAGGCATCATGCAGGAATGATGAGATCCTCAGGCCTATAGTGGATGTATTTAGGGCCTCTTCTATAAGTTTTTTGCTTCACTAGCTCATGATTGAGCTTGGCTATGCATAGTTGTCATGATGTGTTGATTAAGCAAACACTAAAGGAAACCCACATTGAAGAAAATTTTGACTTACCAAAAAATGGTGTGGGTATTATATATCAAAATGATCAATTTAATGAGCTGATCACAATGGGTTAGGACTCCAAAAAGTATTTTTGGGTCAAAATTTATATTTTTGGAATATTTGGCCAACCGGGGCTCATGGAAAAATGACCAATTTAAGGAATTTTGAAAAAATGTGGAGCTAGGCTTCAAAAATGCTATGAGAGGTGCATAAGGGGCTAACTAAGATAAAAAAAAAAATTTGATGATTTTTGGGGTTGTCTAGGGCTTTTTATGACTATTTTAGTGTAGTTTTTCCCTATTTTTGGCTTAAAAATTACTCAAAAATAGAGTAATAATAAAACCAACATAACTTTTTCATTATAGCTCTTTTTTCCCTTTTTTTTTTTTTTGGGGGAATAAAAAAGTAGAAATGATTTTTTTTAGGGTTTGGTCCCAGATCATATGGTAGGATCTTATGTTGATTACATGAACATCAAAGAAATAAACAAAGTAGACAAAATGATTATCTCTTTTAAGGATTGCTTTGTGTTTCCTAAAAAGTTGGCTTGTGTGTTATGATGTGTTGTATATCATGCCACTTTCTTATACATGTTTGAAAATAGTTGATATAACTCTTAATTTGTTAAAAGGTTTTCACCTATACGCTTTCACACACATTTGGTGATGAAATCCACATGATGAAACCCACCAGGGTATGGAGATGAAACCCATACCCGATGAGGGAGCATAGGTCCTATCGATCCTCACCCAATATATCATTGTTATATATACACTCTTAGAAGAGAAATGCATGCTATTTTACACAATATTCTATGGTTCTTGGAGTCGGCCTTGGCCATGGTCGGGTTCGAAAAATCACAATATCCAAGACAAATAGGTGGTGATGAAGGCCACCATTGGTCTTGATCAATTGGTTGGATGTGAGATCCCAACTCAATTGATGTTAAAATTTAAAGTGTGATGTGTGTGTGGTTCATTTTAATTTAAACAAAATAAAATATGCATAATACAACACGCCATGATTTTTCAACTACATGCATGAAAATAACATTTAAGATTCAAAAAGATGCATGTAAAAGATATTTTTATTTCAAAAAATGCAGTGCAAAGCTAAATGAGATAGCCTTTCAACAGGATACAAACATGCAAACCCTAACACCCAAATTTAAGAGAGGTCATCTATGTGAATGGCAGCCAACAATAGTGGTTGCCATATACAAGGTCAATCAAAATTTTGGCCGTTAGATTCTAGGGAGGCTAATAGTAAAGGTTGATATTCCCAACAATAACAGATAGAAAAACAAAGAGAAATCTAAAAATTTTGCCTTCTAACTTTCTCTATGTTCTTTAATTATTGCTATTCTACAATTTTTTTAGAAAAGTACAAAAAAAAATAGTTCAGGGCCACTTACAGGGGTAGCCTTAGTTTGGAGAAGTTGCATAACTTTGGTTCTCTATGTTTTCCCAAGATCGTTGATGATTAGGGTGGCGATGGTGTTGGTCATCATAGTAGATGGTAGTGGTGACATCTAGCCATGACCGCTCAGAGCGGTGGTATCTTTGAAGTAAAAACAAACATAAAACTTAGTTAGTAGCCAAAAAGGAAGGGTCCCACATGTGATCACCACTTGTGAATTGCCAAAATATTCTAATGCAATAACAAAATAAATTTGGTAAAAGAAATCTAGGTGACCATGAGAAAAAGAATTGGAATAAAGAAACGGGCCATTCTCATTAATATTCAAAATACATTGTACATCAGGTTACAATACATCCCTCTTAGGGATACCAAATTGATACGAAATTACAATAAATATCAAGAATAGATGTCTTCCAAGTAGACTCTTCTAAAATTCCTCAAATCTGATTATAGGAGGGTTTCCTTTGCAACCTCCACATGATGACGCCAAGAAAATGGGTCTCGATGATGTAAAGCTCTTGAATAAGACCAGTCACCTGCACACAAATAAACTAAAGAAAGATTAATAGCATTGAAAGCCTCTCAAAATGAGGCTAGTTTCTTGATATGTGCAATAATGAAACCAAATGCATAAATAAATGATAAAGTGCATGAAAATAGGAAATGAAATGTGTTAAAACTAAAGATAAATGCTTCTATACTAGGTTAGAAATTTGAATTGAAAGGCTACTAATCTGATCTAAAACTAAAAAACTAAAATCAAAACATCAACCAAAACCACTATTGATCAAGGTGGTGGGCTCTATTAGCCGATGTCGACGTCAGTGGCGATGCTTGCGAGCCACTATTGAAAATAGCGACCATGTAATAGAGACTATGTTCTCTATGATTAATCCTTTGTAACGCTAAATTCCAATGTTGAATTGATGTGCAAGGGTCGCTTGTGTCTCAAAACATAATTTGGTTGTGGAATAGGATCAAATATGTGGTAATTTGATGTTTAAAAAACAAGATGATTGATCCTCAAACTTTTATGATCTCCATTGGTGAATATGTAAATGTCATGGCACAATTGGGCAACACTTTGTTGCATATCAAAAGGATATGAAATCACTTCTCATTTTAACAGATCTTCACTATGGCAATTGCTCATCAAAATCTCTACACTTCTCTTATTTTTGGGGCCTTAAGTAGACTCCAAAAATTATCAACCTAGCTTCTCCAGGAATCCAAGATCAAGAATCTATGAGGCTAGGGCAGTTGGAGCGACGCTTCCAAAAACTTTGCAAGTGCAACCGCTCAAGAAATAATTACTTATAATGGATTTTGCTCGACTTGGGTAGTCTGAGTTTGTTATAGGCTCAATCGCTATCAATAGGAGTGGCTTGGACCATGGCTACTATCGAAAGGTATAGCTAGCCTATGGCTACTATGATCATCAGCGGTGGTGGTCACCACTGTTGATTTCATTAGTGATCATGGCTATATAGGAATAGGCTGCCCTGATTGAGTGATTAGAACCACTGTTGGGTCTTGGAAAGGTCCAAGGTGAGTCACATAGCCTGAAAGCATGTCCACATGAGTAGCGTCCTCAACATGATGTATTTTAGGTGTCTAAAGATACAAATGTCATAAAGCCTAAAATAACTACGCCAAGCTTAGCAAGCGAGAAAAGGAATCCATTTTGAAACTCTTTAAAAGGTTATAAGAAAATGAATCCATAGAAGCTCCTTATTTGAAAAAATATATTGAATCCATTTGAAAAGCATTCAAAATAAGATTGAAGAATTTATAGAAGGCTATAAATACATCCCATTGAATCCATTTGAAAGGCATTCAAAAGTATATTAAAATATTTTTTTTGTATAGATATTACAAGATGAAAGATCTCAAAGTACAACCAAAAGTCAAAAGGAGTGGTGTAAGAAGTATTTGAAGAAAACTAGTAACATCCTATTTGAAATAATTCAAAGTGCCAATTAGATAGTTAATTGAAAAGAGAAAACATCCAAAACATTTCTTGAAAAAAATCTATACAAGCATTCCAAAGTGATTTTATAAGCAAGAATAAGGAAAGTGCCCAAAAATTTATTCTCAACTACAACTAATGATAAAGTAACAATCACTTTGTCCCTACCAAGGCAAAGAATGAACATTCTAAAAGTAGTGTGAAGCAATAGTTGCATGAGTAAAATCACATATGAAAAGTTTAATTCAATACATCTTAAATGAGTAAAGACAAAATATTATGTTATCATGAACATGCTCACACAAGACTTGTAAAAAAAATTTAGCATTTGGATGATATAACCTTCAAACACAAGTTTGAAGAGGAGCAAGGTGTAGACACCCAAAAGTCACTTTTTCCATCAGCTGATCAATTTGCAAAGCCCACAAAAAATTTGCATAAATTGGATTTAAAATCACTATTCATCTTCTTAAGCCCCCTTGTGTTGGCTAATCTCCTTCCTACACTTAACCATGGTTTGTCATGCAACCACTACCACAACTCAACTAAGGTTGAAATATTTACCATGGTCAAAAAGCACTTTATAGTCAAAAATCGCATTTTGGTCAAAACTTGCTTTATGGTTAAACACATGCTTAATTATATCTAATCATAATTTAAGATAAGCCCTCCATCTCACCTAGTCTACTTTGACTAGCCTAGCCTATCCACCTCACCTAGTCTACTTTGACTAGCCTAGCCTAGCCTAGCCTTACCACCTCTCATCCAAGATATTTGCTCCATATCACACTTTCCTGGGCAATAAATAACAAATGAAGACTTTTTTCACAAATAAGTAATTTTTAAATCAAAAATTTTCCACCTCATGCAGCAATAAGTACCATTTGGATACTTCTATCCAACTCATTAAGTCATGTAGATGGGTGGATTATTCTCTCATCCAAACTCACTTATAATGCATGCCACCTTAGAGGATACCTCATAATGGCCACCTCACAGTGCACACATCATAGGGGACACCTTAGCCCCTCCCCTAACCTTGGAAAATTCTATAAATAGAAGGCCACTTTCACCATTTTAAGAGAGATCCACTTTAGCTTACCAAAACTCTACAAAAATTGCTCTAGGCTTCCAAACACCACTCAACATCCATCAAAATCATCCATCATCCATCTAGCATAAGAGTCTCCATCAAATCCACCATGCTCTTTGTTGTTTTGACAGGTTGCTAATAAATAAAGTGATTTCTGAAGGTGACCCAACAAAAAACCAAAGAAGCAGTTGCATCAAGAGAACATTTTCATCAAAATTTGCAAATTCGAGTAAAAACATAAAGGTTCTCACACCAATGTGTGAACATTTTGGTTTGCACACCCATGTGTGAACCTAAGTTTAGGTAACACAAAGGCCATAAAATAGGTAAGTATGCTATTTAAATAGGTTTTATATCATTTTGTAAAGTTTTTATTATGTTTTAAGCATATTTTTAGTGTCTTTTGTCTGTATAAACATGGGGTTTGATCAAGACAAGCCCCAAAATGCTCTAACCAGATTTTGCAGGCCCAACAGGTACAAAGAATAGATCCAACCAATGATGGCTCATGTGCAGTAAGCCCATCTACATCGAGGGATACAAGAAAGCATTTGTAAACACCAAAATCTAGCCACTTGTCATCCATCCATACTTCCCAATCTCCATCATCCATTATATATATATATATATATATATATATATATATATATATATATATATATATATATTTAAATATTAATATTTTGTACATTATATTTATTTAATAAATATATATGTATTTATGATAATTTATCCTAGCCCTTCACCACATTTTAATCTTAGCCATCCATCTGCATCAATCTGTGCCACTTACCTAGATTTAATCTCCACCCTTCCTCATGTTTTAATCTAGGCCACTCATATTGTGTTGTCAAAACCCTAACATGTCTAAGGAAATATTATAAAGGAGGAGTCATTTTGGTGACTCACCCCCGTTGGAATCCTAAGCACTCTAACCTATAAGTTCTCCTAAGTACTCTTTGAATCTTTAAAGCCCTAGCCCTAGCCCCTTTGTTCCATCCTTACCCCCATCATCACCATTCATAGCCCTTTGCTTATCCTGTCACCCTTCCCACATGAACCATATCTGGTTTTGCACCACTTTCATCAACCCCTGAATTCCCATCAGAGCCAGTTGAACACGTTCCAAAGCCAGTCAAGAACCTCTAGGAATGTCTTGTTGTCCTTGAATTCTCACGAGCATTTCTCACACTATATCTATAGCCCTACAGTCCTCGATCATTGTTAGGGCATCTTTGCAACCATCACTAGCATCATTGATGTAAACAAAAAACAAGAAGTTAGCATTATTGACAAGGTAATAGTTCTATGCATTTATTTTTATATTATTATGCTTTGTTTACAATTTTATTGCAACATCTAGGGTTAGTGATTTTATTTTGAGGGTCTCACATAGTGGAGCCCTCACAGGTATTACTAATCTTTGTTGTGGTTTGTTGTGTGCAGGTATAAGTATTACAATGAGCGATAGCTATTGAAGCTAGGGTGGCCCTATCTAGGGTACACAAGCCCACTTGTAAACTCATTGTGATCGAAGAAAAGCATGAAGACACCATCCAAACTTTTCAACTAGGGTTTTGGAGAACCCTAGTAATTTATAATTTTGTGTCAACATAAGTAATATAAAACCTCACATTTGAGGTATATTGATTGTAATATTTGAGATCCACCCATAGCAATAAAGAGTTTATCTATTTTTGTGCAATCATTGTGTCTTATGGTGCTTATTGTTATTTTAATACTTTATATTGGTGTTGCTTGATTTATGATTCACAAATGGCAATCACGGTGGGACCCACAAAGGGTTCCTTATGCTAATTTATTTTGTCACTAAATTTTATTTTTTGTTTTTTTCTGCAGGTTTTCAGAAATCTATCGTGTGAATTTCGCAAAACTAGGGTTTTTGGAAAGTTGCAAAATTTAGTCAAAAGTTGCGCGAATGCCCTATAGTGCTTGAGGGACACTCTACAACATTCAGGGAATGCCCTACTATGTACCAGTGGCTTTGTGTTGTATCTCATAGAGTGGGGAAGAGATACGTAGGCTTCCTAGTAAGTCTACTTCAAACCCTAACCCAATTATGTTGTCGTTTCCTTACTTTTTACAATAACATTGATAAAAAGAAAATCATTAATTTCTATTAAAAGCAATCATATTTCATTTGCATTTTAGGCATTTAGAGTAGCCTTGCATTCACACATTCATCATAGATCACATTTCAGATTTAAATTTTCATTATTTTTTGGTGTGTTTTATTCAATATTTTGCATATTGTTTTCATGTGAAGTGACAACTGCATAAAATAGTTTGCATAATAGGTTAAGAATTCCTCTTTTACTTTTCTAAGTAGGAACAAGAACAAGATACATAAGTATACTCCCACATTTGGTGATTCAAGGTGGAATATTAGGTGAACCCTCCACTATTTAGAGTGGGTCGTAAGCTGTGTACCCTACATTATTTTAAGGAACTTAGTATTTCTATTTTTGGATTCTGATTTAGGCCTGTAAAATTGGTTATTTTTGACATTGTATGTACACATTAGAAAACATGAAATTTTAAAATGAATCACACAATGCACGTTTTACAATAAACAATAATGAGTTGGATTTCATCACCAACCATTACTTAATATTTAGCGATGGTGGGCTTCATCTCCATCCGTCAATCTCTGCCATTAGCCACCATAGATATCCATGAGCAATTTTTGGATTTCATCACCAGGAAGAATCTCATTTTCCAACCAAGCCATAGATTTCACCCTTCATAATTCAGATTAGCACATCCAAAACACACAAAACTCAAAAAAAAAAATTAAACGAGATAAAAAAAGGAGGTAAGACACATTTGTTGCAAAAACATAGGATTGAGTTGTTTACTTGATTTTGTGAAGTTTTCATTTGCATCATTTTCTTGCACATTTCACATATTTGATTCATTATATTGAGGTGTTAACTAGAAATCAGATAAAAATATTGAGTCAAATTTCCATTTACCAAGACACTTCATCCATAGATTGTTCAACATCCTTCCCTACCACTCCTATGGTCAACCCCACTAGTGTGATACAAACAATCTGTTTAGATTTTTTTGTGGGTCGCTCACACGTTGTGTAGACTTCAAATGCTAATGTTTTACACAGAGCCATCCACACATCCATTCCACAAACAAAATCATCTTCACCCACCAACCACAACATAACCTGTATAGACATGGCCAATTTTTAGAACCTTCCAATAAAATAAGCATGCTCATACATATATTATAGTAGTTAATATAAATGCAAGAAAATAGATGATAAAAGAATTTGAGAAATATGAAAATAATGGCTTTAATAATCATAAAAAATTATATCGCAAGCTTCTTTCAGGGAAATCTCTTTAGAAGTAGAGTCCCATTACGATTTGAAAAAATAGACTTCATATATTTCATTTTTACCCTTACCTTTATATGAACTCTTCATCTACCTAACCTTAATGCCTAAGGGTCCATCCACATGCAAGTAAGGAGCCGAGCTAGTAACTCCTAATAAAGAAATAGTTACATCTTGACTTAATAAGTAATTGTTACATCATAGTAGTCCATGTGCACTAATTGCCCATTTACATAATGATGGTAGGATAGGATCCTAATAACAAAATTCTTCTCACTTAAAATTATATAAATTTTAACTAACAACTATTAAATGCTAGGGTACATCTTATAGCGATCAAAATTACCATTGAAAAATATGAAAATATACTTCAATTAAGAGGGATTTACAAATGATTATTGATGTTACTAAAAAAGTTAAATGTGGAGATTGAAAAAAAAAATTATTATTTTGTATGTCCATAAAGCGTTATTAGGGTAATATCTTAAAAGTATAAACATATCTAAAGATAAGAAAACTAAGTATTAAATAATTTAGTAAAACATAATGTTGATCTTAGTTTTTGTAAAATTAAAATTTTAGAAGGAAATTAACTAGTAAGGTTTTTTCTTAATGAAAATGATGTCAAGAAGTTGATTGTGTAAACATAGTTATTTGAGATAGATAAAGGATATCTTTGGTAGAAAAATTAAGATGACCTTTTATAATAAACAAGATGAGAAAGATAATAACCTTTTATAAGATGATATTTTTTGTTAGCAAGGATGGTGTAGTGGTTAGGGCTCTAGCCTCTCTTTGGAGAGGTCCAAGGTTCAAACCCTTGCATATTTAGAAGGAAAAAGGTTGGATGGTAGCAATCGAGTGTCTACCGATTGGCTACCCTAGGGTGAGGGTTACCATTGACTATGTTTTACCCAGCAGGCTTAGGGTTTATAGAGGTAGCCCATTCATGGAGTTACGAAATTTCCTGCGAATCTAAAAAAAATAAACAAGATGAATATGATTTAATTGACCTAACAACATTGTAATATATATATTTTTTATTTAGATGAAATTTATCCAATAAAAAGTGAAATTTTAATTTTTAAATGAAAATAATAGATTACAAAAGAAAATAAATAAATAAAAGTGTTTTAACTAAGTTTTACTTCTTTTTTTATCAAGTTATTTTTTAATTTTTCTTATCTTTATAAATAAGGTTTTCAAAGCTCCCTATTTTTGTGGAACAAAGATGTGCTATGTAGGTTTTCATATAACTTATTAGTAACTATACGCTTTAATTTAATTAAAAAAATAATATTTTGTTAATTGAGTAAATTTGTTGCATACATTTTGTATTAGATTTTAAAAAGCTAAGGATTAAAATATTCAAAATAATATTATAGTGTTAGAATTATAATAAAATAATTGTTAATTTTTACTCGATTATATATTATTAAAATGGATCCATTTTATAATACATTATAATCACACATTTTGGACAAATTCAAGAAGAAAATTGGAAAGTGGACCAAGAGGTGGCTTTCTTTTGGGGATAGAATCACCTTGGTAAATTCAGTCCTTCAAGCTATTCCTATTTATGTTTCTTCTATTTTGAATATCCCAAAGGTTGTTCTTCGAGAATTGGATCAAATCGGTCATCGTTTCCTTTGGAGTGGTACTAAGGAGAAAATAAAATGGGCCTTGGTGAAATGGGATACTTTATGTCTTCCTAAGAGTGAAGGGGGTTAGGATTCCGAGTATTCTATTAATAACAACAAAGCTTTAGTTGCTAAATTATATTGGAGGATGTTGCATAACCCCAATGCTCTTTGGTCCAATAATCTCCGTGCTAAATATGCTGAGAACAAAAGTCTTGAAGACCTTGTTCGCTATCAACTTCCTACCAAAGGTTCTCCCATTTTAGCAGTTCTTAATACTGGTGAGGATTTGATAAAGAAAAAATTATTTTGGATCATTCATAATGGTCAAAAGGTAAATTTTTGGATAGATTCTTGGGATGGTCACAAGCCTTTGATAACTCATTTTCTTGATTGGAGGCCTTGGATGGAGGAGCTTCACCGAGCTAATTGGATAAAGGTGGCTAATTACTATCGGTACCATATTGGTAATTCAAATGTTGGTAGATATTGGATCCCTATTGAGGACTGGCCTATTCAAATCCCAGAAAGGCAAATACAAGATATCCAAGGCATCCTTCATAAGAGTCCCTCTCTTGGTCCCATGAAAAAGATTGTTTTGGATGGAACAACACTACTAAGGGTGAGTATTTAGTTGCTCAAGGTTATTTGACCTTATGCCATAATAATCCCAACCATTCTTCTGACATCTTTTCTCGATTGTGGGCTCAAAAGCTCTGGCCTAAGGTGAGGTTCTTTAATTGGCTTTTATTGCATCATAGGGTGCTTACTGGTGAGAAACTTATGAAGCGTGGTTTTCATGGCCCTTTTAGATGTGAAATGTGTGAAGAGAATGTAGAAAATCTCAACCATATTTTTATTGAGTGTACTTTATCCTCTGAGCTATGGAGGAGAATGGCCACTTTACTTGGCTTATAGTGGTCCAATTTTTTTACTTTTGAACAACTTTGAAGGGATTGACCTAATCAAGAGGGTGTTGATCATTTTATTAGGCAGTTAGTTTGTATGGGTTCTACAATTCTTCTTTGGAATATTTGGAATGAAAGGAATAGTCGAATCAAGATAGGAAGGATATTCACTATACTTGGCAAAAGACCATAGCCAACTTAGTTGAATCAGTCCATCAACTCCTTAATCACCCCCAAAAATCCCACCAAAGATGGGATCAAGTGATGCAAATATTGAAGATTAAATCTTCTAAGGGCAACCAACTTAAAGGAAATGTGAGTATTAGTAAGATGGATAGGACTAGAAATTGGAAACATCCTCCTAAGGATTTTGGAATAGTCAATACTGATGGAGCCTCTAGAGGGAACCCTGGAAAAGCCAGTGTGGGAGGAATTGGTAGACTTTCAGATGGCTCCCTGGTTTTTACTTTTGCTGAGAATTTGGGTATTCTTTCCAGTAACCTTGCTGAGGGGTATGGTATCCTCAGTGGCCTTCAGGATGCTACTAAGGTTGGATGGGAAAAGGTGTTAGTTGATTCTGACTCTCAACTTATGATTAATCTCTTGAAGACTCCTAAGAATCATAAGGTGGATTGGAGAATAAAAAGAATTATTGAGAAGATTCAATTAATCCAGATGGGATTTTTGAAAGATGATTATAATCATGTGGTCAGAGATCAAAACAAGAGTGCTGATGCTTTAGCTAATTGGGCTTTGGATAAAGGTGATCTTACTTGTTATGGCCACCCTCCTATATGGTGGGCTTCTCAAATTAGGGAAGCTCTTCTTTCTATCATTTCATTGGATGGCTCCAGTTCTGAAGGTACCTAGTTTCTTCTTGTTTTTTTTTTTTTTTTGCTTCTCTTTGGTTCATTCAGTTTTTTTTAGTTCCCTAGATCATTCTAATATTTATGTTGTTTCCTCTGTTGATTCTTGTCTTATTAGTATTCTGGTCTAGATAGGTCATTGTTATGTTCGTTTTTTTTTTCTTTTTCCTTTTTTGTTTAGTTTTTTAAGGTGGGTGGGTTCTTTTGTTTTTTTTTTTTTTGTGTTCTTTGTGTTGTTTTTTTTTTGTTCATGTGTTTTTGTTGTTTTGTATTTTGTTTTTTTTTATGTTTTTTGTTATTGTTCTTATGTTTTTTTCATTCTTGTTCTTGGGTTTCTCTTTGTTTGTGTTAATTCGTGTTTTTATGTGTGAGTGTTTTCTATGTTTTTTGTTTTTGTTTATTGTCTATTGTTGGTTGTTTTTTATTTTTATTTTTATTTTATTTTATTTTAATTTTTTAGGTTTTGGTTTTGTTTATTTTTCATGTTTTTTTGGGTTATGTCTTTGTAGTGTTCTGTTGTTTTTGTCTTGTTTGTGTTTTGTTACGTGGTTCTTGTGTTTTTCTATGTGATTTGTGTTGTGGTTTCTTTTATCTTATTGTGTTGTGGTTTCTTTTATCTTGTTATTTACTTTTTTTTTAAATTGGTTTTGTGTGTATGTTTTCTCCTTGAGTATGTCAAAGGTGGTAGGCCAGGTTCGAGTCCTGGGCATTTTTGATGGAATGGATACCCCTGCCTCCTTGGGTCTTACCCGAAAGTGGCATCCCTTTTGGGATGTTTTCCATAAATAAATAAATAAATAATCACACATTAATGTTACAATAATATTTTTGTTGATTATATATATTATCTCATAAGAGTTTAATCAACTCGTTTTTAAAGTAAATATATTTGATAAAATTATAGTAAATTTTGTTGGATGTGTTGTATTTTTGTATGGAAAAGAAAGAATTAAAAAAATGATGAGATGTCTTATTTTGGGTGTTGTTTGATATCTATATATATTGTAACTGTTTTATTAAAAGAGCATTTGAATATGAATAAAAATAATAATAATAATAATAATAATAATAAAGAAGAGCAAGAGGTGTGACTTTGAGTTTCTACTAGTTTTTACTGATCAAACATTTCCAAGATAAATACTCATTTTTATTGTGTATGCATATTATTTTTTCTTCTATTTTTCGATTATGTTTGCATTAATAATTTATAGAATAGGTTTATCTATCTCTTCAATTTGTATTAGAGCATGGTTATTGGCTTTAAGAGGATGCCTTTATTGCTAGGGTTCAACTCGATCTCAAAAGAGCAAAGGTATCTTAGATCTGCGATAAACCTATTTTTTAGTGGGAGTTTTGTGCATGTAAATATAGTGTGAATGAAGGATGTCGTGCTTGTTGCTCTTGTACTTCAGGAGGAAGTGTTAAAAGGAGCAGTGACATGATTTTAGTACCTTGTGTTTATGTTGTGCTAACGCAAGATGCTTTCCCATGTACCAATATGGAGGGACTAAGGGTTGGTTTGTTGTGTCTTCGTGAGATGTTGTGTGGGCTTGTCTATGTACCAAACTAGAAGGGATTGTGTGGGCTAGTTTACCTTATCCTAGTAAGGTGCTATTAGATTGTGGCATGGTGGTGCTTAGACAGTGCTAAAGGAACTATGAGGGCATGTTGTTGGCTCTTGTGTAGTGGGTGTGTTGTGCTGGAAAGAGTTATGTGTTGCTCTTATGTGACAAGGCATCATGCTAGAAAAAGTAGCTAGCGTTGTGTGTATTATCTAGGAATGTTCTGGCTATTGTGCGATGGTGGGTTGTGTAATAAGGGGTAACGAGCATGGTTGATGCTTTGTTCCTATGTTGTGGAAGAAGTGAAGGGCTATTTTGATTGAATATTATGGTGGTGGTGATCAGGAAAATGAGAACCACGACACTAGGGTACACTAGCATTGATCACAATGATTTTAGAATTCAATAAACCAGAGAGAGTTAAACATCAAATCCTCCAAAGATGCCAAGTGGTTCAAAGCAAGCAAATCATACATTACAAATATTGATAGTCTATGCAAATTAGTTAGTGGAAGAGCAAAGCTTGATCCATCGGTGTCAAGGATGAATGTTTTTTGAGCTTATGCTTGTTTAGGAAGCATGCTCGATCCATAAATGTGATGTGTCATGTGGGATTGTGGAACATGATGGGTAAGGTTGCTCTTATGTACGATGTATGCATGGAGATAGCAACAGGCCAAAATCATATTTTCTACTCTTAAGTTTTGGGAGTACCTGGAGAGTGTGGTTGGCATGAGATTGCTCTTTGGTGTGAGGAGGTCCTAGATAGGGTAGTCTAAGTTGTTTTTGCTTATGTATAGGTGTGCATAACAAGACTAGCAAGGCAAGACACTATGAGGGAATGGATTGTCTCAACTTCCCTTCGCACGCTAAGGATGTTAAGGTACCAGTGTCATGAGTAGGCACATGGCAAAACTGGTAAGGCAGATAGAGATAGGTGGATTCATGATCTTGTAAATTTTGAGTGAAAGGGGTAACAAACATAGTGGGATGATTTTATATGCTATTGTACCATGAATCCACCTATTCAAGGATTGAAAACAATATGTGCATTTGTTTTCTTATAGCCCGAGAACAATGGATAAGCATAGCTTGCCAGAGTAGTGCTAGGATGGGTGACCTCTTGGGAAGTCTCGGTGGTGCATGCCCTTTACTTGTTCTCGGACTAAGAGATTTTGTACAAGAAGGATGGATGCTCTTTGTTCTTGTGTTACATATTCATTAACTAAACTTATGAGTATTGAGAAGTTTTCTTGGTGCAAGGAGACAATGGATTTCGTTGTTCCAAGTAGTCGAATTTGTGATTTGTATAGACCCCAGCACAAAGTGTTCAATAAATAGAATATTGTTGGATGTGTTGTATCCTTTGCATAAAAAAAGAAAAAAAAATAGTGAGGGTCTTATTTTTAGGTGTTGTGTGATACCTATATATATTGTAATTACCTTGTTAATAAAACACCAAAATATGAACAAAAATAATAATAAAGAAGAGCAAGAGGTATGGTTTTGAGTTTCTTCTAGATTTCCTCGGTTAAATATTTTAAAATGAATATTCATGTTTTATGTATGCATATCATTTTTATTTCTATTTTTCAATTTTATTTACGTTAATAACTTTAAAATAGGTTTATCAATTTATTTTTCAAATTTAAATAAGTTATTTATCAAATAAAAATTATATATAAAGAGAGTTGAGGTTAGTGTGAGAGACCACTACAAATGACGCTTAGGCATTCTCATCCCAACCATGACCTCCAATAAGGGTGAGAGTTAAGCTTATCAATAAAAGTCAAACACACAACCATACACACACCTACCCCCTTACACACTCCCACATCGCAGTTTGAACCTTGAACCTCTCAAATAAAAACCAAAGCCCAACCGTTACACTTTCCCATGGGATATAATATATATTTTTTAATACAATTAATATATTTATTTTTTAATATTTGATTAGTATAAAAAATATTTACCAAAACCAAAATGAGGCTGCCAAATACAAAATGACAAACAATCATAATGATTGGTTTCAATTTTTTACAATCAATGTTTGGGCTGAGCATTTCCATTCAAGCCATGACCCCTCATAAGGCCTAAACTTATCAATAGAGAAACTTATCAATAGAGAATTAATACACAAACCCACACATATACCACGATTTAAACCTTAAACCTTTCAAAGAAAAACCAAACCTCAAATTATTATAGTGTCCCTAAAACACAATTAATATTATATTTTTTTTTTAAAGAATATTTTTTTTTTTAAGTTTTTAACTATTTAAATTTAAATTTTATGAAATATAAATTCTTTGCTTTGAATGAAAGCATTATTAAAGGAACCTTTAGACAATATTTTATAATATATATTAATAATAATTTTAGAAATAAAATATAAACTGCGGTTAAAAGTTATAATTTGTTTTTTATTTATTTTTAATTGATATAATTTTTCTATTAAATCTAGAATGATTTTTGTGTAATTTATATATGAAACAAGGGCAATTAAACCTTACTCCCCAAATCCAATCAATGGTATTATAAAATATTTGTTTTTTCCCACAAAAATTATATTATCTCAGCTTCTTTAATTTAATTTAATATTATAATATAATATATTTTTATATATTCATAAACATATTATAACCACCTGATATAATTATCTTCTCTTTGTCCTTTGCAGGTAGAAAACCACCCTCTACTCCCTCATATGTTTTTTTTTTTTTTAACTTTTAATAAAAACATTAATTTATGAAAAAATAAAGTAATTTAATCCAACTGCGAAACTGATTTTATATTTATGAAAACTTTTTATTTTTTTTTATGTTTTTTTCTTTTTCATGGTAAAATAGGCAGTTGCCACATAATCCAGACAACACTGTCTGACGGTATTCCACGCTCTTCGTTTTGGAAAGATCACACACTACCTCCCCTCTTCGCCCGTGCCGCCCGCTCCCCTTCCTCCCGCGCCTGCTCCATCAGCTGCTGCGCCAGCAGCCCCGCGTCTGCACCTGCCGCACCCACTCCCACTCCCACTCCGCCCGCGCCCGCGCCAGCAGTCGCCTATATATATATAAGGTGTTGGAAAGCATGTTACATAAACATATTATAACCAATTGGTGTACCAAAAACTTGGGTACAACCTTGATATAATTCCCTTTGGGCTCCAATCCTCAAGACATCTCCCTTCTCCCTTGGAGCTCCAATCGTGCAAGACATCTTTTCTCTGTGTCCTTTGCAGGTAGAAAACGCTCCTCTACTCCGTTGGATGTTTTTTTTAACCGCTTTGTGTACCAAAAACTTGGATACAGCCTCACATGATATAATTCCCCGGTAGAAAAGGTTCCTCTACTCCCTTGGATGCATTTTTTTTCAATAAAAAATAAAGTAATTAATTTATAAAAATAAAATAAAGTAAAGCAATCTAAATGTCAAACCGATTACCTATAGGAACTTAAGTTATCAAACAAAGAAATTCAATACAAATACAAATGTGAAACCGATTCTATACCTCTCCTCCTCGTCCACCTCTGGTCCCCTGTATGCTACAATCTGACTCTGCTCCCTTTGCCGTTCTGGTCCCCTGTCTACTACAGCAGAGTCGGATCGTCCTCCAATCCCCAAGTGACCCATCATCCACTACTGCGTTAGCACTTCCCCTCCACCCGTCATCTGCTCTCCATGCACTTCTCATTTGAAATAGAACCCACAATACGCCACCAGCCCTGTCCAGAAAACATATATTTTGTACCACCGTTGTGTTGTCGATTTTGTCAGGAGTTGACGTGCTACTTTTGCTGCTGCAATGCCCACAGTGTTTTTGCCTTGGTATTCTCTCAACATTGACTGACAGAATTCTTCCTTTTGTTTACAAGCCCGAAAATCTCGGAGTAAAGCTCTTCGTATTTCATCTTTGCAATGAGCGGGTGGACGGGCAAGATCTCCGTGTTGGAATATGATCTGTCTCAAATTAGCATTGCCAGTAATTTTTTTTTTTTTTTTTGGGGGTATGGGTGAGAGTCCCCGAGACCTTAAATCCTCAATCATCGAGGACGCAGCAAGAACATGAACAATGGGCTCTGAATCAACCATCAAAAGCTGCAGCTCGTTTGTGTTCTGGAGGCTCTTTTTTAATCAGCAGACGTTTGGTTGCCTCCCACAATAAAAGCCGAGAGGTCATGTGTTCACATACCATTACCGTTGGTTTATTGAGAAACCAGGCAGAAAGGAAATCACTGAAGGTGACAGGTTTATTGCTTCGCAACTGTGATCAAGGCAGACGATTGTTTGTTTCACGGAGAAATGCACAGTTCCAGACGTTGATGCAATTTGCTTCGCAGAAACTGACGATTTGCAGCATCATAGAGATAGCAGGCGAGCGTTCGTTTCCGGTTTTGTTTGCCGAGTCGTTGCTTTGCAACGATCTAATAACGCTGTTGGTGATCGCATAGAGCTTTTCGAGCTCCGCCAGGCGAGCAGACGTCAGATTTGTCTGCCACATAAACTCCCACGCCTGCAATGGATCGGGCTTAAAGCAGAGAGAGAGCTTCAGCACAGTTTTCATGGCGAAGCCTCCCGTGGTCGCACCATGTCAAAACCAAAACGATGTTGACCTAAGGAAGAGTGGTAATCACCGCGGAGGTTACGTAGAGGGAGAGCAGCTGCCACGGATTTCGTTTTATTCATGGCCTTGAGAATAATGATATCCGTCATCATTTTGGAGGAGTCCGTTACGAGCAGGCGTGGATTATGATCTGCCAGGTTACTATTTTGTGAAGAGTTGACTTTCAAGAGTTAAAATTGTTCCAGAGCTTGGTTATGAATTTGTTGAGATTTATCAAGTCTTAGCAAAAGGAATTATTTGTTGTTGGTATAATGGCTGACATGTATGTAGAATTAAGAATGCTAGAATTTGATGGGGAAGAGTATGCTTTCTGGGCAATCAAAATGAAAAATTTCTTGATTGCAAAAGAGCTTTGGGAAATTGTTGTTGATGGATATGAAGAACTAGAAGATTGGAGCAAGCTGCAAGGAGAAGAAAGAATATTGAAGAAGGAGCAGCAACATCAAAATTGCATTGGCTCTCATGGACATTAGAAGAGGTATGAAAGAAAATGTTTTCCCTCTCATTGCTAGTTGTAGATCAGCTACAAAAGCATGGAAAGTGTTGAAAGATGCTTATGGGTGTAATGAGGACACTCATGAAGATATGTGTGACAATCTTGGAGATTGTATGAGCAAGGGGGAGCCTTGTTCTTTTGAAGATCCTTTTGGAGAGTCTTATGAAGACTCATGTGAAGAGCCTTGTGAGGTTCTTATTGTGGGAGATATGTTTTATGAGAAAGGCATATATAATGAAAATGAAGAATTCCTTCTTGTAGAGGAAGATGATGGAGAATTCCTTCTTGAAGAGGAGGATGTGAAGGAGCCTTGTGTAGGGCCTTGTGGAACTCTCATGGAAGAGAGTAATTTTGATGAATTTCTTCTTAAAAAGGAGAAAGAAAAAGAAGATGTGGGTGTGGCATGTTTAGAAAGCATGCACATTGAAGAATGTCTCATTGAAGAGACAATGAATGAAGGTATCATTCTATGAGAATGATGACTCTTATTGTGAAGACCACTCCAAAGTGGAAGATTGCTTGTTTGAAGACCACCAAGATGAGGTGGATGAAAAATATCTCATGGAGGAGGCATATGATGAAAAGTGTCTTATGGAGGAGACACTAAATCAGAAAATTGATTCATATTATGAATCCACACCACTTCTCATGGAGGAGAATGTTGAAGATAAGGAGCCAACACTTCACCTCAAAGGTTGGCTTACTTATGTTGAATGGAAAACTGCTTATGTGAAAAAGCAAATGGATGAATATTTGAGAGCTCACTCATATGGAGTGAAAGATGATTGTCTTGTTGAGAAGACAAATATTTTGTGGGATTTTGATCCACAAGAAATTGTAAATGAAAATGAGAAGAAAGCTATCATCTTGTTGTTTGAGGATCACTCAAGAGTGAAAAATGATTTGTGTGAAAACTATCTCCCAAATGAGATAGGAAAGGAAATAGAAAATGAAGAAATTGGTGATTTTCCTGTTGTAATGGCAAAGGAAACATCAATTGGTGAAGATGGCTCACTTGGTTTGGCTACATGGAACAATGGGAGTTGTCTTGAAGAGACAACATTGTGGAGAAATTCAAATGTACAACAGTACCATGGCTTCATGAGAAGCACACAAGAAGACTTTTGGGACCCTACTCAACAAATCACCATTGGAGGTGATAATTCTTTGTTTTTTGGCTTTGTTACTAATGATTGTTTGAGTAGATGTGTTGTGAATAGTTTGCATACTCTTGTTATGAATCAAGAATATGGAGAATGTCTTACCAAGACATTTCTTGCAAGCAAAACAAGTGTTGGAGCTTGTCTCATGGAGACACCTTTGAAGAAGAATCTTCTTAGCATGAAGACATTAGTGGGCAACTTGGGTCTTTTGAACTCAAGTACAAATCAAAATTTGTGTGATGTAATTTCTTGGAAGAAGGAATCATGTACAACCATAGTGTGGAGTGAAACTTTGTGTGAGGAGCAACATTTGGTTGCATATGTAATAGGTCATTTCATGGCCATGTTTGTTTTGATTTTTTGTGTAGAAATTTGTGAGAGAATAGTATGGTTTAAAAACCATAATGGGATTGTGGAACAATGGTTCAAATACCATTGCAAGAATGTGAAAGAGTGGTTGTTGAAAACCACAATTGAAGAATGTTTTGATGAAGGGGGAGTTGATCATCAAAAGGAGGCACTCGATGTTTATTTATAGCTGAAAGCAAAAGAGATGGAGGAAAGCCCACATGGAAAGTGGAAGGGGTGCCAATGTAAATTACAAAACTAGAAGAAATGTAAAATAAGATTATTCAAAAAATTTGTGATGCTTCTGAACTCCTGGAAGAGTTCCTTCAACATCAAGGGGGAGAATGTTGGAATCTGATCTATCTCAAATTAGCATTGCCAGTAATTTTGTTTTAACTATTCTGTAACTGCATTGGATTTTAGTCTTCTACGAAAATTCTTCTATTGTACTCCAGGGGCTATATATTTGTGTAAATAGTTCATAAATTATCAATCAATAAGCATTTCGTATTCCGAGCATGACAGCATTAGATAACCAAAATACCTTGACATAATTCTACTCCTATCAATAAACACTCGCACCCCCATGTCCCTGCTTTCGACATCAAATCTCTTCCAAATTGTGATGGCTACATGCCACGCTAGCACCCCCATGTCCCTGCTTTCGACATCAAATCTCTTCCATATTGTGATGGCTACATGCCACGCTAGAATCTGAACCTCCACGGATTCCCCTCTTAAGTCCATGACTTTATGCAACCTATCGTAAATACCCTCTGGATTATAAAAATAGAGTTGATTATCCTTATTATAAAAGTCGATGCCTTTATCCAGCTTATTAGAATTTTCCTATTCATTATCCCTCTTATAAAAGTCGATGCCTTTATCCAGCTTATCAGATTTTTTGTGTTGATTATAAAAGTAGTATGAAAATCCTCGCAAAATAGAGGTCTTGGTATAATGGTGAATAGGCATGGATTTTATGCAGTAGGGCACAATCGCATTCATGTACAACCAGTGGATAATAAATTTTGGAAGGTGCAAAATTTCACAGACCTTTCGTACAAGCGAAGAACTTTGTAGGTACATATCCACCATGTTGTGTTGCTGAATCCACTCTTCTTCCTCTTTTTAATCTTTGTCTTTCAACATCTTCCAAATTTTCTTGAGCACAACCATGACTCTGTTCATCAACTTGGTCGTATCTCGCTCTATCAATCCTTGTCGTTGGAAATGGTAGATATACGAAGAGATGACCCACACCATGGTCCAGTCAGAGAGCATAATCCTACACACCTAAAACACCGCCACCAACATCAAAATGTACGTCACCATCTCCTACCCGCCATCACCATATTTCTCTTCGGCCTTCGCTGGCAATCGGCTAAATATCAGAAAGCAAGCAACCACCAAAATACACGTGTTGCCCATGGACATTACTATCCCCCATTTGCTGAAGGTCGTGCCCCTCGATTTATAAAACAAATAATCATAAATCAACCACATATCCCTATTTAACATTTCAATTAATGGGCCTTCTTCCCTTCGAAAACTAGAAAAAAAACTACTCATGTTAATTTGACCCTCTTCGGGAGGAGAAAGTCTTGCGAGCCTCGACGTATACTTTTTGAATAATGCATACGACACACATAGTAACCTCTCCACCCTTGCACTCCTTCAATACCCCTATTTCCTGCAACTTATCTCTAGACCATTCATATTTCTCCTCTTCACTCATAAACTCATTATAAAATTCTTCATATCCCGTAACTATATAATTCCATTCATAACTATTCCAATCATTGGGAGTTCGACCTAAGTAACTTCCTATCTGATGTTGCATATATTTGTGAATAGGGAGAGCATAACTTACTATTTGGGAGGAGCTAGCAAGCTACAATGCCACGGTTCTCTCTGCATACTTGCATGACCCTGCAATGAACACAAGAACCATAGCAGCCAATAGGTACCCCTCTCCTTTTTTCATAGCTTCTAGTGTATACGTGTAACAAATGCGACCATAGAAACATGGTAGGACATAGTTAGTGCATTCCTGGACCAGATTTCGTTAAGACTGAATGTCCTATTTTGATGTTGTGTAACTGGTATAGCCATATATATTAAAATGGTATTTGTTATTACCCCTAAAAATAATTACCTTGCTTAGACATATGAGGTTGTTACTGCATAGTGGTTATCTAAGCCCCTCAAAAATAGTGATATTTCCTTAAAATAATGCCATTTTGTTTGCTTGTGTATGGAGATTGATTACTTCCCTTAGCAAGTTTTTACCGTGTGCCTATGTAAATAGAAGTGAAATTAGCTTTTTAAAATGATTGAACTTTAATAATATAGCTATGTGTAGTCATGGTTTCAATGTTTCCATTGATTAGGGAAATATTTCCATTGAAACCCATTTTTATTATTTTGGAGTGGTCACCCTTTGTTCTAAAAAATATTTGAGACACTGATAATCAATTTTTATGGAAAAATGTTATCCAATGAGATATAGGTGCTAATGATTGACCACATGCAAAATGGAAAGCATTTCCTTCTCATAAGTAGACTTACCTAAATTTTGGCTTGAGAGTGTCTTGCTAGTGAAATCCAATTATCTACCTTCTTGTATTAAAACCGTTCCAATGTCAGTTCTGGATGCATCACTTTAAATGAAAAAATATTTAGAGAAGCCTAGAATTGCTAATATAGGAGTAGTGGTCATAACATACTTTAAATCAATAAAATCCTTTTCAACTAGTTCGATCCACACAAAAGAATTCTTCCTTAGCATGGTTTTCAAGGGAGCTATTATCTTGCCATATTTTTTCACAAATTCTTGTCATATCCTGTGAGACCCAAGAAGCCACAAAGTCTCTTTGAGGTATGAATCTTAGGCCAATCTTGAACAACTTAGATTTTCTTAGGATCAACCTGAACTCCCTCCTTAGTGATGATGTGCCCCAAGTATTCAACCTCTTGCTGGCCAAAATAACATTTGGATCGATTTGCATAAAGTTGACGGTCAAACAAGAGTTTGAGTGTTTGATCTAAGTGTTGAAGATGTGCTTCCCAAGTACAACTATAAATTAGTATGTCATAAAAAATACTAGAATGAATTTTTGAAGGTAAGGTTGAAAAAAAATATATTAGACTCTGAAATGTAGAAGGTGCATTGGTCAAGCCAAATGGCATAATCATAAATTCATAGTGCTCTTTGTGAATTTTGAAAGTTATTTTTGGAATGGCCTCATCCTTGATGAGAATTTGGTGATACCCTGATTACAAATCCAACTTGGAAGAATATTGAGCCCCATGCAACTCATAAAGTAGTTCATCAATAATAGGAATAGAAAACTTATCTTTAATTGTGATCTTGTTGAGGTTTCAATAATCAACACATAAGTTCCAAGTGGCATCCTTTTTCTATACTAGTAACACGGGTGAAGAATAGGGAAAAAATTTGAATGGATAATCCTGGCAGCACGAAGCTCTTGCATGATTTTTTTAATCTTTGATTTTTGAGCATAAGGATACCAATATGGACAGACATTAGGGGGAAGACTAATGGGAAAACGTTGTATTGCATGGTCATGTGAGCGATGAGGAGGTAGTCCCTTGGGTTCCTCAAAAACTTGAGGATACTTGTCTAATAAGCCCTATAATTGCATTGAATGGTCATGTTTCCCTATATCGAAAGCATTGATAGCAAAACATTGTGCCACCACTCCATGAGAATAATTTTTGAACTTTTCCATATTATGGGAAGAAATAAATTGAATTGCACTAGCCTTCATGCCATAAATAGTATATTTCTATCCATCTTGACTAAATTTCATCCACAACTCAACAAAATCCCATAAAATTGGTCCTAACATTCATAACCATTGTGCTCCCAAAACCATATCACAACCACCTAAAGGTAGGCCAAACATATCAATCTTGAGGTTATAGTCCCTGATTTTGAGTTTGAAATTATGCCATATTGCCTTGCATGGCAGGGTTCCTCCACTAGCAATCATGACTTCAAAGGAATTGCATGTAGTAATGTAAAAAATTCTTTGTTTGGCTACATGTGGATCAATGAAGTTATGTATACTATCGGAATCAATAAGAATGATGACTCGTTGTCCTTTGAAGTGACCAATCACCTTCATTATTTGGGAAGTGGATACTCCAACTAAAGCATGCCTAGAGCTTCTTGTATGGGTATCCTCTATCTCCGTCATTGATCTATAGTTTCTTTTTCTTGAGGGTCCTCCTATTCCTCAGAATATTTTATGATTGGTGCTTCATCGACATCTAGTAGGTACAAATTTTATCGCACACGCTTGTTCCTTAGAGAATACTTTTTATCACAATTATAACATAGCCCTTGGGCCCTTCTACCCTCCATATCTTCACGAGTTAATATTTTTATAGTTCTACATTTAGTGGTAGGACTTGTTATAGGTTTTGGTAGAAAATATGGCCAAGATTGAGGAAATTTAGAGGTACAACCTAGAGCCTTGAATTTTTCTTCTACCGATTTAGTTGATTGTATTATTTTTGGTAATAATTGGGGTCTCAACAACTTAACCTCATCCCTAATGTCATCCTTCAAACCACTCACAAAACAACTTTGAAAGGAGTCAACACTTAGACCAATGGTACAATTGGCAAGTTTTTCAAATTGAGTTTGATACTCTTGAATGGTTGATGTTTGTCTAAGTTTAAAAATATCTCTTGTAAAATCTTCAAACTCACTAGGATCAAAACGAGTGTGTAGATGTTCTTCAAAGTCTTGTCGAGACAGGCTAGGTTCGACCTTTCTAAGCCACAAAAATCAATGGAATGTGTCTGAATCAAAATTAAAAGAGGAATTGTCAACTACATGTAGCGTGGGACATTATGAAGAGTGAAATATTGTTTTGCCTTGCAAATTCACCCCTCAAGATATTTTCCATCAAATTTTGGGAAGTCTAATTTAGGTAATTTAAATCCATTATTATCGGGTACATTTTAATGGCAATGACTTGTATCAGTATCTTGTTGATCTTGATGACCCAAGGAATTGGAATAGATACGATTGTCCAATTTTGCCTTCATTTCTCTTTGTGCCTCAATGGTTGTACTCATAAATACCTGAATTTTTTTTGTGTCAACTCATCTAAACTATTGGAGATTGATGGCCATATTTATTTGCTCATATTATCCACTTTTCAAGTAATATGTGAATCTAATTCTTATTATCGGGTACTAGAATCCATGTTCAAAGAGTTATACCCTATTGGTGAGACTTACTAAAAATAGAAATGTGATTTTAGGGGTTACTAATTTTAGTAAGGATTCCCAAAAGTGGTTTCGATGTTATATATCAAAATGACAAGCTCGATAAGACAATCACAATGAACTATATACCACAACACTAGTTTGGGGCACCCCTAGACTTACTAAAATTAGAAATATGATTTTAGGGGTTACTAATTTTAGTAAGGATCTCCAAAAGTGGTTTGGGTGTTATATATCAAAATGACCAGCTCAAGAAGACAATCACAATGAACTATATATCACAACACTAGTTTTGGGCACCCTTAGACTTTTTTATATTGCTTTTTTGTCAAGTTTTCTGGTGTGGTTGGTTTTTCCTCTAGAGGCTCGGATCAAAAGTTAGGTTCTATGTTGGACAACCCTTTCTAATACTCTATCCTATATGTTCTAACTACTGACCACTCCTAACATTTCACTATGACCTGCCTAGTTTGACTCTATCGTGGATATTCTCTATCTGTTTAAATTTTGACTATCACAGGTAATTATTTTGACATTCACAACAGACAACCCTATACTGATTGTTACTAATAGAATTTCTTGACTGTAACTAACACTGGCTCCTTTGTTTCGACTATTTTTTACTTTGGTTCTTTTGGGGAATGAGAACCACAATGCTAGGGGACATCGGTGATGATCATAATGATTTTAGAATTCAACAAGCTAGAGAGAGTTGAACCTCAAGTCCTTTGAAGGAGCCAAGTGGTTTGAAGCAGTCAATTCATGTGTTATAGATATAGGAAATTTGCACAAATTAGTTAATGGAAGGGCAAGCTTGATCCATCAGTGGCTAATATGGATATTTTTGTAGCTTATGCTTGCTCAAGAAGCATGGTCTTTATTCCACAAAATTGATACGTCGCATGGGATTGTGGTACATGATGGGCAAGGTTGTCCACAAAATTGTCACTCTTGTGTATGGTGTGTGCATGGAGATAATGATGGACCAAAATTGTATGTCTTCTACTCTTTTGGTGCTAGGAGTACTTGGAGAGGGTGGTTGGCATTGGGATTTCTCTTTGGTGTGACGAGTGCCTAAAAAGGGTAGTTTGAGTTTTTTTTGCTCATGTATAAGTGTGCATGATGAGACTGGTAAGGTGATACACTATGAGGAAATGGATTGTCTCAACTCCCCTTTGCACCCTAAGGGCCTTAAGGTGTCACTGTCATGAGTGGGCACATGGCATGACTGGCTAGGCAAATAGAGATAGGTGGATTCTTGATCTTGTAAAGTTTGAGTGGAAAGGGGTAGCAAACACAATGGGGTGATTTTATCTACTTTTGTGCCCTAAATCTCATCAAAATCCAATGGTTAAGCATAGTTGACTAGTGACCTCTTGCGAAGTCTTAGTGGTGCACCCCCTTTACTTGTTCTCAAGCTATGAGATGTTGTACGAGAAGGGTGGATGTTCTTTGTTCTTGTGTTATAGATTCATTAACTAAACATGTGAGTATTGAGAAGTTTTCTTGGTGCAAGGAGACAATGGATTTAGTTGTCCCAAGTAGTTGAATTTGTGATTTGTATAGGCCCCATTGCAAAGTGTTTAATAAATGGAAGATTGTTGGATGTGTTGTATCCTTTGCATAAAAAAATAGTGGGAGGTCTTATTTTTGAATGTTGTGTGATACCTATACATAGTAACTACCTTGTTAAAAAACACCAAAATATAAACAATAATAATAAAGAAGAGAAAAATATATCATTTTGAATTTTTTTTTAATGAAATGAAAACTTTGTATTAAAGTATAAACATATCATACAAAAAGAGGGTTAGGTGGACAAATCACACCCCGAGCGTTCAACACTTGCAAAAATACAACCAAACAAGTGCCACTTGTCTACAAAAGAGGTTGTCACCGCAGCTACGAAACCGTCCGAAAATCGAAAGCCAAAAAATAAACATAGTCTAAAACATCATTTTGATTTTTTGCTAAATTTTCTTAGTTAAAATTTTTCAAGATAAATATTTGTGTTCGTTATGTATCCAAGATAAATATTCATATTTATTATGTAAACATTTTATTTTTCAATTTTGCTTACATTAATAACTTTAAAATAAGTTTATCAATATCTTTTTAAAATTTAAATAAATTTTTTATCAAATAATAAAATAATATCATCACTATTCATGGTATCCTTTCACACCAACTCCACACTACCCCTATAAGGTTATCCATCTATGACCTTCTGCAGTAATCTCATCCTCATTGTGATGCTCTCAATGTTATTCTCCACTCTCTTGATCTGGAAACTCATGACACTGATGCTTATGCCAAATTTATTGGTAGTGTCCAAAGATGCTTACAACCTTCTATCAACTTCCATGACCACAATATTACTGAAGTTGTAGGTGAAGGGGTAGATCCACCTTTGCATATCCAAGCTTCCATCAATTATGTCACTTCCAAACGTGCTCTTATTGACACTAGATCATCCATCAGTATCATTTCTACCACCACCCTTGGTCATCTTCACATACCACCTACTCATATCGCTACTCCTTCTATGGACCTTTGAGCCTTTGATGGCTCTATGCGCCCTACCATAGGTATCATTGTCCTACCCATTCAGGTCGATGCCAAAACCATTTCCACTCTCTTTTACATAATTGAAGGGGATATGCAATACAATATCCTTTTGGGATACCCATGGATTTGGTACATGCAATGCATCCCTTCCACGCTACATCATTGTATCAAATATGTTCACAATATATTGGTCCACTATATCCCTACCGACGGTGACCCATTCAAATTCTATAATATTATCATTCTTCCATCGAATCCACCCTTATCATTCATACAATCCACTCCTACTCCATGATATTCCCTTGCTGCCACCTTCCCATCACCCTCACCTTCACATCCCACACCCAATTTAAGTGACATACCCTCATCTTCCTCGCATTCATCCCTGATCATCGATGCTCCTTCTCCTCCCACATTTTAAAACATTCCTTTGTCTTCTTCTTCGTCATCTTCCTCCCACACATCATTTCCCCATTCACCTTTTCAGCTATGCCATCACCAACCTTCTCTTCTACCACACCTCCCCCCTCTTCCATATACACCTTCCCATTGCTTTATGCCCCATTCTCCATGGTAATGCATCATCCCTACCACCCTAACCACATCTTCTATTCCAACATCTTAGTTCACACATGCAAACCATCCTATCATAGGAACACCCATCAAATTTTATAATTGGATACAACATACCGCTCGGTATGAAAAACAATTAGCCCAATCAAATCCACCTACTTCATCATCTTCATATTCTTTTATGTACGCCTCAATACCATTGCAATACTCACCACTCAAGGGGTACTCCCACCTGAGCATTAGGCCCCTCCTCACATCTCTATACTCATGACCACAACTGGTCCTAGTGAGTATGACATACACAATGCTCAGGTTGTCTCACCCACCACCCAGTCTACTCGTGACTTCGGTCGACCCCATGATGTACCCATGACTGTTGGGGTAGTTGTTCCCCTTGTTTCACCTGAAAATTGCACAAATTTCATATATGGGGACTTGATTCATCTATGGAGCCTCCAACACCTCCACCACCCCAAACCAAATTTTGCAGCAATCTTGATCACACGTCAAATCCAATTTTTTCCTGGCACTCTCTTTGTCATTACAACTGACATGGCTATAGACTAGGAAGATACGAACAAGGGTGTTGCACCCTTATCCATCTTCCTTTATGGAAGCCTAATGACATGTCTGGAATTTGTTACCATCCTGCAACAATCAACACCCTCAAGGATGATTTTCATCATCTCCATATTGACCCCCTCAAGTTCCTTTTTGATGATGAATTTAAGCTCAATTTTCCTATCAATTGTTCATCCCATCAATCTACGGTTGACATTCCATCCACTTTATTTAATTCTTCTCCATCACATGAGGATACTTCTTGTGTAGTCGAATTTCTCATTAACCAATTTACCGAGTTATCACTTGATCCATATTTACCAACTGTCATTATTTCTTCACCTCCATCACCTACTCCCTTCATGCATTTTTGCACGCAATAGCCCATCCGTCGCTCTCATTCTCATTCTCCTTCTCCACTTGTGGTTTTGCTTCCTAGTCTCAATTAACCATTTCCTGATTCATCCTCATCCTCCTCTGATTCTTTGCCATTATCTCTCACATCTACCATTTAAAGCATTTTTATCAACATGATTTATGTTGACCTATATGCCCCTCTTCACTATCCACATCATCTTGATTATATTTCACCATCCATTATCAATTTTGTTGACTTTGAAAACATCTCATCCACACCATCACCCGCTAAATTCCTTCCATCACCTCAATTACTACAATCCACTAACGCATCTTTGCCTTCCATTCCACCCCACCTACCTTGGATCAATCATACAAATTTTTATCTAGATGATGAATTCCAACTTCCTGATGTCATAGATGATCTCCACCTCATCCCAATGCCTGTTCAACTTCATTATGGTTCTCACATGCTTGTCAAGAACACCATTGATGTTGACATCGATGACGATCATGATCAGCCCCACGTTGTCCACCTTGTATCTAGTATTTCTACTGATGAACGTGTCCTCTTCACTAATTTATTTCAAGAGTACATAAAGGTGTTCACATGGTCCTACATGTATATGCCTAGCCTTGATCCATAATTAGTTATGCATAATTTGGTCTTGGATGATAACACTAAATCTGTTAGGTAGAAGTTGCATCAAATGCATCCCATCATTGCTCTAATGGTAAAAGAAGAATTACAGAAACTTCTTGATATAAAATTCATATAACCAATCGATTACCTTGAGTGGATTTCAAACATGCCCATAGAAAAACCCAAGGGGGTATCCGCATATGCATTTATTTTAGAGATCTTAACAAAGCTTGTCCCAAAAAAAATTTGACTCCCTAATATCGACACCCTGGTTGATGCCACAACAAGGCACGAAATGCTATCCCTCATGGATGACCTTTTTGGTTACAATCAGATTCGTGTTAACCCGGACGACCAACATAAAACATCTTTCACGACCCCTTGGGGGATATTTTTTTATAAAGTCATACCCTTTGGTCTCAAAAATGTTGGGGCAACCTATCAACGTGCAATGACATAAAACTATTGAATATTATGTCGAAGATCTTCTCACCAAATCCAAAATGCGCGTTCAACATCTTGAGGACCTTTGTTAAATATGGAACACATTGTATGATTAAATCTGAAAAAATGCATATTTGGTGTCACCTCAAGCAAAATCTTAGGTTTTATTGTATTGCAATGTGATATCGAGGTTGACCCTTAATTAGTCAAGGCTATCATCAATATTCCTCCCCCTTCGAATATCAAATAGTTACACAACTTACAAGTAAAAAAACAATCCATTCAATGATTTATCTCCCAACTCTCCGACAAGTGTCAACCATTCAATCATCTCTTACAAAAGGGGGTCCCCTTCAAATGGGACAATCAATGCCAAATTGCTTTCGATGCCATCATATATTATCTCATATCTCCATCGGTTCTATCACCACCCCACCCCAATCGATCTTTTCATCTGTACATATTCGCTATTGATTTTGCACTGGGTACACTTCTCATCCAGAAGAATGAGACGAACCATGAACAGGTTGTATACTATATCATTTTCACATTGGTTAGTTATGACACACGGTATGCTTACATGAAAAATATTTATCGTGTCATTGTCTTCACCACACAAAAGCTATGACATTACATGATCAATCACACTACCTATGTGGTCGCCCATGATAATCCACTCTATTATATGATTAGTAAGAGCTACCACAACAATCACACAACCAAATAGAGTATGCTTCTCATGAAATTCGACCTTGATTTCATTAGTAAAATATCCATCAAAGTCTAATTCATTGTTGATTAGCTAGCCGAAGCACCTTCATTGAGTGATACACCTCTACTTATTCATCTTCCTAATGATTCAGTGTTTCATACTACTGAAGTTGAATAACCCGTAGCACCTGAGTCAACTGTTGACTTAACCCTCTTCTTCGATGGCTCTGACTATGAGCATGGAGAGGTGCAGGCATAGTTTTCTTTACACTGCAAGGGGCCCCTCCCCTATTCCTTCAAGTTAGGCTTTCCTTGCACAAAAACCAATTTCGAATATGAAGCTCTTCTCCCTAATATTAAACAAGCAATTTCCATGCACATTCAGTGTCTAGACATCTTCGGTTTCTCCCTTCTCATCGTCAATTAAATTAAGGGAGAATGGCAATATCGATACCTCATCCTTAAGCAGTATAAGCAACTCATTGAAAACTTATTGGCTCAAATTAAGTGGTATGATATCATTTTTACCCCATGTTCCACCAATCGTTTCACCGACACTATGGCTTATTTAGGTTCACTCATTCCATAAAATCCACATTATGACACAACTCACGTGTCCATTCACACCCTCTTCCATTCTACCGTTTCCATTGCTCCACCTTCTCACGATGATGGCATCAATATTGTACAAATTGAACTACATGACCCATGGTTCTACTAGGTCAAAGATTACATCAAGATAGATCTCCTCCCTTCGGATCTGAACCACACACATAAATAGGCTTTCAAATAATGTGTAATTCACTACACACTATTGGGAGACATCCTTTATAATCACTGTCATGATGGCATCCTACTGCGCAGTCTTGAACCACATGAAGCCCAACGCATTATCCAAGAGGCTCATGATAGTGCTTATGGTGGCCATTTTAGTGGTATGGTGATTACCAAACGTATTCTACGGATGGGTTATTATTGTCCCACAGTAGAACATGACTATTGTGAATATGTTAAAAAGTGTGTCAAATGCCAACACGATGCTAATATCACATATTTCCTTATTAGGCTCCTCAACCCATTCAATCAATGTGGCATTTTTCTCAATGGGGTCTAGATATAATTGGCAAAATCACCCTCGCCTCATCCAATAATCACAAATTCATCATCACTACCATGGAATATTTCACAAAATGGATTGAGGCCATCCCTCTAGTCCAAACGACAGGTCCCAATATTATCGATTTTGGTACTTAGCACATTATCTGTCACTTTGGAATTCTATTCAAAATCATCTCTAAAAATTTTATGCCATTTAAGAACAAGAATGTTTGTGGAATATGTGAGAAATTCTATATCTAACATAGCTTCTCTACCTCATACTACCCCCAAGGTAATGTCCAGGATGAGGCTACAAACAAAATTATTTACGTTATTCTTCGAAAAACCATTGTCGAATCACATTGTGACTAGCACAATCAAATGTCACTGGCCTTATGGCCCTATCGCATAAGCATTCATACTTCAACTAGGGAAACCTCATTATATCTTGTATATGGCCTTGAAGCCATCATGCCTTTGGAGCTCAAAATTCCATCATTATGGGTCTCTATACAAGAATTTATTGATGACGATACTACTCGTCAAGCCAGGTTAGACCAGTTAACCCTTTTGGATGAACTCCGCATTCATGCCATTGAACATACGCACGTTTATCAAGATCATCTTCGGCATGCCTATAATTCCAAGGTACATCAACATGAATTTTAGGTCAAAGACTTGGTCCTTAAGGAGAACCAATAAATTACCAGCCAACCGTACCATATTTGTGATAAATTTGCACCTAATTGGTTGGGTCCTTACATCGTTACCCATAAATTTGGTTTTGGGGCATATTGTCTTGCCAATATTGAAGGTCTTTCTGACCTTGAGCCCATTAACATCATTCATCTTCGAGCATTTTACACCTAATTTTTGGCATTAAGACTTATCATTCTTTGTACATAACATCACAGTTACACAAAAAAAAACAACAAACATACAATCGGTACTCTACAGTGTTTTATCAAATTGCATTAATCAAAATATGCTTTACATCATTTCTTCTTCTTCTTCTCTCCTTTCATCTTTAATTAATGTTGTATGGTCATGCTTCGATCGGCTACATACCTTTCATTTTTCCTTATTTTCTTTCCCTCTCCCCTTTCTTTTTATTACTTCTCAATATTGTATGGTCACGCTTCGAGTGACTACATATCTTTGATTAGTTTCACTTCCTCCACTTATCTTTCTTTTACCCCTCTTCTTCTTCTTCTTTTTCTTTTTCTATTTTCATCTCATATCATCTTCACTAATTTCATCGCCCTATTCCATTGGATTTTATCCTAGGGTAACTTGTATAGTATTTTGCATACTCCATACATTGCAACATCATACCATTCACCACATCAATCACTGCATCTTCACATATTTTTCACATGCATATAGATTATGTTCATATCCACATATGTACATATCCATTGTGAATACCATACTTGGAGAATTAAATACGCACTTGCTAGCACAACAGTTTTGGTGTCCATTCCTTTTTTCATGAGACTAGATTATTGAATGCTTTGTGGGATTCACCCATCTATAGTTATTTCAATCAACCACCATCTAATGTTGGTTTTTTCTAAAGCATTTCAAAAGATTATCTTGGTAACTTGCCCTCTTTCATGGATCAGATTGCACATCTCACACACATTAAGTAAATTTTGAGACTAGAATCAGCAACACTGTACGTATATTGGCTGCCTAGCGAAAGTCACCTCACTCATCCTATCATTTGCGTAATCTAAATCAAAACCTTGAGGATCGACAAAAAGACAAGCTACGAAAAGAGAGAGAAGAGGCAGAAAACAAAAGCCAACACCCCAAAAAGAGTACTACAAAAAAAAATCCAAAGAGTACTATCATTCAAAGCTTGAATCCTTAAGATCCTCAGGTCCATATTGAAATCATGGGGTAGATCTCCATCGGAGCTATAGATACTTGACTAGCAATGGAGTATGACTTACAATTGGTGATATGTCTGCTCTTTTCATTCAACTCCTCCTATGCTCGAGATCCATGATTTGAGTTACTCACTGCCACCATCATTTAATGCTTCAAATCTGGCGCTTTGAAATTCTGATTATAATCAATTTCGCCCAAAATCGTATTCGCCCTTAGATAAAATCAACTTTGCCTGATCGTTCTCTACTTAGCATATTCGCGCGATAGTCTTGTGAGAATGGGTTCACCCATGGGAGGGACGAATGGGATGTTCGCCTCTCTACAGGGGCAAACGCAAATACGTGGTGTTTTTGAAGCACATTCATCCATGGGAGGGGCGAACGGGATGTTCACCCCTCACATGGGGCGAATGCATTGCATTACATTTTTGGAGCGAACGCGATTGCGTTCCATCATTTGAGATACATTCGCCCATAGGAGGGGCGAACGGGATGTTCACCCCTCACATGGGGTGAATGCGATTGCATTATGTCGCACCTTTTCCTTGAATTCCTTTGTTGTTCGCCCCAACATGAGGTGCATGGGGCATTCACCCCATCTTTGGGGTGAACGCACTAACACTTCTTAAAATTCAACTTGGCCTTTCATTATCTTTTATTTTTTACAAGCTTAAGCACACCTTCATTGTTTATGTATTCATAACAGGGTGAACTTTGAATCCCACATAAAACTTACACACAAACACTTATAACGCCGATGAAAAGAATACATAAGTGAAAAAATTAGAAAAATAAAATCCGCCATATACAATTAAAAACTTCATCAAAATATTCTAAAAAAACTCCCAATGTCGTAAGGTGCCAAAATTTTCAACATTTTTGGCTACTCATGGGGTATCCAGCTTGCATGGATGCAAGCGATCCCAGACATTTATTCATTGGGCTACGGAGTCCTTCTTCCAAGTGGCTTTGGCTGGTGCCTTCACTGATGTTGCAGATGCCTTCCGATGTGATTCTTCCCTAGTGCACTCCTTCTCTTCTACCTTCGCTGCTACCTTGAGCACTTCAGCTTGCTCCGCCTTCTCTGCTACCTTTTCTATCGTTGCCTACTTCTCCTGCTCCTTAATAGTTTCAGAAATAACTTCATAAGCACAGATCGCCTCCTCCCAAGCAAGAATAGTGAATAGGTAGGGGACACTGAGGGACTCATAAACAAAGCAGATATTATGCACATTTGTGAAGCAAAAGGTGCTTAGCTCGTTGGGCCAACTCATACAATGATAGCTCCAAGCACATATATTTATGTATTAGTGGCAACACCTACGCTTCTGTGAGAGGCTCTTCCCATGTATCGATTTCGGAGGTATCTTCAACAAACTTTTTCCAGAGCGCTTCCAGTTGTTCGATCGGCAATGGTTCACCCCACTCATCTACGAAAGTAAAAAATCCCAACTCGTCAATAGTCTCAAAATGAGACATGAAAATGGTATGCTCACGTTCGATAGTGTTGAGAATTGACCGTCCTTCCCTCACCAGGTCCGTTCGTTGAAAAGAACTGCTTAGAGTGACTTTGACTTTGGACCAAGCGTGATCAATTTCACTGAGAGGGTGAATGTATAAATTGGTGTTAGCTAAGGCCTAGATCTTCACAACCATCTCCATGTATGGCACGAACCTTTCCTCCATGTTTTCAATTAGTTGTTACCCTCACTGTATCTGTATTTGTGCCTCCCACAAATAGTGCAACACTTTTACTGCTTGCGTGACCAATTTCTCGCAATTTTGTGTAGAACAAAGATGTGTCCCTTTGACGTTGTCCAACGAAAAACCAGTAACCTGCATTGTTTTCTCAGCTAACTGCTTCTTTATCTCCTTGAGCTGCTTCTGGAGCTTTTGCATTTCGATCCTGGTGGCATCGCGCTCCTTTAAGTGCACTATGACCTGTTAAAAAAATATTCATTTTTGGAAGTCGTCTTCTCCTCTTGGGCTCTGCTTTTAGCCAGGGCATTCTCAAGCTCAATTATTTTGTTCTTATTTTCAAAATACTTTTCTTTATAATGCTCGTTGTGCAAATATACTGAGCTCATGTCCACTTGTATGTTGCCCATCTTTTTTGTTGGATTTATCCTGGTGAGGTCCTCTATGATAGTCTCACTGACATAGTCACTTGGCAACATTTCCCCTTGCAGCTTTTAAACCAAGGGTGTGAGCTTAGTATGATGAGCTTCCATGGCAACAGGATCAAAAGAAACTTTCTTAATTGGCCAAGCCAGAGCCAAGGCCTCTTTTCACTGCATGCTCTTCAACCACTGCGAAGAACTCATGTGTGCTCGATTGATCTTCTCTACGTCTAGCTACTTGCGGGCCACCTGTACATTGGGAACTATCTACAACTCCAAAAATGGGATGAAAGGAACCAAAATGTTTGAGCGATTGGGCCTAGTAGAAGTGGATGATACGGTTAAAAGGGGCAGGACAAAAATGATGGGCGGAAATGAAATGGTAGACTTGGTGGATGAAATGGGTTTGGCTGTAGTTACGCTTACTCTAGGAGGAGCTTGCGTACTTACGTCCTCAATGGTAGTAGAGACGGGAACAAAAAGGGGAAGGGCATGAAAAGGGATTCGGCTTTGATGCGTACAAACTAAAATAAATGGAAGACGAAGGAATGGGGATAGAGGAAGGAGTAGCAGCGACTTTGAGGGCGGAAGAAGATGAAAGTGAAACGGATGTGGAGGGCATACCGAAGGACAAAGAAACGGGGACCGATGACGATGGAAGTGAAACAGATGAAAGTGGAATAGAAATCACTGTTTGCTCTAAATAAGAAGAATAGGGGAGAAAAGACGTACCTTCGACGTGAGCGCTGTGTGATGCGATGACAGGGACGATTGAGAAACTACTTTTGGTTGCACCTCCACCCTTTCTCCAACGTTTAGATTCTCTACATCATCCATAACTTCGACATGAGAACTCTCTGACTGATGACCTTCCACCAGCGATTAAGCCATCGAAAATACTTCCTCAACTTTGGTCGGGAGCTCTTCCATAGGAGAAGGATTTACAACTGTCGTTGACACATTAGTAACCGTGGGAACAGTTACAACTAGCACTATAGAAACTACAGCAACTGAAACTACGGGGGCCGCAATGGTAGAAGTCATAACTACATTGGTCCTAGGCCTCTTCATTGCCTTTGGAAATGGAGGCACCTTTGGAAAATTTTGCTTTTTGGGTGCAGGCGTCTCCTCTACCTATCGCTTTGTTCGTTGAGATCTCCTTTTAAACACATATTGTTGTTCCTCTTCTTCCAAAGTCTCATCTTCAACTATTGGACGTTCTTGCTCAGTTTCACCTTCACCACTATCAGAGTGTTGGAAGCTTTGTGGCAAAATATTGGCGAAGGCGATGGGCTGATATGAGTCTACAAACTTGTCATAAGTGTTTGAAAATTACTTGTCTAATTTCAACCCATAAGGAGTAGTCGGCTTCCCACAATGAATGCACATAATCTACCAATTTATTATTTTTTCTTCAGTCCAGTCTAGTTCTCTTTCTTTGACAAAACTAAATAAACCCAGCGGAGGAATTTGGGTCTTATTTTTAGCCAGATTATATTATGCCTCCTCATAATAATCATGCCATGATGGGAGGGTCGTCATCTTCTCAATATGCCAGTTCATGTCCGACCCATCAAAATTGTTTCTCTTCTTCTAGATGTCTGGTCGTGGGCAACAATGAAATGACTTAGCTTTTATAATAGCTAAAAACTTACCAAGAGGATCATATCTTCAACGCTGCGGCAGTTCTATTAAACCCAAATCTTGCAGCGCCACTATCAGGAGTCGATTCTGTCCAACTTGGCTCACTTCTATGCTGTCGAATTTAAATGGCATGTTGCATGTGGTCTTGTTCCCGTGCCCAGCTCCATATATATCATTTACATAATCAGTTTGGTGCACAACCTCCATGGCAAACACATGCTCTGTTAGGATCCTATCCTAACACCATTTTGTAATTCTCATGTACTTATGTAATTACCCACTTCCAATGTGGGGGATCCCATTATGATATTGTTTTGTAATACTTTGTAATGTATGTGGCAAGTAGGATTCCTAGCCAAGTGGTGCCATCTAATGTAACTGTTTTTATCAAGATTGTAAAGCATATTCTTTCTTTTAAAGTTTTTAACTATGGAACCATGTGATATAATTCTCTTCTCTTTGTCCTTTGCAGCTCGAAAACCACCCTCTACTCCCTCGGATGCATTTTTTTTTCTAATAAAAAAAGCAATTAATTTATGAAAAAATAAAGTAATTCAATCTAAATACGAGACAAACTTTTTATTTTTTTCATGATAGAGAATCAACAGTTGTCACATAATCCGGCAACAGGTATACCACGCTCTTCGTTTCGAAAATATCACACAACACCTCCCCTCTCTGCCCGCTCCCGCTTCACCCACTCCCACGCCCCCTCCCAGGCCCACGTCATTTCGCCCGCTCCAGCTCCAGCCGCTCCAACTCTTGCTCTAGCTCCAGCTCCAGCTCCCGCTCAACCCGCGCCCGCTCCCGCCACTCCCACTCCCGCCACGCCCGCTCCCACTCCCAATCCCATGCCTCCCGCTCCCGCTCCAGCTACTCCAGCTATCGCTCAACCCGCTCCGGTGCCAGCTCCAGCTCCCGTCTAACCTGCTCCCACGCCTCCCGCTCCCACGCCTCCCGCTTCCGCGCCTGTGCCTCCCGTCATTCTTATGCCTACCACAGCATCCGCTCCCGCGCTTGTGCCACCCGCTCCTGCACCTATACCACCCGCTCCCATGCCACCCACAACTGCTCCCATTCTTGCTCTCGCTCCCATTCCTGTGCCTCCCGCTTCCGCGCCATCCGCTCCCGCTCCCGTGCCTCCCGCGCCATCCGCTCCCGCTCCCACTCCCGCTCCCGCGCCATCCGCGCCATCCGCTCCCGCTCCCGCTCCCGCTCCATCCGCTCCCGCAGCATCCTATATAAGATGTTGGAAAACATGTTACATAAACATATTATAACCACTTGGTGTACCAAAAACCTCACATGATATAATTCCCATGGGGCTCCAATCCTGCAAGGACATCTCTTCTCTTTGTCCTTTGAAGGTAGATGAACCCTCCTCTACTCCCTTAAAAGAATAAAGTAATTACTTTACGAAAAGAATAAAGTAGTTCAATCCAAATGTGAAACGGATTCCCGATTCATATTTACGAAAACTTAACTTATCAACTAAAGTAATTCAATACAAATGCGAAACCGGTTCAATACCTCTCCTTCGCCTCCATGTCTTCTACAATTCGACTTTGCTCCCTTTGCCATTCTGGTCCCCTGTCTGCTACAGCAGAGTCGGATCGTTCTCCAATCCCCATGTGACCCAACATCATCCACTCCTGCGTTAGCACTTCCCCTCCACCCGTCATCCTCTCTCCATGCACTTCTCCTTTGAAATAGAACCCACAATACGCCTAACAGTCCTGTCCAGAAATCTATTATTCTGTACCACCTCTGTATTGTCGATTCTGCCAGGAGTTGGCGTGCTACTTCTGCTACAATGCCCACGGTGCTTTTGCCTTGGCATTCTCTCAACATTAACCAGAATTCTTCTTCCTTAGCATTTTTCTTCCTTTTGTTTACGAACCAAGAAATCTCACCGTATACATTTTGAATAACGCATACGACGAGCAGAGGAGAGCATAACTTACAATTTCGGAGGAGTTTGCAAGCCACAACGCCACAGTTCTCTCCGCATACTTGCATGACCCCGCAACGAAGACAAGAACCGCAGCAGCCAACAGGTACCACTCTCCGTTTTCCGCAGCTTCCAATGCGGACGTGTAAATGACATATGCGGCCACACAAACATGGTAGGACATAGTCACTGCATGTCTGGGCCAGAGTTCGTTATCTGCCAAGGAATAGGCAGTAATGGAGTCCGGCCCTCCCAGATGCATGAGCAACACAGGAGCCCATACAGCATAAAACATCCCCATGCCAGTGCTCTGGTCCGAGTGCACCATAAGACCCAGAGCATACATGGCCACGGCATCAGCGGAGATATAGGCTAACCAGCCCACTGACGCCAAGATTCGACTGACGCAGCGGTGTCTGACTGCCCCCACAAAAATGAGCATAATCTGCAAGACCATACTAATTAGGACAAGACACTTGAGCCACTTATCCTCCGGAATTTGCAGCAACAAATTAGGATCAACAAAGGACGCTTTCAGGCCACTGCTTATTCCCTCCATACTTGTTAAAAGTGAAAGGGGAGCACAGACAAAACAAAGAAGAGTACTATGCAAGACAAAGCCCACCCACACACAGGAATTGCACTACGCAGAAAACAGAGCATGGAATAGCCCTTGTCGCGCTTCAAATTTATAGATCTCATTGAAGCTTCTGTAATACGGGGAGTGTCGAGCAAGTGATTCCAATTTCCATAAAGCAAAAATGCCATGAAATCCAATTCAAAGGAATGTTGGTATCAGAAGCAACGACTCTGAAGATGCTGAAAGTGTGGATTGTCTTGCAAATCGCACGTCGTAAAGTCGATAAATTCCATGCGACACTAAATGTGGGAGACAAACTAAAGCCAAATTCCCTTCGCTTGAGCAAGTCGAGACCGAAAAATATTCTGAAGAACTAAAGTGCTGTCAAATACCTACATTTGGGACCCAAAATAAAGCGAAATGCTTCCTGCTCTTCAAACGAAGAAGAAATGCCCATCTGCATGCCAAGGAAGATTTCAAAAAAATGACACCTTTCATAATTTGGACGTTTTGCTTTTGACTGACTGTGTGGTTGAACACTATTGAATTTCCTTGACCTATAACCCTGTAATATATCACAAGGAAAAACAAAAAAAACTTACACAATTGGAAGACTCATGGGCCATAAGTACCGCTGAACAAATTTTACTACAGCTCTTTTTTTTTAAATTATATATTTCTAAAGCAAAATAGTAGATTAAGACAGAAGCAGCCCACTTGCTTATTCCCTCTTACTCTTGTGTATGAAGGCTCCTCCCCATTCTTTACTTGATGCTTTGGGAAACGGTACCAACAACTAGAAGGTAATCCATGATGCATCTGATGCCTTTCTTTTGCTTTCCAGCACATGACTGGTAGGGCAGGGTAGAAGGCAATTATTTTCCATATCTCATTGATCACGTAGCCCATGACTTTGGTTGATGCCTTAGACAAGGTACAAATTGAAGTCGACCACACATTATAAAAAGTGGTGGAACCAAAACCAGTATCTTCCACTTGTAAGAGAAAGAAAGAATTATTTATAAAAAAAATTATTTAGATCAGTATTAGATATAAAATTTTAAGGAAAACACAAATTTTATAAAAGCATATATTGTAGTATTATTATGTAACTAGTTGAAATTTTATGATAGCACAATGATTATTTTGTTTCGATAAACCAATTTCAATGTCATAAATAAACTTTTATATTAAAAATTAAATATATATATATATATATATATATATATATATATATATATATATATATATATATATATAAAATAATATTTAAATCTAGCTTTTTATATAAATAATTATATATTTCATTTTTATGATATCACAAGTTTATTTTTTATTATTTGGGGGTGAGGGTTAAGAAAATATCTAATTTTGATAATATATATGTTATGTTAAAAATTATGATAACTTTAAGTTAGTTACTAGATCTATATTCATAGATCTAATTATAAAATTTTAGCCTTGTTAATAGAAAATTTCAAAAAATATTGGTAAGGTTGTGTCATCTTCATAACCCAAACTATGTAATTACTAGGAGTGAATAATAAAACTAATTCCTTCTCAAGTTTTGAGAGGTGAATAATTTTTTTGGGATAAAAGGGGTATATGGCATCTATTTTAGTAATGTCAAGAATTGAAATAATTTTCTTATGATCTTCAATGAAAGATGATGACTAAGCTAAAAAATATCTATATTTATAATTATAAAATAGTGTTAGTTCTTTTACATATAAAATCAAGAATAAGTATTTTTAGAAGAAAAATCTCAAGCCTTATCCCAAGCTTATCCTTCTTTAGATATGGCACCTAAAATATTAAAAGGAAGAAGCATATGTGAATAAAATCAAGACACAAGAAACTAAATTAAGAGGACACCTAATTTATACTAAATAGTAAGGGTATGAATAAAATTTCTTAGAAGTTCAAAAAACAAGTACACGAAGAATACAAATTCTAGATTAAAAAATAATGATGCATGGTGAAACATGCATATGTAGATGAATGAAGAGGATGCTGATAAATATTTTGAAGGGAAAATATATGGATAAGGAATTTTATCAAGAGAATTGCCACATAATACTTAAAGAATGCATATTACACATCATGGAAGAATATGAATTGTCCCAAGCATTACGACAAAGATTATGGAAGAAAAAAGGTTAAGTTGAAAATGAGCAATAAGCACACTATGAAATGGACTACATGTACTAAAGTGCCTACTAGCATGAGCTAATGGTACCTAATGATCACTAGTCTACAATTGAGACACATACAATTACCAATAGCATATAGATAAAACTTGGTATCAACACTAGCACCACAACAACCCTCGCTTATTCCTTTGAGGTTCAACTTATTTGAATCAAATGAATGAGGATATCAATGCATATACATAGTATTTTAATGTCTTCCTTGATGAAGCAAGCACCACTTGTAACCAACACCATCTAAACATTAATAAATTCTTTGTCTACACCATAGTCAATGAGTTTGGTGTCATCTCAAACTTTGGTGCTAGAATTAATTCCATCCACTTTGGTTCTATAACAAATCATTTTGACATTACCTCTAATTCCATATTATTTCATTTGATAACATCTATAATGGTTTCATTAGCACCAATTCTCTTAATTGTGATGTCATCATCAACAAAGGAATGGAGGCCACATTTAGCAATATTGACAAATTTCTAGCCCTCAAATGAGGTACCATCATTTTCTATAGAGATGATTATTTAGTATTGTTTATGTTGAATCAACATATAGTTTTAGAACTATTATCTCTATTTCACTAGGTTTGGCCCCTCTAACACCATTATTAGTACATTTTATGCCTTTGATAACATTACTTATATCCACTTCATTTACCCATATTGTTCTTATAAATGACATAGTTGTAGACACCCAAAAGTAGTACATTGTCCCTCTCCTCATCTTCATGATCAATCAATAATTTTGAGGCCTTACAAAGGGCCCCAAGTGACTAGACATTGTTCCAAGGGAAATCATTGGGAGTAGAAAATTTTGATTGCTCTAAATATTTATATCCCAACTTAAAATATTATTTCAACATAATTTGATAAATTCTAACCCAAAACTTGTTTTATGGGAAATGGGCAAATAAAACTCTCAAAGCAACTTTTGGAGTTCATTTATTGCCTGCTTGAGCTCCTTTCCCCTAACCAAATTTTTAATAGAAATCTAATATCTAGAATTGTTGCTTACATCAATATAATAATTTTACTTTTAAAACTCTACAAGCCAAAAACACCTTGAGCCAATGGTTTCCATTTTTGATAAAAAAATAAGAGAATAAGCAAGGCTTCAACCAAGAATAAAATATAAATATTGTAGAATACCCCTCATTAGTAGACCATCTAATATTTTTTATCAATTGTAAACTCTATGATATGAAGTTCCATGTTGATAAAACCCTAAGCTAGGTTTGCTTCTTATATAATTTTATTGGATTTATAGAACCTTATATATTTTTATTCAAAGTATTATTTTACCTCAATATTTTCTTGATCTTTGAATAATCTACATTCAAGTTTTTTCCCTAAAACCAAACTCATAAATCGTTAATTTTATAAGTCTATCTCTCCAATATTATTTTCTCTATAAATTTTATTCCTTTTGCAAATAAGAAATTGAAATTTCTCCTCACATCCTTTCCAAAGAAAATCTCTTTGAATTTTATCAAATTTGAGTATTATGCTTGTTAGTGATCTTGATGCAGGAGCATCCAGCAACACCTGATGCAGAAGCATCCAGTGGCAGGAGGGCCACTTCTAAAAAATTGGCTAAGGAAGAAGAAGAAGAAACAAAAGGCAAGGAGGAAGTGCAGAGCAAAAACTGTCACGATTTCGCTACGTCACGAAATCGCAACAGTCAACAGGAGAGAGAAAAAGTCCTTAAAGAGGTTGTGATTTCGCGATAGGTCGTGAAATCGCGACCGTTGCGAAATCGCGACATGGAAAGCAGCAGCAAAGGGGAGCAGTTGGTTTGTCGCGATTTCGCAACATGTCATGAAATCGCGACAGTCACAAAATCGCAACGGCAAGGAAGAAAGCAGAGCGAGGCGGAAGGTGGTGGCGAAATCACGACATCACGATTTTGCGACGTCGCGAAATTGCGACGTCGGAGTAAAGACTTGGCGGGAGTTGGCAACAGGAGCGAAATTGCGACGTCGTGATTTCGCGACGTCGAAAGGAAATGAAGGCAAGGGCGGAGGGTTGTCGCGATATCACGATGTCGTGACATCACGACGTAAGGCAAAGCAAAGGGGTGATGGACGGAAGGGTCGCGATATCGCGATGTCGTGATATCACGACGTCGCGATGTCATGACGACAAGGAGGAAACCAAGGCGATCGTGATATCGCGACGTCGCGATGCCATGACGACAAGGAGGAAACCAAGGCGAGGATAGAAGTCATTGCGATATCGTGACATGTCGCGATATCACGACAAAAAGAGAAGAAGGCGAGGAAAGAGAAGGAGATGGCGAGAAACCACGACAAGCGATATTTTCAAAGGCTATTACGAACGACATGTGGCATAAGGTGTAGTTAAAGCAGGTGATTACCCAGAAGCATGGGAGACGAAGAGGATGGTCGCGCAGAGTATCCTGATAGGGAGCGGCGATGACAGAGATCGTGCAGAGTGGGGTATTAAATCGGGTTGGTGTCCCGATTTTTGTGTTGATGTTTCAGAGGGTCGGGGCCTCTATAAAAACCCAGTCTTTGTAATAAATCGGGTTGGTGCCCCAGTTAAATGCGTAAGTTGTTTTAGAGGGTCGGGGCCTCTATAAAAACCCAATTTAATGTAATAGATGGGGTGGTGGATTTAGGAAGATCGCACACAGAGTGTGAGCGGGAAAAAGCTAAGCTGAGCGCTAGCTGTTGTAAGCCTGCGGGCTGTTTATGTATGCATTTTCAGATTAATAGATGAAAATTTTTGGATTTGCGTGAGTGTGACTGTGCGGTCTTTCTCGGTCCCCCATTAGATCTTAAAAGTGGCATCCTATATATAGGGATAAATTGTAAAGCAACCTTTATGATTTGAAGTTTTCTATCCATTGTTAGAAATTTACCTTTCCAACCATCCAAACAAGATTTCATTCTATCCAAATTTGGTTCTTAACAATCATTCTTCTTTATTTTATTAGATAAAGAGATACCTAGATATGCTGACAATTTTCCAACTTAAAACCCTACAATATTTGTAATAACCCATTGTAAATCAAAAGTAGCATTAAAAAATATCCTAAATTTTGTCATATTAACTCATCTAAAAATGTTTTCATAGTATGATAGTATTGATTTTAAACTTTATGACCTCACTTAATGAAGGATGACCTAAAAGAAAAGCACCAACAACAAATTAGAGATGAGGTTTGAAAGGACCATACATTGTAATCTTAATAACTTTAATTATATCTTCTTGTTTACCTTTGAGAAATATCTTTATAAATACTTGGTAAGAATAATGAAAGATCAAGTTAGCAATAGAAAGCATAGTATAGTCACCTATTGGCTATATATTTGGAATGTGTGCATGCAGATCCTAACTACCAAGACAACTAGAAGACAGTGATATTAAGCCTTCGGAATGACCATGCAAGAAAAAAAGGACAAGCTCTTGATATTGTTGATAATGGGTCCGTTGTAGCTTTAATGGAAATGAAGGTTGGTGATTTATCAAGAAGAGGATAGTGATATCAACCCTCTAGAGTGACCTTGCAAGGAAAGAAGGACAAGCTCCTTGATATTGTCGATATTCGATAGTGGGCCTATTATAGCTGTAAGGGCAGTTAGAGTTAGTGATTTGTTAGGGTTTTTAGATGACTCTCGTATGAAATCCATGGAAGAGATTTGTCAAAAATCACCACAAGGGACTTTATTTTATAGATCACAAAAATTTTCCCAATGAAAATTTGTTAGGTATTTGTATTTTTATAGGCAAAAATAAAAATAAACTTGTGAGTTGACAGATTTGCTCTCATTTGATTTATCCAATGAATTTATCCATGTAAATTAGTTAAACTTTTAGGCATTGGTATGTGCTCTACAAGGAGAATCGAAAGGGTATTTAGAATTTTTCTATGGTTTAGGTCGGGGTTGAAGTTGGTTTTGTATCCAACTCTTGTTCTCCAGTTTTGAGAAATCATGGAACCAAGGGAATATATTTATAAATTCTAGGTTATTATCATTGAAGCTTTAGAGTTTGTGGTGCACATCTATATATAGGTCAAAAAATTTCCATTTTTGCAAATTTAATTTAGAGCAGTTTTGAGGCATTGAATTTTATTGTGTCAAATAAGATGGTAAGAAAATACCCAAGGGATATATCTTTTTTAGCATGAGTAGTAAGGGTAAATTATGAAGTAGAATATTATTTAGTCATATTTTACATCATACTTGACCCTTGGGCATTCTACAGCCATGATGGTTGCATCATTATTCAAGAACACCAAAAATAAGATCATTTTCACTGTCCTCTCAACCACCTTTGTTTGATCAATAAAACTAGAAAATTTGATCAAATCCCTAAAATCAAGGAGGTCATTATAGGCCCAAACAAGCACAAAAATTACCTTCATTCCCAAGCTAGATGAAGCACCAGTGGTTGATCCTCTAGACTCCATATAAAATTCAATTCTCACACTAACAAAAAATATTTGCATGCAAATTTGTGGAAATTTGGCGTAGGCTCATAGTCATACAAAAGTGGATAGCCTCTATCTAGGGATAAAAAATATCTAGTTATGAGGTAGTGATGTTAGGTAGAGGATACTTCATGATCATCTTCTCATCTACAAAATAAATGAATGCAATATTTCTTGGAGGGCCTTGGTTCCTTGGATCGAGTCCTCTACACATGATCCCTTGGTCAACAAGATTTGATCTACAAGTAGAAGAACTGAAAGATGTATTAATATGGAAAATACTACTATTTTTACCATCGCACCTTTGGAACAAGTTAACTTTGGATATAATATGAAATTCTATTGGCACATTTTTAGATCAAGCTCCCCCAAAAACCAATAATGCAATATGTGTCAAAATGTGTGTTCAAGTCAACTTGAAGAAAGGACTCCCTAAAATTATAGGCATCAAAGTCCTATATTGGATCCACACCCAACCATTGGACTATGAGCATGTACCTTTTCAAATACATTACCTGTCATCAACATGGATATTTTTCAAGAAATTGACCCTCTAAAGTACAACAAGAGAACAAATATGAAGACCAAGACCAAGAGTTTCAAATAATAAGAAGAAAATAATAGAGAAGATTGAGGAATATAAGGAGGCCACAATAACCTAAAAAATAGACCAATAATAATTTTTTTGTCTTATCTAAATCTAAAGATTAGGCTCTCACAAAACCATCCTCCAAAAAGTAAAAAGAACCGTTGGAACTAGAAATAGAAGAAGTGGAGGGAACACAACCTAGTAAAGACACGCTTGTTAAATAGGAGAGAGAAGAATAAATAGAAGAAACTCAAATGGTAGAAATTGTCATTTGAGGGGATAATCATGCCACTAGATCCACTATAAGGGGGAGAAAAACCAACCAAGAAGCAAGGACAGGGTAAGCCAATATAGAAATATAAAAGAAAACCCAGATAATATTAGACTTTAACAAGGCTAAGAATTTAGCAAAGAAATGAAGATTGTATCATAGAATGAAAAGGGATTAGGTAGTTCCTTGAAGAAAAACCATCTAAGTAACTTAATATATCAATAGAAGCTAAAGATATTCTACATACAAGAGATAAAATTGTTAGAGCAAACATTAAAATTAGAATGGAATAATATATGGAGACACTCAAAACTAGAAGTAACAAATTCATCAGGAGCCTTATGTGGACTTATTCTAGCGTAGGACCCACATACCATTACATACACCAACAAAATCATACACACCAACTTGATAGCTATTGCACTCAACTCTCTAAAAGGTCAAAATTGAACTATAGTTAGCTTTTATGGCCCAAACAACATAGTATTAAAATAGGAGGCATGGAAGAGTCTACATCAATAGATAAGGAAGGAAAGACTAACCAATATAATCATAATATGGGATCTAAATGTTACGTTAGCATAATGGTAAAAAAAGGGAGGCACTATATTAAAATATCCTATAAAAGAACATGTAATGTACATCATAGTTGAGGAGTAGCGATAGGACATAATCCCCAAAAAAGGAAAATTCACATGGATAAGCAAGAGAGATGGGATTAAATATATAACATAAATATTAAACAAATTTCTAATACAAGAGGACATACTAATTAGGTATCCACTTATATCAAGTGACATAATCTTAAGCTCAATATCAAATCACAAATCCATATCATTGGACACTAGAGACAATACCCTTGGGAAGCGAAATATTCATTTTAAATACAATTCAGAATGGATGGAGTGTGAATACTTTGGTCTCTTAGTAAAAAATACCTAAAAGAAACATATCACATCAAAAATTCCCCAAGAGGTATGGAAAATAAAAAATTCCAATCTCAAGAAAACCATCAAGGACTGGATTTCCAAAAATCTAAGAAATTAATCTAGGATATACATTCTAATACAACATATGGAAGAAGTAGAGATAAATATAGGTGATCATCCTCCAACACCACAACAATAAAAGAGAAGAGTATAACTAAACTAAGAAATGAACCAGAGGTATAGAGCAGAAGAGGCACAATGGAGACTCTACTCAAGAATGCCATGGCTCAAAAAGGGAGATAAGAACACCAAATATCTCCATCTAAAAATAATGTAGTATTACCAAAGGAATACCATTAAAGAAATATAAAAGGAAGGAGTAATATATACTGACTCATTAGATATAAAAGAGATAACAAGTGAACACTATTTATCACTACTCACAAAGGTCCCAACAAACCAACAGGCACAAACCACTCTTTTGAATAATATTCCTAAACTAAAAAAAGGAAAATATAGAGAAGACCTTACAACAACAATGACCAAAAAAGAGCTAGAAGAAGTCATATAATCTAGGCCCAAGGATAAATATCCAAGACAAGATGGCTTCACCAATAATTATTTGATTTTGTAGGATATGATTTGTTGAAAATGATAGAAGAGGTAAGCTCCCTAGAGTATCCAATTCCACTTTCCTTGCACTATTCCTAAAAGCGAAGAATGAGATATCATTTTCTAGATTTAGGCCTATATCTCTCTACGATTGTTCATACAAAATAATGACCAAAATAATAGCACATAGGATTAAGGGGAAGATAAATGACTTGCTAGGAGTGGAACAAGGGGGCTTTGTATCAGGTAGGTAGATCTATGATAATATCATAATGATTGTAGCACCCTAAAATTGGCGCAGTAAAATTACAATAATTACATTCACCTTAGTAAATAATTTAAAATTCAAATTTAACCTCCCAAACTGCCCGTTAACCATTGGGAAATCCGTTTCCCCCTTTTTCGTGCCATTTTTAGAGGTTGTTTTGACCATTTGACGATATTGTCGCCGATCAGACGATATCACCCCAGATTTGACGATTTCGTCTGGACTAGGACGTCCGGACGATCTTGTCGCAAAACCGATTTTGCAAAGTTGGATTCTGTTCCAACGGGTCTCCAATCTGGGCAGAAGCGTGTCTGCATCATTGGGACCCTCCCCCGTTGGAGATCTCCCAAATTGGGATGATCTCCAACCTCCTAACTACTCCCCTAAGCCTATTTAATCCTAAACTATTCCTTTAGCACCCCCCTGGCCGAAATTCTCTGCAAGTTAACTCCATTCACGTTAAATCATCCCTATTCTTCATTTGCACTAGTTCCATATCAATTTTGTTGCGGGTACATCACTGTTCTTCGACCGAACCAAGCACCTATCGTTGCCGACGAACTTGTTCAGATCGAAGGTGAACCTGTCGAATTCGAGGCGATTTCGTACTGATGCGAGACGATCTCGACTGCAGTCCGTATTAAGGCAATCAGTGCCTAAAGTTTGCATTTCTCAACCTTTTCTCTGTCATTTTATTCTGCAAATTAGATAGTCTATTCAGTGTTTTATGTTATTTTGCATTTGGAGTTCACCCATTTAGATTAAGTGCATAATTAAATCCTAATTATCATCTAATTAGCATGATTCATTTTTGTCTCTGTGTTTAAGTTTCAGTTTGATAACATTGCTGCCATTTTATATCATTTCCCTCTGTTAGCACTGTAGTACTTTTTGTATTTTGCATCTATTTTTGGTTTTGCAGGTCTCTAACGAATTCGTCTGACGAATTCGTCAGATCTCAGACGATCTTGTCTGATTGCAGACGATTTTGTCGAATCTCAGACGATCCAAACTGCTTCAACATCAGAATCTTCTTCAGACATCCGGATCAGGTATTCCTCATTTGCATTCTGTAATCTCTCTATTTTTTGTCTTTAAATTTGTTTTTTGTATTCATGGAATTTGCATTTTCATATAGATTAATCTAGATTCATTCGGCCAAACCTAGGATATGAATGCTTAAGGTTAAAAATGAACACATTAAAACACATTCCAAAACCTAGGCATGGAAACTGCCCTTAAATGTTTCCTGGTGAACCCACCATCCGTCGAAAAATCATCAAAATACACCTCCCTTGAGAGGCGGGACCTTCGCAAAGTCCTCTCAGTCCGAGGTACCATGACATCCTTTTCCCATCCTCCTTTCGGGCACGGATCCAATAGCCTGAAGGTAGGGATGCGAAAAATTTGGAGCGATACATTTTGGTGAACCCGACGTGAATGCATCATAACCTTTTGAAAAACAAAAACAAAAACATATATAGAACAACTAAAACATAGATGCATTTTAAAACATTTAAGTTTGAAAACATGTTTAGATGGTAGCTCCTAAGAAAAGGTTAGCGGTTACTATAAACGTAGAAAATCAATTGGCAGCCATAGAAGTCAATTCTGTCCTTAGTGTGCTTGAAACAAGTAGAAATCAATTCTTGTGGAACGAACTTGATAGAAGACTTAGTCTCATCTCATCTAGGTCCACACAACTTAAGCAAATCAAGAGGCTAGTCCTAGATAGAATCCTGGATCCTCATCAACTAGTTTTTTATCATGAACTTCAGAGAGCCTGCCATAGATGGTTAGCTTATAGGAAAGCTCTTGTATCTTCAAAAATTTTAACTCTCGAGGAATATCTCAATGACACAACTGTGGTACACCCATTTCTAGTTCATGTAGATTCCCTAGAAACTGATCTTATGATTAGAAGAAGATGGAACAAAATTCCTAGAGCTATGTTGTATCGCGAATATTGTCGTGAGAATTATTATTATAAACCAGAATCTGAAATACATGGTATCTCTACAACTCTTTTCATCAAATTTTTAAAAGAAAACTTTCAATTTGAAGAAGAACACTTCATGACTCCTGAACAACTCGAACCTATTAATGATATTCATAAATTGTTTATAGAAAACTAGATTATTACTTCAGTATTATTTCTTGCATTTATTGTGTTATTTGCTGTCTTTATTATATTATTTCAAAAAAAAAAAAAAAACAAAGAAAAGCTAAAAACTAAAAAATCAAAAAACTTAGCAAAAACTTAAACATTTCATTTTCAAATATTGTAGTAGGTATATAGTAAATATATACCTCTTAATTTGTTGCATATATATATATATATATATATATATTTGCTGAAATCAAAACTTAGCACCATGCCTAAACTTAGGAATGGTAAAGAAACTTTAGGAGAAGGAGAAGATTGGTTACAAGATACAACTAAAGACCCAAATGTCCTTCTTGGAGATTCAAATCCGGAAGGAGAAACTCTAGGTCAATCAGACGAAGACTTAGGTGAAGATAAGGAACAAGAAGGAAGTGTTAAAGAGGATGGATCCTCATCCCCTAGAGTAGCTCCAAATGGAACTATTGCCTTTGACAATGCAGAGCATTTCAAGAAATTTCTCATGGATAACATTGATGACCTTAATGTGGCAATTCGCCTTGATAAAGGGCAAATCAGTAACACTCAAGCAGCCATGGAATATATGTGCAATATGCGCACTAATCCCTTGTCTTTCATTGATCAAGAAAGTGACAAGGCTGGACCATCCAATACGGATATGGTCACTATGGCTCAAAACATGTCAAAACAACAGGTTACCCAACCTCCTAAGGAACCTGTTATTCAACCTAAAATCACTCCCATACAAAAGAAACCTTCCTTCACTACTTTGTTCCGCCAAACTATTGAGCAATATGCTTCAAGTAAACAAAAACCTAAAACAAAGCCAAATACAAACTTTCAACAATCCGGAATACAACATAATCCAACTTCAAAATTCCTCCATAATACTTTTCCTACCAATACTTTACACAACAGTAACATGGCATCTAATCTTCATGTTCCTCCATCATATGCCCATAAAACTCATGTCAATGCCCTACCGAACCAATATGGGGGGCAAACTAGTAATCTGGAAGCCATGGTGAAACAATTAGCTTCACGTATGGACCAGATAGATCCCTACCGTCCCTCGTATAATTATCGAGAGATCTGTAGTCAACCTTTGGATCCCATAGTTGTAGCTCAACCATACCCTAAGCATTTTCCCATGCCCGTCCTGCCTATATATAAAGGAACCGAAGATCCCATAGAGCATCTTCGCATGTTTAGGATAGCATGTCACGACATATCGCATGACGACTTGCTATTACTAAAAATGTTCCCCAAAATTTTAGGTGGAATGGCATTAGAGTGGTACTATCAATTGCCCACTCATTCTTTGAGAAACTTCGAAGAAACAGCGGAATCATTTGTCCATCAATTTAGTGCCTACATCGAGAGGCATGTAACTATTAAAGACCTATACAATTTAAAACAAGACAAGGATGAATGTTTTGCCGATTTCTTAGCTAGATGGAGGCAATTGATAGGAAAACCGCACTTTGTGCTGCCTTATAGGGAAATGTTGGACATTTTCATCAACAATTTACAAGAACAGATATCTTATGAGCTATCGACTGCTACTTTAACTACCTTCGATCAAGCTATAGATTTAGCTCGAAGAGTAGAAGATGCCCTCATTAGGAGAGGCCAACTTAGGAAGAAGGATGATGAGAAAACATCTAGAAATCAATATAAAAACAAACAAGTTGTCGGTGACGGAGTCACTGACAGCAGAAACGTTGCTAATATCAATGCAACAAAGACAACAAAAAAATTCATATTGAAACCTCCTGACAAGCCTCCTCGAGAATTCACTAGATTAAACCAACCCTTATCAACTATTTTACCTCAATTACTCGAAAGAGGTTTGATCCAATTACCAGCCATCCAGGAACCTGACCCAACTATACCCGGATACAGAGCTGACTTGCACTGTGATTTCCATAGAGGACCTGGACATTCTACCAACGCTTGTAAAAGGTTGAAACATAAAATACAAGATTTGATTGACAATAATGAAATGGAAGTGCAAGCCTTCCAACCTAAACAAAACCCTCCTAATAATACTCAAAAGACCATTCCTCAAAATCAAAATCAAAATGCCAATCAAACTCTAGACATATTTCAACACCCTTTACCAAGACATGGTAAAGAGGTAGCCAATCAAATCGAACATCATAATGTTCCCCCTCCTACCCGATATGTAGGAACCATTAGCGGACAATTACCTATTCAGGATCCTCAAATATTTGACACGACCTTATCCCTGGTTACGACCAGGCCCTTACATAATTTTCAAACTTCTGATTCTAGTGATATAGAATCAGATAGTGAAAGTGAACTAGACATTACTTCAAATCAATCGAATAGTTCTGAAAATGAATCAGATCCTATTCAACCCGTCACAGATGCTATGGTTCCAGAAGAACCATTTCCTAGAAGAGTCACTACTCGACCTTCTTCTAATATATTCCTTTCTAATGAACAAGCCATTAATGCTCAACCGAGACCAGTTCAGCGTCTTCACTATAACATTGTAGGTACCATTGGAGTCGTTACTCGACAACAAGCTCAAAACTCTCAACAAGAACCAAACCAGAACGATGGATCAGCTCCATTCGTTTTGAAAAACCCCAATAAAGGGAATCATGTTCCTACTATTCAATCTAAACCCCCTTACAATATTAATGAGCAATTGTCCAATACTACGGCCAGAATTTCCCTCTTAGATTTATTAAGATCCTCTCCCACCCATAGGGATGAGTTGATGCTTACATTGAGCCAAATGATGGTACCTCAAAACATTCAACCTGAAGCTATGGCCAATACTATCATCACTCGAGAGATTGATTGTATTGACTTCTGGGATAAAGATATCCCACAACACAGTTTACATAAGGACAATCCCTTATACATTATTGCTTTAATTGGAGATGTAGCCGTCAAAAGAGTTTTGATTGATAATGGCTCATCTCTAAACATTTGCACCTTTGACTTCTACCAACGATTTGGCTTTAGAAGTGATGAAATGAAGAAAACTGATATGATTATCAAAGCTTTTAATGACGAAACACAAGAAACGTGTGGAGTTATTACCCTCCCATTGCAAGTTGGCCCTAGAACCCTAGAAACAACCGTGTTTATTGTACATTGTCCAGCATCGTACAATATACTTTTGGGTCGCCCTTGGATCAACGCCATGCGAGCGGTCCCCTCAACTTTACACCAATGTGTTAAATTTGAGTTTAAAAATCAGTTGGTCACTATTCATGGTGACCCTAGACCTTTTGATATGTGTGCTTTGGCAGAACCCGTTGGAGTGCAATTTTGCCCTGCCCTGTCATCCACACATCCTAGTTCTTATTTTTCATCCAAAACTGTGAAACATAAACCCATAACTTCACCTATTTCCCCTCCATTAATTTCATCCTCCTATATAGACCAACAACCCTCTAAACAAATCATTTTAGAACCTCAAAAATATCTTAAATCTACAACCAATCCTTCAAGTTCTATCCCTATAAATTCAAAACCTATAGACACATCTATCATACCTTCCACATCTAAAGATATAGGTAATAAGCCTTCTACATCTTATGCCCTTTCTGATGAACTCTTACCAGATTTATCTACAACCTTAATATCAGAAAAAATGAATGCTTTCATGCAAGATTCAAACCTTTTAAATAACTTGCCGCCATCTCCTCGTACTTTGGGCCTCCCACAACCTATGGGAAGTACTTACCAAGTCGGGAGTTGTGCCTTCATTTATAAAGGATATGACTTGGGAAGAATCCCTCGAAATATCAAAACTCATCATGAAGGATATGCTCGGTGTTATTTTACCAATGATTATATTAAAGCTAAACCCATGATGCTTAAAATGGGATATGAAGGGAAAGGCTTGGGACCTTCCCAAAATGGCATGAAAGAACCTTTCGAGGTAGAACCATGGCCTACCCGCTGTGGCGTGGGCCTATTTCCTAGTAAGGGTCAACCCTTTCCTTTTGAGGATGATGATCATCTCATATGCTATCAAGATTATATGGATAGGCATGTTGATTTGCCTCTTAAAAATCAGTCGTTTTCATGCAACATGCTGTCCATAGCATACCCTGAAATGATTGCTGACCCCGATGAAGAGTTGGAAGGAGATATCTTCCATGATGTCTCTGTTGAAGAGATGTTACACAATGGATTTTATTTTGATGGTTCTATACCAACTATAGCCCAACTTGAAGCCACTAATCCTCAGAATGACTTATCTAAATTAACCTTACAAGAATTACAAGAATTGGGCGTTTCACCCGCCCCACCTAACTTTGAAAGAGATCTACACATGGAGGTAGAAAACGTCATTAAAATTAATATTGGAACTGAGGATAATCCTCACATAATCAATATTGGATCAGAATTAAGCCAAGAAAAACAAGAACAATACATTGCATTCCTTAAAGAGTATGAAGATGTCTTCGCTTGGACATATGAAGATATGCCGGGTCTAGACCCTTCCGTAGTCATGCATCATCTAGTGGTCCATCCGGATGCTAAACTCGTTAAACAAAAACTTAGAAAAATGCATCCCAAAGTGGCTCTGCTAGTCAAAGGGGAGTTAGAAAAACTCCTGAATGTTATCTTTATACAAGCTATTGATTATGCTTGAATGGATCTCAAATGTAGTTCCAGTCACCAAGAAAGAAGCTACCAAAGTTAGGGTTTGCACAGATTTTAGAGATATTAATGTTGCATGCCCTAAAGATGACTTTCCTCTTCCAAACATGGACCAAATCATTGACTTCACTACCGAAAGTGGGATGATGTCCTTAATGGATGGATTCTCCGATTATAATCAGATCAGGATAGCTCCTGAAGACCAGGCTAAAACAACCTTTATTACCCCCTGGGGTACCTTTTGCTGGAAAGTGATGCCATTTGGCTTAAAGAACGCCGGTGCAACTTATCAACGAGCTATGACCTACATTTTTCATGATATGATGCATGATATCCTACATGATTATGTGGATGATATTATAGCTCGCTCTATTATTGAAAATAATCATTTAGATGATTTAAGGAAAGTCTTTAATCGATTACGAGAATATCTCATTCGATTAAATCCAACAAAATGCATATTCGGAGTTAAATCCGACAAACTATTAGGGGTTTTAGTTTCTTTACGTGGTATTGAAATCGACCCTCTCAAGATTGCGGCCATCACTGATATGCCCGCACCGACTAATATATCTGAGTTACGAAGTTTACAAGGTAAGCTTCAAGCCATCCGTCGCTTCATCGATAAGCTGGCGGATAAAACTGGTCCCTTTCTTAAACTCCTTAAGAAGGATGTCCCCTTTAATTGGGATACAGAATGTAGAGAAGCTTTTGAACTTCTCAAACAATACCTCCTTAATCCACCTGTGCTCTCACCACCTAAATCCGATCGCCCATTTCTCCTCTATATTTCAGCTTCAGATTCTGCCTTAGGGGCTATGTTAGCTCAACTTGATGATGAAAAGCGAGAACGTGCTAATTATTATATTAGCCGAACCTTCGTCGATTATGAAACCCGCTACACAGCGTTGGAAAAACTATGTCTAGCAGTCGTGTTTGCTATGCAAAAATTAAGACATTATATGCTTAGTCAAAAAACTTATGTCATTGCTAAATATGATCCCTTAAGGTATCTCATGAGTCGACCTTATTTATCGGGTCGCACAACCAAGTGGGTTCTTGCTCTAAGCGAGTTTGATCTCACATTCATAGGATAGAAGTCTGTTAAGGGTCAAATCATAGCAGATCAATTAGTTGTTGCACCCTTAGAGTCTACCCATCCCCTCATCATCGAGTTTCCAGATGAATGCCTTCAATTAGAGGCAGACCATACCGAACAATGGTCCTTATACTTTGATGGAGCCCGATGCATGAGTGGGGCTGGTGCGGGTATTATTTTAATATCTCCGCAAAAACATCTTATTCCTCTGTCCTTCAAATTGACATTTGCTTGCACCAACAATATTGTTGAGTATGAAGCTCTAATCCTTGGATTACGAGCTGCCCTAGCGCTAAAAATTAAACACCTTTTAGTTTTTGGTGATTCCCAACTGGTTATAAACCAAATTAATGAAGTTTATCAAACCGAGAGATGATAAAATGTGCCCATATAAGGCCTATGTTTTACAATTAATGTCTTTATTTGATCAAGTTACCTTGGAAGCCATTCCTCGAACTAGCAACCGTGCAGCTGATGCTATGGCCGCAGTTGCATCTCTCCTGCCCTTGGAGTTAGATGACGAATATGCCACTATCATTATTCGTCGACTCCAGGAACCCGCTTCAAATAAGTCATGCTTAGAGCCTTTGGATGTGTTTCTAATCAATGAAACAACTCCCGAACCTTGGTATATAGACATATTTGATTTTCTTCAAAATGGGACTTTCCCTGCCAATTCTAATAGAAACCAGCGTCGGTTATTACGTCGACGAGCAAGTCGATTCGTAATAATTGGCAATACTTTATATAGGAGATCTTTTGAAGGTATCCTATTACGATGTTTAAACTTAGAAGAGTCTAAATCAGCCTTGAGTGAAGCCCACGATGGATCTTGTGGAGGACACTTTAGTGGTAGTGTTATTGCTAAAAAGCTCCTTCGGATAGGATACTTTTGGCCTACCATGGAAACGGATGCACATGAGTATGTGCGCCATTGCGACAAGTGCCAAAAACATGCTGACCTTGTCCATGCGCCTGCACAAGAGCTGCAGGCTATTTCATCTCCTTGGCCCTTTTCTAAATGGGGCTTGGATATTATTGGCAAAATCAATCTTGTGTCATCTGATGGACACAAGTTCATCATAACCGCCACTGAGTATTTCACGAAGTGGGTCGAAGCTATGCCTTTAGCTTCTTGCACTGGCACACAAGTTTCTAAATTTATTTTTAATCAAATCATTTGCAGGTTCGGAATTCCTGCCAATCTCATCTCTGACAATGGAACTTGTTTCAAAAATAAAGATGTTAAAAAATTATGTCAAAAATATAAGATTCAACATCGTTGGTCCACTCCCTATTATCCTCAGGGTAATGGTCAAGCAGAAGCATCTAACAAAACCTTAATCAAAATTCTCAAAATATTGGTCAATAAAACTGGCCGTGATTGGCACATTCAATTATATCCAGCCTTGTGGGCCTATCGAACTAGTGTTCGAACCCCCACGGGAACTTCACCATTTGTTTTGGTATATGGTGCTGAAGCAATTTTTCCATTTGAATTGGAAGTTCCTTCTTTGGCTCTGCTACTTCAAGATACCGAAGTAGGAGATGAATATCATGCTGGCAGACTCAGTCAGCTGGAACTCTTAGATGAAAAATGCATCAATGCTTTGGAGCATCTCCGTGCTTACCAAAACAAGCTTAAAAGATCATATGCTAAAAAAGTTCGTCATCGCTCCTTTGAGATCGGTGACCTTGTTTTAAAAGAAAATCAAAAAAATACAAATGCAACTAAGGACCTTAAAGGTAAATTCGAGCCCAATTGGCTTGGACCATACATTATTACTGCTAAATTTGAATCAGGAGCATACAAATTATCTACCTTAGATGGTAAAGAACTTAAAGAACCCATGAATATTTTGCATCTTAAACGTTACTATGCATAAATTTGGTCATTCTTCATCCTTGTATATATTTGTTTTCAAAAATTTTTATATTTCTTTCAAATTTATAAAAATCCAAAAACATCAAAAATATTCATAATCCAACTTCAAAACTATCTATTGCATTTATTTAAAGCACTTGTTAAATTTTTTCTGCTCAAAATCAAAAAAATAAAACCAAAAATCAAAATAATGATAAAAATATAATAACAACTATATGCTTGACTCTTTCGAAACCCAAATAAAATAAAGAAGAAAGCGAGAGTCAACAGTCTCAAAACTTCTCAAAAGTGTTTATATATATTTTCTTACAATTATTGCAGTTATATGTTTTAAATTATTTTTGGATAAATTAGCATTTATTTGGCATCCCTCACTTGCACACTCACAACAATAAATATCTTGATTTTATCTGGCATGATTACTAATCTCTCTTATATCAAAGTTCACAAAATTCAATTAAATAAAGTTTGAGCATAGAGAATTGATCTTGTTATTTACTTAAACCAAGCACATCTTTTCACAATAAAATGATTATATTTGTAATTTCCATGTTTTGCTACATAGTAGAACTGATTTCTTGAGCGAAAAGTTTCCCCTGCTATCCTATCATGCACATGGTCTAGAATCTTTGAGAATTGGCAAAAGGACAAGCTCACCCCTACCCGAATAAAAATCCCTTGCTCTACAGCTAATCCGAGCAAGTATCCCTAGCAAAGAAAAAGAAAAGAAAAGTTCAAGAAAAAGAAAAGAGAAAAGAAAAATGTTATTCTATATCATTCCAGCAATATTTCAAGCACTATCTCAAAAATCAAGCAAAAGAAAAATAAGCAAAGTTCAAAAGAAAGCAAGAAAGCAATAAAATCCCTTTCCCTACCCTTTGAAAAGAAAAGAAGGGTTGATGAGCTTGAATCCCCAGAATTCTCAATTATTCGAAAACTGTGAGGTAAGCCCCATAACAGGTGGTTTGTGCCCAACCTCGCTTGGCCTTGGGTAACTCCTAGCGTGGTGATATGTCTGTCACATTAGCGACCTTCTTTTGTACAGACCTATGTCTGCTTATGGATTAGCTAGCTCTTGATAATCCGACCTACATAGTAGCCTAGTATGGTTATATGCATCTACATCATGGTTAATGAACACTTATTTGGTTTCTTCAAATCACTTGTATCATATTATCTTGCTCAAAACTGGTAAATGAACAATGCAATTGCACACACATTTGTATTTGAGAGATTTTGTGTATCATTATGATAAATCAAGATCGGAAATGAATTCACATATGCACATGGGATTCCTTATAAATCTAACTTTTGTCTTCAAAATAATTTGAAATATTATTTTTGCAACTTGTTTGGAATAAATCAAGTACAGTTGTTTACCATAAAGACAACTATATAATAGAAAAATCAAAAATTTCTTTCAAAATATACAATCAAAACATATATATCTGGTTGACTTTCGCGACGATGGTATAGTTTCAAAACCAAAATTGGAATTTTATGCCTAGCGCAAGTCCTCATTTTCATATTTTCTGTTCATCAAAAATCAACCATGCAATAAAACTATCTTTTTTGGATTTTCGCGATGATGGTATAAGTCTATACCTACATATTCTATGCCTAGCGCAAACCATTGTAACAATTTTATTCCCCATTTATTAAAAATCATGAAAACCATATGACTTAATTCATTATGTTACACAAATTATGCTTTTAAAAAGCAAACACATTTTCATTATTTCATGTCATTATGTCAACCTTCAATTTTGCAATGATGGTATAATTCCTAAAGAATTATCCAAAAATTTTATCATACTTAGGAATTTATGCCTAGCAAAAATCATTTTAAAACATTATTTCATGCACAAATATTTTTTATAAAAATCTGAAAACAAACCATCATCATCATCATCATTTGCACTATTGCACCAAAGTCTTAAGACAGTTTCTTAAGCACTCTTTTACTTTTTAACAATATTTCTATAAATGGGACTAGCTTGACGACCGAGTGAGCAGCGACTCCATGAAATGGTCTATAATAGCGACAATGTCCTTTGAAATTATTGTTAGAAGTCTCTTTTTATTTTTACATTTCATTACAACAAATCAAATTGTTACATCAGATTATTTCATTTAAAATATTACATGCATGACATTCAAATTATATTTCCAACGACATAATTACATCCAATTATCAAATCAATCAATCAAAACATTAAAAGCATCATAAAAATACATAAGACAAGTCATATGATCAAAAATATCTCATCTATATATATCACAAATATATGTACATCATCAAAACTGGATTGGTATGCCACAATCTGTACCTCGGCATACTCAATCCTCTATCAACAAAAACAAATATAATACAATGTCAGTGTCCAGCCCTCTAGCCTCGAGAGCCCCTCGAGCTCTCTGCCTCATCTCCTCCCCCGCCCTGAGGTGGACGAGGTGGCCCCATCGCCGTCTGTGTAGTCCTCGTCCTCGATCGGGACGTGGTCCTCGACGACCCGATCCTGATCGGATCTACGATGTTAGCTGGCAGGGGTAGTCTATCCGCCTCTGGCACCAGCTGGAAGTATAATGTCTGGTAAAATGTCAGCTGGGCGATAGCCCGTGTCAACTCCCCAGAGCTCGCCCCTCCGCCCCGTGCCCTGAGGCATGCAATCTCATCCCGCAGCTGTGACACCTCAGCCCGGTGTTGTGCGGCCGCATCCTGTAGCGTCCGCACCGGGCCTACAGATGATCTCTCTTCGCCCGAAGAGTAGCCATCTCGCTACTCTCTCTTGTGTCCACACCCTTGCCCTTATCGGGCGATGGTGGCCTCTGTGGAGATGGGGGTCTCGCCTCCCTCCTCTCCCTCTCTCTCTATCGCGGCCGCTCCTGTGCCTGTGGCCTCCTCGCCTCTCTCCCGCCGTGACCCTGGGCTGCCTCCATCGTCGCCTCCCTATCCGACGCACAACCGCATGGATCGGACCCTGTGCCCTCGTCATCCGAGGAGGGCGGATGCCTACGTACCAGGCATCGTAGCCATCGGCTACTCCTGTGTCATCCCCATCCATTGGCTGGATGGGGGCATCATCTGTGTCCTGGCTCCAGAACCGCTGCATGTCGGGAGCCCCGCTAACCGTAGTGTTATCCCGGACAGTCCGAGAAAACTCGTAATCTCTGAGGGATGGGATCCCCTACTGTAGACCGAACTGCCTCAAAACTCGATCGTACCTATGGAGCTCCACCTCTCCCCTCTCCATCCTCAGCCAACAGACTCGCCTAATGCGAGCCAACTCCTGTCCGTCCTCTGGCCACCCTGGATGCTCCCTCCATGGCCTCCAGGTGATCTGGTCCGGGACTAGGTCATCCAATAGCCTCCGGGACATCGACAGGTCGATCCGTCGTTGTGCCCCTCTCCGGAGCCACCAGTAGAAGACTCGGGGCCTCTCCCCGTCAACCCCTATCAGAGGAAGCCCTATCGGCCTCTGCACCGCAATGTGCTCCCAGCACCAAACTTGTAGTAGCGATGTCATAACTAGACATCGGCCGCCCTTGTACACGACCCCATATAGGATCCTATACAATCGGCATAGTACAAAACTGCCCCATGAGAACTTGTACCCGTGGTCCCGCATATCGTAGATCACATCTACGAGCATCCACGGCACCTTGCACCCGCTCTGGTGGCACAGCAGAAGTCCACCAACTACTCCAGCTAGAACCCGTGTGAGTGTAGATGCCCCAGGCATCTAGCGCAGTGCCTCGATGTTAACTCCGCCCTTCTCTAGGGTGAAGCTCGGGTCACCGCATAGTCGTCCCATAGCACGGCCCTGATTGGCCGTAGGAGTAATCAGCCGTCCTTGTATGGGGATTCTCAGAATCCTCCATACATCCTCCAAAGTGGGAGTCATCTCCCCTGTAGGTAGCCAAAAACATGAAGAGCCCGGATACCACCTCTCTGCTAGGGCCGTCAGTAGCCCCATGTCTGTAGAAACTTGTGGCATTTCTGCCACATGCAGTAAGCCGGCCTGTGCCAGCTGATCCCGCTCTGCCTGTGTAAGAGCGGCCAAGTCATCTCTCAACCCGTCGTATTTCCATTCTCTGCTCTTTAGTAATCCTCTCTGCAAACATAAACAACAAAACAACAAGCAATCATTAATAAACAATTCAAGTAATCAATAATGCAAGTTAAAAATTCAATTTTGTGCAATTGATGATATCGCCCACTATTGGACGATATCGTCCCAAATTTGAGCATAATCGTCTCCGATTTCGTAGTTCGAAATCGTCCCTAATTTGACGAAATCGTCCCCCTTTCGACGATTTCGCCCTCGGGCGAAATTGCCGAAATTGAGACGATTTCGTCCCGATGACGTCGACGGCCCAAAAACGGCCGCGATGCTCAAAAATCACCTAAAAATTACCTACAAAGCATGTAAAGTTAAATTAAAGCATCCTAGTTAAGTCTAGACTCTTACCCGTAGACCGCGTCGGACCTCTGTCGATCTGTGCGTCGTCTCCACCATTTTTGCTTCAGAGCTCCAAAACCAGAAAATGAACAGTAAAAATGAATTAGGGTTTTACCCTATTTTTCTTAATTTTATTCAAAAATAATTTTTTTGCTTTTTCGCGTTTTTACCTCAAACGTTCGATTTGGGTAAAAACACGGAGGGGGCACCATAGTAAGCTGTCGTACGATTCGACCAAGAATCGTCGCCTAAAAATGGGAATAATTTTTGCTTTCTCGTAGATCGAGAAGAACTCATCTTTAACGCATTTTCTTCGGAAAATTCGCTAAAGAGGGGGCAAAATGTAGCACCCTAAAATTGGCGCAATAAAATTACAATAATTACATTCACCTTAGTAAATAATTTAAAATTCAAATTTAACCTCCCAAACCGCCCGTTAACCGCCAGGAAATCCGTTTCCCCCTTTTCCGTGCCATTTTTAGAGGTTGTTTTGACCGTTTGACGATATCGTCGCCGATCAGACGATATCGCCCCAGATTTGACGATTTCGTCTGGACTAGGACGTAGGACGATCTTGTTGCAAAACTGATTTTGCAAAGTTGGATTCTGTTCCAACGGGTCTCCAATCTGGGCAAAAGCGTGTCTGCATCGTTGGGACCCTCCCCCGTTGGAGATCTCCCAAATTGGGATGATCTCCAACCTCCTAACTACTCCCCTAAGCCTATTTAATCCTAAACTATTCCTTTAGCACCCCCCTGGCCGAAATTCTCTGCAAGTTAACTCCATTCACGTTAAATCATCCCTATTCTTCATTTGCACTAGTTCCATATCAATTTTGTTGCAGGTACATCACTGTTTTTCAGTCGAAGCCAGCACCTATCGTCGCCGACGAACCTGTTCAGATCGGAGGCGAACCTGTCGAATTCGAGGCGATTTCGTACTGATGCGAGACGATCTCGACTGCAGTCCGTATTAAGGCAATCAGTGCCTAAAGTTTGCATTTCTCAACCTTTTCTCTATCATTTTATTCTGCAAATTAGATAGTCTATTCAGTGTTTTATGTTATTTTGCATTTGGAGTTCACCCATTTAGATTAAGTGCATAATTAAATCCTAATTATCATCTAATTAGCATGATTCATTTATGTCTCTGTGTTTAAGTTTTAGTTTGATAACATTGCTGCCATTTTATATCATTTCCCTCTGTTAGCACTGTAGTACTTTTTGTATTTTGCATCTATTTTCGGTTTTGCAGGTCTCTGACGAATTCGTCTGACGAATTCGTCAGATCTCAGACGATCTTGTCTGATTGCAGACGATTCTGTCGAATCTCAGACGATCCAGACTGCTTCAACATCAGAATCTTCTTCAGACATCCGGATCAGGTATTCCTCATTTGCATTCTGTAATCTCTCTGTTTTTTGTCTTTAAATTTGTTTTCTGTATTCATGGAATTTGCATTTTCATATAGATTAATCTAGATTCATTCGGCCAAACCTAGGATATGAATGCTTAAGGTTAAAAACGAACACATTAAAACACATTCCAAAACCTAGGCGTGGAAACTGCCCTTAAATGTTTCTGGTGAACCCACCATCCGTCGAAAAATCATCAAAATACACCTCCCTTGAGAGGCGGGACCTTCGCAAAGTCCTCTCAGTCCGAGGTACCGCGACATCCTTTTCCCATCCTCCTTCCGGCACGGATCCAATAGCCTGAAGGTAGGGATGCGAAAAATTTGGAGCGATACAATGATACATGAATCCCTTCACATAAGTGCTAAATACAAATAGAAAAGAATAGTCATAAAAATTGATATGGCTAATGTTTTTGATAAAGTAAACACTAGTTTCCTAAAACAAGTCCTCATCAAATCTAGTTTCCCAATCCAAATCATAAACTAGATAGGGGTCTATATAGAAGGACCCTAGATATCCCCCCTCATTAATGGTAAGCCTACAAACGTTTTTAAAGCCACTAGAAGATTAAGGAAAGGATGCCCATTATCCCCATACTTATACATCCTTCTAGCTAAAAGTTGTAGTTTCCGAACGCAGTCACACAACCAGAAAATAATGCAGGACAAATAATTAAAATCTTTATTTAATTTGAAGCATTCAACCTTACAACTTATTCAAATCACATAATATATAGAAAGGGAATAGGAGGAAAGTCGGCAAAGGAGAGATAAGGGGAAATAGGAGATAAGGAGGGAGAAGATAGGGGAAAGAAAGGCGCGGAGGGATAAGGAGGTTGGAGGGATAAGGGGAAAGGGAGGAATTCAAGGAGGGATAAGGAGGAGGGAAAATAGGAGATTAGGGGAGACAAAATAGGAGATAGACTGCCGACAAATTCAAAAACAAAATCTACCGACAAATGTAGGGAGATTTCACACTGAAGCTTAGAAAAGAGATTTTTCTAAGCCAGTTTCGAAACAACCCTATTCACACTTGTAACATTCTCCCCCTTAAAGTTGAGAGGACTGACTACACAGTCTCTCAGCTTTACAAATTGAGCTTTTGTCATTGCCTTGGTGAAGATGTCAGCGACGTTCTCCAAAGTGTGACAGTATTGAAGCTCAACAATTTCTTGTTCCACCATATCTCTGATGAAGTGATACTTCATATCAAAATGCTTGGTTCTGCTATGGTGGACAGGATTATATGCCAACTGAATGGCACTGATGTTGTCGCAGTAGATTCTGGTCGGACCACTTTGCTGTTCTCCAATCTCTTCTAGTACTTTCCTTAGCCACAAGGCTTGAGTACTAGCATAAGTAACCGCTATATACTCTGCTTCTGTTGAAGATAGCGCTACTACTGTCTGCTTTTTTGAACTCCAAGTTATTAGTCCTGATCCAAGACTAAAACAGTTTCCTGATGTTGACTTTCTGTCATCAATATTGCTACCCCAATCACTATCACTAAAGCCTACAAGCTTGATAGTGTTACATTTATGGTACTGGATTCCAAAATCCAATGTACCCTTCACATATCTCAAAATTCTTTTAGCTGCCTTCAAATGCAACTCCGAGGGGTTAGACATAAATCTAGAAACAAGAGATACAACATACTGAATATCTGGTCTGGTGTTGGCGAGAAACATCAAACTCCCAACCATGCTTCTGAAAGTGGTCACATCAACTTTCTGTGCTCCATCATCTTTGCTTAATTGGATCCCATGTCCAACTGGAGTTGCAACTGGTTTGCAATGCTCCATAGCAAACTTCTTGATCATGTCCTGAGCATACTTATGTTGACGAGATGAAGATCCTTGTATCTGATTGATGAACTTCCATTCCCAGATAGTAGTGCATTAGTCCAAGATCCTTCATCTCAAACTGCGTCATCATGGAGTGTTTGAACTCCCTATTCATTTTCTCATTACTACCCATAAAAATAAGATCATCCACATACAAACAAACTATGAGGATGTCTTTACCTTGCTTGAGGTAGTAGAGTGTGGGTTCATTTTTGCTCCTGGTGAACCCATATTCTTTGAAGTACCCATCAATGCGTGAGTACCAAGCTCTTGGTGCCTATTTAAGGCCATAGAGTGCCTTCTTCAATCTGTAAACAAGGTGTTCCTTACCTTGCACTTCAAATCCCTATGGCTGCTCAACATACACTTCTTCTGTCAAGTAGCCATTGAGAAATGCACTCTTCACATCCATGTGTTGGACTTGCCATCCTTTGTGTGCAGCTAAGGCAAGAACTGTTCTGATTGTCTCCTGTCTGGCTACAGGAGCAAATGTCTCTTCATAATCTATTCCATACTTCTGAGTAAAACCCTTTGCCACTAATCTTGCCTTATGCTTTTCAATGCTTCCATCAACATTAAATTTGGTCTTGAAGATCCATTTACAGCCAACACATTTCTTTCCTTTAGGAAGCTTCACGAGCTCCCAAGTGTCGTTGTTTTTTATAGAGGTTATCTCCTCTTCCATGGCATCTTGCCAAATCTTCTGAGTACATGCCTTCTCAAAACTAGAAGGTTCAAGTTGTGCACTAGTTAACAATGCATAGTTAACTTGATCTCCTCTGGGTTCTTGTTGTGATTCATCATCACCATACAAGTGCATACTTTCTAATCTATGTAAAACAGATTCCATTTCACTAGCTTGACTCCTAGTATATCTTCTTGAAAAATTCTTATCCAACATCTGAGAGGATGGATGATACTGTAAAGTTCTCTTACCTTTGGATGGAACATCAATATCCATTGGTGAGGAACTTACTGATCGTTGTGGAGAAGGACTTGGTGAAGCAGTTGAATCAGAAGATGGACTTGGTGGATGTGTGGGCGGAGATTGCTTTCCTTTCTGTGGTAGCTGTGGTTGCACTTGCTGAGCAACTACATCAGTGGCTTCAACATCACTGAATATTTGGGGCTTACCCCACTCTCCCCCTTCATCAAAAATCACATCCCTTGAAACCACTATCTTTCGAGTTGTAGGATTGTAGAGTCTATAACCCTTTGTGTTTTCACAATATCCTACAAAAATGCAAGCCTGACTCTTTGGATCTAACTTCTTTCTCAGCTCATCAGGAATGTGAGCATATGCCAATGAACCAAATACTCTGAAATACTTCACATTTGGTTTCTTACCATACCAGGCTTGATAAGGTGTCTTCCCTTTCAAACTCGAAGTAGGACTTATGTTCAAGATGTGAACACTAGTCCTTGTTGCATCTCCCCAATATGCATTACTCAAATGCTTTGTCTGAAGCATTGATCTCGCCATCTCCACAATGGTGCGATTCTTTCTTTCTGCTACACCATTCTGTTGTGGAGTGTAGGCAGTTGTGAACTGCCTCTTGATGCCATGATGTTTACAAAAATTCAAAAACTGATTAGAGGAGTATTCTCCTCCTCTATCTGATCTAAGACATTTTATTGAATATTCACTCTCACTTTCAACTTTTGCTTTAAAATCAACAAAGCATGCAAATGCTTCATCCTTATGCTTCAAAAAGTATATCCAACACATTCTTGTGCAATCATCAATGAAAAGTAGGAAGTAAGAGTGATTACCTAGACTCTTGGTCTGCATCGGACCACAGATGTCTGAATGTACCAACTGAAGAGGATAGTTGGCCCTCCATGCTTGTCCACGAGGAAATTTCGATCTGGCATGCTTGCCCAAGGCACACCCTTCACAGACTTCCTTACTATCTTGAACTTTGGGAAGTCCAGTCACCATTGCTTGTGAAGTTAGCAATTTCAAACTTGCAGAATTCAAGTGACCATATCTCAAGTGCCATAGGACACTTGGATTGGTAATAGCTACATTTGCTAACTTATTTCCTCCTGGCTGGCCAAACTTCAAAGGAAATAATCTATTTTTTGACATTGGCACTTGTGTAATGATTCTATTACTATTGTTTTTGTCAAAAATGGTGCATTTACCCTCATCAAAAATCAACTTATAATTCTTTTCAAGCATTTGACCAACACTTAACAGATTGTGTTGAAGATGAGGAGTGTAATAGATATCACTTACATGTTTTATGCCTTCTTTTGTTGGAACCTCCATGGCTCCAATGCCTTCAATTGCCAATGACTTGTCATCTCCCAACCGGATGCTGGATTTGTATGAGGAGTCTATCTTAGCAAAGAGTTCTTCTTTGCCACTCATGTGATTTGAACACCCCGTGTCCAAAATCCATGTATCATTCAAATTTTGCTCTGTCTGGCCATAAGAGAGAAAGAGATTTGAGGACTCTTCCTCTTCTCCAAAATTCCCAAATTGACTGCTGCTCTGGTTGCTGCTGCTTCCTTGTGAAGTCTTTGACCAACAATCACGAGCATAATGGCCAGGTTTGCCACAATTGTAGCAAACTTGTTTAGATTTGTCTCCTCCTTTTCCTTTTCCAGATTGTTTCCCTCTGTATTGTTGTTGTCCTCCTCTATTCTGATTTCCACCTCTGTTGGATGATCCTCCTCTGTTAGGAGTTCCCCCTCTTTGATTATTCCTACCTCTGCCTCTTTGTTGACCTCTACCTCGGCCTCTACCTCTTCCTTCATGTGTGGCAAAAGCTTTGTCATCTCCTCCATAGCTGGTGGTAGGAGTTTCCTGCAACCTCTCTTCATGTGAGAGAAGTGAACCAGTTAATGCATCAAAAGACAATGTGGATAAGTCTTTTGATTCTTCAATAATTATGGCAACAGAATTCCATTTTGGAAGAAGTGTTCTCAACACTTTCTTCACCATCATCTCTGGCTTGATATCCTCTCCTAGTGTGACCATTTTGTCGACTACTGCTTTCACTCTCACACAGTAATCACCGACTCTTTCATTCTCTTGCATCTTGAGATTCTCAAAATCTCATTTCAAGGTTTGCAGTTTTACCTGCTTCACTTGGTCACTACCTCTATAGCTCTCTTTGAGGGCATTCCATGCATCTTGTGCATTTACATATGAGGCTATTCTAGGGAAGATAGTTCTATCTAAGGCAGCATGAATATGATAAATGGCAAATGAGTTATTTTTTGGGCTTCCTTTTTAGCCCTTCTATCAGCAGTTGAAAAAGCTGCCCATTCTATAGCAGTTGGTTCTTCATAGCCTTCTTCTACAACATCCCAAAGGCCTTTTCCTATCAACAAAGTCTTCATTTTTATAGACCAGTAATCATAGTCGCTACCATTAAATTCAGGGATTGGTAGACTATTACTTGCAACCATTTCAAAAAACAAACTTTGATTTCACTGAAATAAGCAATTACAAAGCAAAGTAATTCTCTTACTGATTGCTTGTTATGAGACTCCCAATACTGGCTCTAGCTCTAGCTCTGGCTCTGCTCTGGCTCCACTGGCTCTGACTCTGCTGGCTCTGGCTCTACTAGCTCTGGATTTACTGGCTTTGGCTCCACTTCAATATTGAACCCTTAAACGGGGTTTCAAGAGGCAGTGCCCCTGGCGTGCCGAGACAGGGAGTCCAAAAAATTTTGGAGGTGCTAAACGGGTGCTCCGGAAGACTTCCCGTCACTTTTCCAGATTCACAATATGCAAATTTTCAAGCCCCCTTGGGCGAGTTTTAATTGACCACATAAAACTCTTCCAACAAGGTTTTAAAAAATTTTCTAAAGTTTTTTTTTTTTTTAAATTAATAAATTTTTATATTTTATTAAAAAGATAATTAAATAAATATAAAATTGAAATTTATTAAATAATTTTTAAAACTTAAAAAAAAATAAAACCTTAAAAAAAATGTTTAAAAAATTTTACCTTGCCGCGACTTGATCCCGCGACCTCGCGGATACAAGCGAGCTCTCCAACCGCTACACCACGCGGTGGCGCTGGCAACCAAAGGGAGCTCGTCCCTTTTAACTCCTCTAACGGCGCGATTTCGAAAACAAAAAAAAATTGTTTTTATTGCCTCCGGCAAGATTCGACCTCCGAACCTCCGCTGAGCAAGGCGTCCGCCCTAGCCACCTCCGCTAGGCGCCCGGACGAAAATAAAAGGGAGTGCAGATGATGTTATTTCAACCGCGGGAGGATTTTTTTTTTTTTTAAATATTTTTTTTTGGTGGAGCTGGCGGGATTCGACCCGCGTCCGCCTCCCCGCTAGCGGACAAACGTGGTCGTTGGGCTACGTCCCACGGACGTCTCAAAGGTGAGACGCGCTGTTATTTAAAGCCGAGGAGCGGCTTTTTTTTTTTTAAAATAATTCGTTTTTTATCCCACATTCAGTGGGAAATGGATGCTTCAGGGTTTATTAACCCAAACGTGCACAGAAGACTTTGATTGCCTTCGGGCAACAGTGCCAAGCCTTATTTTACCCAGCACTGCCCAATCACCGTCCGCCAACGTGTAACCAGTCGTCGTCCGCCAAATGGCGGTATTTTGTCAACTTTGTGCCAACAAAACTGCCAATCGCCCTGTGCCACATGTCGTCCAGTCACTGCCTCGACTGCCGCGCCGCTGCCACTTGTTGCCTCGAGAGTCGTGCCACTGCCACGTGTCGTCTCGACTACCGCGTCGCTGCCACCTCTGCCTCGGGATCCGTGCCCAAATTGCCTCGAGATTCATGCCAGAGCCTGCTCGCGATTTGCCTCGGGATTCGAGCCCTGCTGTGACCTGCGTCGGGATGTGTGCCCACCTCGAGAACCGTGCCTGTTCCACTTTGCCTCGAGAATCGTGCCCGACAGATGACGAAGTCTGGCTCTGATGCCAGATGTAGTTTTCGAACGCAGTCACACAACCAAAAAATAATGCAGGACAAATAATTAAAATCTTTATTTAATTTGAAGCATTCAACCTTCCAACATATTCAAATCACATAATATATAGAAAGGGAATAGGAAGAAAGTCGGCAAAGGAGAGATAAGGGGAAATAGGAGATAAGGAGGGAGAAGATAAGGGAACGAAAGGCGCGGAGGGATAAGGAGGTTGGAGGGATAAGGGAAAGGGAGGAAAAGGAGGGATAAGGAGGAGGGAAAATAGGAGATTAGGGGAGACAAAATAGGAGATAGACTGCCGACAAATTCAAAAACAAATTCTGCCGACAAATGTAGGGAGATTTCACACTGAAGCTTAGAAAAGAGATTTTTCTAAGCCAGTTTCGAAACAACCCTATTCACACTTGTAACAAAAGCTTAGGAATAACTCTAACCAAAATGAGAAGAGAAAAAATCATAGAAATCAAAGTAGCCATGGTATTTAGGTCAATAATCCATGCTCAATTTGCAGATGATACTATATTACTAGGAGAAACATCAAAATGAAATTCGAGGGTTCTTAAGAAAATACTAGAATGGTCTATGTCAGCCATTGGAGAAGAGATAAATACTCAAAAAAGTAAATTTTATACAATAAATACTTCAAGGGTAGAAGATATAGGATTCTCACATATTTTGGGTTTCAAAAAATGCAATGATCATTCATTCAAATATCTAGGTGTCGCTATGGGCTTCCAACTAAAAACAAGGGAAACTTGGAGTGCTATATTGGAGAAGGTGTCGAATAAAATATAACAATAAAATAATGGTCAAATGAGTTTAGCAAGAAGGATTATTTTAACTAATTCAGTTCTAGCAAGTCTACCAATATACCAATTATTGGTATACCATGCACCCAAATACATCCTGTAAAATATGGATGCACTGCTTAGATTCTTCCTATGGAATGGGGAAAAGCAAAATAATAGGAAAAAATTTCATCTGGTAAACTAGGAGATACTCACCAAACCTAGGGATCAAAGGAGGACTAGGAATAAGGAAAATAGAGATAGTGAGGAAAATATTAGGTACCAAACTACTGTGGAATCTAGTAACCCCATATAACTCCCCATGGAAATAGTGAATAATTTTGATGGTATCCAACTATTGAGGAGTGTTGATAACAAAGTAGGCTCTTCCTTGATTTGGAAATACATAAATGCCAAAGCACTTATATTAGAAAAAACATCATGACTACTTGGGGATGGTAAGAAAATTAATATATGGGAGGATCCAATCTTGGGGTGATTAACAATCCCAAGGAACTATCCTCCATAGTTAAAAGAGGAACTGTAGTAGGTCGATGTCAGCACTCTTGCAAGTTTATTTGAATGGGAAGGTGATCAACCCACCCCTTCTACGACATGGACAAGAATCCTAGCTTTTACTACAAAGTCAAATGACAAGGATGAAACCAACTCCTCAAGCCTCCAATCAGATAATTTGGGGTTATATCAGTGGACCCAGTGTTTATAGTTAGCCATTGTATGGAATTATAGGATTCCTCCTAAGCTTCAAATTTTTCTCTAGCTGGTTCACCAAAACAAGATTCTCATAGAAGAAAATCTTGTAAAAAAGAATATTATGTGGCCTCATGTATGTCTCAAATGCTTCAAAAACAATGAAACAATAACACATTTATTCTTTCATTGCTCATATGCAATAAATATGAATTAATATAACAAAGCAATTTGGATCAGTTATATCAAGGAGTATAAACTCAAAATATTGTCTCAAAAATTAGGCCCATATGTACAGATGGGTATTAAATGACAAGAACCTACTAAAATAGATTTGGTCATCCATACCACCCTTCATTATATGACACATTTGGAAGAAACAAAATATGATAATTTTTTAAGACCAAAGGACCAACTTCAGATTTCTAACCAATAGAGTGGCAAGGGAAATAGTACTAAATACAAAAGTCATGTATCTCAAGAAATAAAACACAAACAACTTAAGGCACAAGGAACTAGAAATGTTACATAAAATGGAATTCCAAGGGATCTTGAAGATAGGGAATCAAATAATCCAAGTTAGAATACCAAAAATCAAGTGTCCTACTCTTTTCTTTGATGAAGTATCCAAGTCAAATGCAGGTAAGATTACAGTTGGAGGAGTAACCTTAGTAGCCTCTGTATGAGATCTAATCTAGTTTAAGATCAATTTAGAAAAACAACCAATACTATGGTAGAAGTGATAGGCTATGAAATGGGACTCAAATTAGCAATGATTGTGACTTTTGCCCTCTCTAAGGAGTTATCATAAATACAACTTAGAACTGTACAAAGAAGAAGAAATACCTTGGAAAATAAGTTTGATTATATTGCTTAATCCCAGATTGGGTGATATTACAATAGGAAGGCAAACAACTTAGCAAATGAGGCTATAAATACAACCCATTTGCACCTCAAAATCACAAAGAAAAAAAGAAGAGAAGGTTGCCAAAATGAGTGACATTGGGTGCAATGATAACAAAACTATGGGAGAAAGCAACTAGGAGGAAAAGAAGCAAATAAGTAGGCCCTAGCAGAGTTACAACAAAAGGAAGATGTTATGGATGTAAAGAGAGAACAAAGAACCCAACTGCAAGAGGAGCTACTTGAAGAAAAGCAGATCATCAATCTTGAGGAAGCACAATTAGCTGATCCAAACTGAATGCTTAAGTTATGTGTACTTTTGTTTCATAGTTTAAAGTATGGATTGTATCAATGTTGGCAAGGATCTTATGCCTACCAATCACATCTAGAAATATTTTTGAATTTTGTACAGGCAACCGAGCTTACAAGATGTATGGAAATATTTTAAATATAATATAATTATATTTTTCCTTAAAAATACGAATAATGAAAAGATAAAGAGATAATAGATCAACTTAATTAAATTTAATTTTAATTGAATTTTCATAGGTCAACAAATATGACTGTATATTATCATAAGTAATAGCTATTTATACTGTCCTAGGGGATCGTAACAGTCCAGACTTTGGCTCTTCTTCAAGAGGTCCAAAGTTCAAACCGTTGTATGTGTGTAGTTGTGTGATAAATTCCCTATTGATAAGCTCAACTCTCCCTTTTATAAGAAGTCATGATAAAATAGAAATGCTTAACCCTAAACATCGATCATAAAAGTTTCTTACATTAAACAAATCCAATAATAATAATAATAATAATAATAATAATAATAATAATAATAATAATAATAATAACTATTTATATTGAAATACGGGTTTTACTTATTTTCATGTTTATTTTCAAGAAATTGTGAAGTACTATGGGAAGAGGAGGATTTTTCACCAAAGAACATCTTTAAATAAAGTACTTTTGGCTTGAGGTTGGGTTTTACTCCTCTGCTAACTCTTATATCCAGGTTTGGCAATTCAATTCATTCAAATAAAGATGGAAAAAAGGCGTGGTGGCTCTTGATCTAGTTTCAATTATAATAATGTCTTTTACATACATATCGTTTTGTTGTAGTCTAGTTGGTTAGGATACTCGGCTCTCACCCGAGAGACCCGGGTTCAAGTCCCGGCAACGGAAATAACTTTTATCTTTTTTCTTTCCTGATTTAATGCTTTCTTTCTGGAGAAATCGAAAAAGGATTAAAAAGTGAAAAAGGAAATGCGTCTGCCGGGAGTCGAACCCGCTTGCCTTTTCTTTATGGAGAAATCGAAAAAGGATTAAAAAGTGAAATCGGAAATGCGTTTGCCGGGAGTTGAACCCGGGTCTATTGCTTGGAAGGCAATTATCCTAACCGTTGGACTACAAACGCAGGTGAACGGAAGGTCGTTTCCAAATTATGTAACTGACTCATGGATAAAGGTTTTTAATGTTCGGACAAAGTCAAAGAATAACGAAAATTTTAGGTTTGAGAATTATTTATTTATCAATTTGGACTGAAACAAAGAAAACTAATATTTTTGTACTAAAACAGATCTTGCTCTTTTGGATGTTGTAAAAATGGACATAACAATAATATTTCAACTTTAATTTTCTTTTTATAAAATTGTTTGGTAGCACTGTAAAAAAAAAATTAATAAGTTGACCAAAAAAAATAAGAAGTTAGGGATAAGCAAACTTTAGACCAAGGTATTTAATAATAGATTATTATATTATTTTAAGACACTTAATAGAGTTAATAATAGATCATTGCATTATTTTAAGGCAGAGGGTATGGATTAAAAAAAAAGTTTATTGTTGTTTTGTGGACTTTAAAAAGGATTTTGATAAACACATTACTTAGAGGTAAATCATGGAAAAGAATGGAAGAACTTGGTGTACTAAGTATAAAAGAACTGTACACAAACTCTATGAATAGGTGGTAGCAAAAATTAGGATTCCAAAAGGACTATTACAGTGTTATGGGAGTGGTATCCAAGTGAAAATGGTTCTCTTGTAATGTCCCATTTTGGATGATAACAGATTATGGGCTCCATTCACCTACTTTTGTGGAGCAATTGTGGTGATTGGATGTTTGTGTGTAGGAGGTATAACTATGAGTGATTCTATGCATTTGTTTTGTATTGTTTTCCTAGTGAATAAAAGGGAAATTCCTATATTCTAGGGATCTTAATTTTTAGGAGGTAGTAAGGAGTTTTGAGCGGCCTTGGTGGTTTCCCTAGATGTGTTCTATTCTACCTTGGATTTCATTTGGTGTAATTCAAAGTTGTAACAAATATTTTAATGGATGATTATGGTTCATTTATGGCCCTAAGAGGTCTAGTCTAGCTTTCTAGGCTACATTTGAGGGGGATGGACACTTTTTTTTAAGCGAAAAACCCCTTGTGGAGCCGCCTTGGTCTGAGAGACCACGAACAGGGGGTTCTACACCGTCAAAGTCACCCGGGAGTCGCACTCGATCCTACCCGCACCAACATTATCAATTGGATTTTGGATACCCAATTCAACTTTTTGGTAGGGTGGAGATTTGAACCTGGGACCTCCCTTGGAGGATTGCCCTCTCCTCTCCAACTCACCTACAACACCTGGGTGGGGGATGGACACTTTGGATGGTGGTATGCATATAGTCATTGGATTTGAATATATACAGGATCAATACTTGGGTATTTTGGTAGATATTTAGAGCATTTGGATCTTCTTCCAAGATGACTAGCATCTATTTGGTAGATCATTCAATACACTTTGTTTAGGTATTGATTATTTGGCAAAGGGAAACTATTATTTGGCTTAGAGAATGTGACCAATGGAGATTCAATTAGATTTTGTGGTTGAGCGGTTGGGGTTTGGCTTGGGAGAGTTTATGAGTGGATTGATCTTGACCCTCACTTCTTTGATTGTTCATCTCTCTCCATTTACATATTATTTATGGGCTCTTAAGTGGTATTAGTGAGTGACCAACTCTTCCATAGTTATATCTTTTCATCATTTGGTGAATGTGATTTCTAGGTGCATTCCTCTCAATTTATAGTTTTATTTACATTTGTGTAAATTTCTAGGTATTATTTCCTATTAAAAAAATATTGTTGTTCAGGGATTCTATGTGCTATAAATATTGGTATTTTGTTTTGGAAATTATATGTGAGTTTGTATTTTGATTAAGGGATTTTATAGTGGTATCAGAGCTAAATTCTTGCCAACCTGAGGGGTTATAAGAGTGTTGATTCTTTAATATTACTTAGTGAAAAGGAAATAAGATATCAACAAAGAGAACAAAGAAAACTTTAGCAAACACTTATTCCACCATAGGACATAGATAGCCATGTGAAGATGTTAAGTAAGGATAAATAAAAAGAATTCCTTGAAACTGTTGAGTACTTGAAGGATGGACAATAACAGTTTATTAACCTTTTCATCCAAGCATTTCAAAGTTTGGGTTCAACTAGAAACTCCTCACTTTGTGTACTATACACCACATGAAGAGTTGCCAAATCATAATCTTGTTGCTTTTCCACCTCCTCCTCTAGCTATGTTGCCTCTCTCTATAATAAGGCAACTCTAGGTAACTCAAAACCACTAATTATCATAGATGCCTACTAAGTTTTTTATTTGCTTCCAAGGTGAAGTATTCCCCGCTATGACTGTTACCAAGAGGAATAGTATTGGGTATTGACACCTTTTTCTTATATTTCTATACCTTAAAGTAAAAAATAAAAGAATGAGAGGACAAATCATAACCATACTCATAGGGATCTACAAAACAAATTGGGAAAACTCATAGTTCCTTAATTTGATAGGTCCAACAAATATTTAGCTCGTGCTTAGATTTAGAAGCTAAGAACCTATTTGTCCTTGAGTTTGATATATGAGAAAAATGTGATTAAGTTTTTTGACCTTAACTTAGGAGTTGCTCATGAGTGGTGGTATCACAAACTAATTACACCAGGGGCATAGCCTTATTACCACTTACGAGAAGTTCCATAGGATATTGATTGATAGATTTGAGAGGTAGGATCTTGAGGCCCATTTTTGAGAGTTGTTATAGTTGAGGCGTGATCGTACAGTAAACACTTATGTAGCTAATTTTCAAAGGGTTCTAGTGATGGTCCCCGATGTGTCAAAGAGGTGATTGAATTATCTATTCATGGAGGGTTTGAGGGATCCACTTAGAGGCTTGGTTAAAGCTTTTTCTCTAGAATCCTTATAGGCTACCATTAAAGGGGCCTAAACTTTAGATAATACTATAGGAGGTAAGGCCTTATAGGGTACATATACTAGAGGTATTGGTATAAGAGCATCACGATAGCAACAAAGGATCCCTTATAGACATTTTCCATAGATATTGAGAGTTGCACCATCTAGACCCACTAGGTCAACAAGGTACGGGGTAGACATCTACTAGGCAACAACATGGTGACATGACTCACAATGAGATGAGGAAGAAGTAGTTATGCTTTAATTGTAGAGAGCCATGGGATCCATTGCACAGGTATATTGTGAAAGGATAGGTGCACTTGATTGAGATCTATTCAAATAATAAGGGTGAGCTAGAGTAGTTTTTAGAGGTATATGATGATGTTGGGATGAAACAACACATGTAGGGGATATTATAGAGGGACCTCTTTTATCAAAAGAGGAATATCAACTAACCACTATAGCATCTTTGTTAGGAGCAATGAGATTCCATTCTTTGTAAGTCAAGGGAAGGATTGGAGGGTAGCATATTATGGCTCTTATTAACGAGAGATCCACCCATAATTTTATTGATCAAGGTGTAGAAAGATGATTTAGGTTGAAGATAGAAGAGTTTGTATGTTTTTATGTAGTAGTGGTACATGGATATTTCTTGTATTGTAATTAGGTCATTCATAAGTTATAGGTGGTACTAGATGGGCATCCCATTATACATAAATTTTATATTATTCCTTTAGGTGGAGCTCATATGGTATTAGGGATTTAGTGATTGCATTTGTTTGGTGAGTTAACTCAGAACTACTAGACAATGACACTACATTTTATTGACTAGGGGCAAGACAAAATTATTAAAGGAATGATATGTGGACTAACACAGTAGATATTTGCACACTCTTTAGAGAAGCTTTTGAGATAAGATTAAGTGATATAGGTTGTTAAGCGTTATACCATTAAATTTTTACCCTAGGGCACTACTACTTTCAAGTATATTGAGTATCATCTAGATATTTGAGTCCTTTTGGATAAGTATGCATTTGTGTTCAAATAAATGCCTCTAGGTCTTACACTAGATAGGAATTTCTAGCATACTATTGAGCTAGAGCTAGGTACTAGACCCATTATTGTTACCCCCTATCATCATTTTTATGCTTTTGAGCATGATGTAAAATATATTATACATGATTTTCTAGGCTTAGGGCACATCATACCTCACACAAGCCCATTTGCTTCTTCAATGATATTGGTGAAGAAGAAAGTTGAAACCCTAAGAATGTGCATTCATTACTAGATCTTGAGCAAGAAAACTATCAAGAACTAGTATCTGATACCCCACATTAACAAGTTGCTATATGAACTACATGGGGTATTTTACTTCACAAAGATTGATCAATGCTCTAAATACCATCAGGTTTGGGTTAAATCCAAATATGCACATAAGACTACTTTCTAGTGTCATTGTGTGCACTTTAAGTTCCTAGTGATGCCTTTTGGGCTCACTAATATACTAGCTACCTTCTAGTCAGTGATGAATGAGACCTTCAAGATTTAATTACAAGGATTTGTGTTAGTTTTATTCAATAAAATTCATGTCTACAATAGGACTTGGGGGGAGCATTTGGTACATTTGGATATAGTGTTAGCCATTTTGCAGCAACAAACCTTCTTTGCAAAGAAGACCAAGTGTGAGTTTGGGATGCAGTAAATCCTTTACCTTGGACATATTATTAGTGCTTTAGGTGTATAGATGGACTAGACCAAGGTACAATCTATTTAGGAGTGGTCTACTCCTAGGACATTAACACAACTATGAGGTTTCATGAGTCTTTGTATCTATTATAGGATATTTATTATGATTTTTTCTCAACTAGCAATCCATTTAACTGAATTTACCATGAAGTGTGCTTTACCTTGGTCCAAAGTAGCTCAACACACATTTGATTAACTGAAGAAGAAAATCTGCATTGGACCTATTCTTGTTGTGTTTGATTTTTCACCACCTTTTATGGTTGAATGTGAGGCTTCTAGAGAAGGCATTCATGTTATCCTTATGAAAAGAGGATAATTTATCTCTTTTGAGAGTCACAAGTTAAATGTAGTTGAGTGAATTTTTTTATTTATGATAAAAATATGTTGGTAGTGATGTATGCATTAGCCAAGTTTAGATAGTATTTGGTTTTTGGTATGTATATATCACAACAACCTAGGGTTATTTCTATCACAACATGATCTTAATGATTGACAATAAAAATGGGTGAGTAAACTATAAGCCTGTGACTTTGGTATTGAGTATGTCAAAAGGAAGAACAATCATGTTGCGTATGACCTATCCAAAAAACCTAATTATTGACTATTTTCTTAGTATAGATTGATTGGAGAGAGGATTTGATGGTTGACTATGCTAAAGAAACCTTTGCTACAAGATTGATAGAGGGTATTATTGCTTCCAAGGATAAATACAAGGGGTATCATTTCAGGCATGACATTATCTTGTATAAGAGGAGAATATTCTTGGTTCTAAGGTCAAAGCTTAAGAATAAGATTATTGCAACTTTACATGATTCTCTGTTTACAAGGTATACTAAGTTTTTCAAAACCTAAAAACAAGTGAGGAGCAAGTATTATTGGAAGAACTTAAAGGATGATATATTGTAGTATGTATGGGAGTGTGATATTTTCTAAAGGATGACACATGAGACTACACACCTAGCAAGTTTTTTTTGGCCCCTTCTCATTCCTTAGTAGAAATGGGAAGTTGTGTCCATGGACTTCATCATAGGTTTACCTCGGGTTGGAGGGAAGAGTTGTATTTTTGTGGTTGTAGACTAGTTGATAAAATATGCACACCTTTTCTCCATATCCAATGATTTCAATGCACCATAAGTAGCAAAATTTTTCTTTAAAGAGACCTTTCACTTACATGGGTTACCCTAGACCATTTTTAGTGATTGATATTGTTGAGTGTAAAAATGACAAATTGTCAATGGGTAATCCAACATACTTGGAAAAAAAATTGTTCCCTCTTGAAAGGGAAATTCTTTTTAACCCAAGGTTTTGAAGAACATGTGCTTATACTGATAGGGGAGTGAACAGTATAAAATAAAACTTTTTGCTTTTTAATCCAAATGGTAGCATCAACATTAATAAAATAGTAAGCATCACACATATGAGAAACATCATTTTTACGTGGTTCACCCAAAGATGGCTACTTCCATAGACAAAGTATTTATTCTAAATATTTCTCAAATAATCTTTTGGGAATCCTTCCCAATTACAATGTTTATGGACCTCTATACAAAGCATATGTTGATCCCCTAAATCTGGTTTGTGGATCTCTATCCATAGGAGAACTTGTTCTCCTCTACTCTTGTTGATGACCCTCTAGAAGACTACTGCCTCCACTACTTTGGCTTGTGTATCTCTCTCCATTGAAGACTCTTGTCCCCACTCAGAAGACATGTCCTCACTACCCTGGCTAATGGATCTCTATCCATCGGAGACTACTGTCGTCTCTGCTCTGTATCAATTCTACACTAAACACAGTCTAGTCGGTCTAGCACAACTTTGCTCAATAGGTCCATAAAGAACCTACTCAAATATGCTCAATAGTTCCACATAGAACCTGCACAACTCTGCTCAATAGTTCCACTCAGAACCTGCTCAAATATGCTCAATAGGTTCACACAGAACCTGCACAACTCTGCTCAATAGGTCCACACAGAACCTGTCCAAATATACCAATAATATCATACAAAACTTGTCCAAATATGCTCAACAAGCTCACACAGAACTTGTCCAAATCTGCTCAATCACTTTCTCAACTCAATCTCATAGAAGAATAAAGAGAATTGTTAGAGACTCAATATGTTCTATACTCAAAAACTCAATCTCAACTCAAATCATAATATAGAAAAGTTTATTTTATGGAACTTGAACAACCACTTCATACATCCACTTGACTAGGCCCAAAAAACTCTACTCAACCAATCACTTCAAGAAACCACACTTTCTCACAAACCCTAGTCCAAGCATGTATCATCCAACTTAAAATATTTCCAACAATGCTCAACAAGAAATCTCACATAACAATGATACTCATGATCTTTTCAAACTCTAGTTCAACTCACTTCAACAACAATGCTCATAAATCAATCTTCACATAACAATGATACTCATGTTCTTTCCTAACTCAAGTTCAAGTTCTTTGCACAATCCAATGGCTTCAACAACAATGCTAATAAAACAAGGTTTTAATCACAACACTTAATTCCAAAAAACCTTGAAGCATTAACTCAAACACTTCACTCAACCAATGGTCTCAACAATAATGCTTATCAAACAAGGTTTAATCACAACTCTCAATTCAAAAAACCTTGAAGCATCAACTCAAAAAATTTCAAAAAGGAAACCCTAATTAAATCCTTTTCTCTCCAAAGATGTTTTCAAAAATCAACCAACCAATCAAATTATCAAAGGAGAATATTGTCCATACCTTTTTGTTGCCAAGGAGTTGTTCACAAAATCTGCCACACTTAAAAATTTATTTTCCAATCTCAATAAGGGTTAAAGGACTTCAATAAAATTCACAACACAAAAATAACTCAATAACACCTTATTACTCCAACTTAATTTTAACATCCACCAAAGTCCTTTTAGAAGAAAACCCTCATCAAAAATAATATTCAACAAGTCTTAAAATAAATCTCAATTAAGACTTTATTATAACTCCTTATATCTCCTAAAACATAATTCTCAAAACAACAATTTCCAGATTATAAAACTCAAACAATCGTCAACACTTCACCTTCAAAAATCAATCACCACAACCTTTATTTAATAAAGTTTACTAAAAATTAATAAACTCTAAAACAACCTTATCACTCCAACCTTAGGGCATAAACCATAAATATTTTATTAAAAAATTGTACCTGCCTCAAGGGGTTTCGTTCCCATGACTTGTCCTCACCATGAGTGCCTTAGCCATGACTAATATTGCCACACGGGCTACACACTTGTTCGCAAAGGGGGAAGCACCATGTGCTTCCTCTTTGCGCTTCTTTGTGCCCACGTTTAATAAAATGTGCTCCTTGGGCACTTCCAAAACACTGCCACCAAAAACCACTTCGCGATAATCGAACACACGACCTTTGTGCTCCCAACGCCTTTACGCTCTCCAAGCTGCCACTAGGCCACACTACCCAATATGAATTGGGGGGTGGTCTCACTTCGTCTTATCCTCTGCTTCCTTTTCAAACGTTTTAAACCACATGAGCTCATTTTTGCATATGCCACGTAACAATCATTCGAGCAAGGATAATTAATGAATGACTTGTGGGCATGTATTTATATTGCCCTCCTCCTTTGTCTAAGACTTCGACGCTCTAAGGCTTCGAAAGCCTTAGTAAAACCCAACCTTTGGGTTTTTAATTATTACAAACTTTGCGCTCGAATATATTTTATTTCTCTAAAACCCAACCTTAGGGTTTTAATCAAATGAACTTTATCTTTTAAAATCTAATTATAATATTTAATTCGATTTTTACCACTTTGGTAAATATTATAATATCAATTATAATATTTTTAACCTTCTAATGCTTCGGATGAATTTCTTCCATGGAGAAGTAAAAACCTCTTTCTGACCTAATATTTTTGGGTATAAAATAAAATACTTTAACCCATTATAAACTTCCATTAAACTTTGCACTCGAACTGAAGAAGAACTCTCACTGGCATCTTGACATCAATGACAACTTTGGCTTAGAGACTCAAAATGTCCAACAATCTCCCCCTTTTTCATTGATGGCAATCCACATTCTTTTAACTAAAACCTGACCTTTCTTTTTCCTTCTTCTCCCCCTGGGACATTGCTCCCCCTGGCTCAATGCTCTCTTAGATATCAAATCTCTCCCAAATACACAAATCTCTCCCCCTTTGACATCAATGGCAAAGGGTCACCTTTGGGGCTCGGGGCTAAGAATGAGCCTCTTATCTTAGCCCCTTCCCCACCTCCTCATGAGGTGGTTAATTATGGAGTGGGAGTATTTCTACTCCTCAAAAATGTTGTTCTTTATCTTTATTCTTTTCCCTTCTTTTTTGAGTTTTTTGAATCCTCTGACTATTTCTACCCAAGTCATCATCCCTATTCCTATTCCTATTCCTGTTCTCATCCAAGTTCCTGTTCATGTTCCTATTCCTGTTCTCATAAAATGATACTTAATCGAAATGTGATTTTTCCTAGGGTGCATTATCGGATTTTTTGAGATACTTATGGCACTTGTATTATCATATAGTATAGGAATGGTCTGGTCATGCTTTATCTTAAAGTCCTCTAGAGTTCTCTTCACCTATAACACATGTGTACAACTAGCTACTGTTGCAATATATTATGTTTCTACTGTAGATAGAGATACTAAAACTTACTTCTTACTTAACCAAGAGACTAGAAATTCTCCAAGAAAGAATGCTCCTCCACTTGTGCTTTTTCTATCATCAATGTTGTTAGCCCAATCTAAATTTGTATATTCTATTAGTGTGAAACTATCACTTTTGGGGTACCAAAGCCTAAAATCCATAGTCCCTTTTAGATACCTGAAGATTCTTTTTACTGCTACCACATTTGTTTCCTTAGGAGCTGCTTGAAACCTTACCACTAATCCCACTAAATGTACTATGTATGGTCTTGTAGTTGTAACATATAATAAGCTACCAATCATAGATTTGTATAATCTTTGATCTTCCTCTGGAGATTCATCATCCTTACTCAACTTACATCTTGTGACCATAGAAGTACTTACTGGTTTCCAATCTTCTAATCTGAAATTCTTTAACATTTCCTTGATGTACTTGGATTGAGAGAGAAACACTCCTCTTTCTTATTGTGAAATCTGAAGTCCAAGAAATAAGGACAGTTCACCAAGCATAGAGATCTCAAATTCATTTTGCATATTCTTAGCAAATTCTTTGCACATCTTATCATTGTTTCCTCCAAAAATTATGTCATCAACATAAACAACCACTATTAGAAGATCATTTCCTTCATTTTAATATACAAATTACTATTTGATATTCCTTTCCTGAATCCCTATTCTTGAAGATACTTATTCAATATTGAGTACCATGCTCTAGGAGCCTATTTTAAACCATACAGTGCTTTTTTTAATCTGCATGCCTGATATGGTGTATCTGCTAATATGAATCCCTATGGTTGTTCAATATAGACCTCTTCTTCTAGAAACCTGTTTAGAAATGCTGACTTGACATCCATATGATATACCTTGAAGTTCTTGAAACTTGAGAAATCTAAAAACATTCTTATAGCTTACATTCATGCAACTGGAGCAAAAGTTTCATCAAAGTCAATTCCCTCTACTTGTGCATATCCTTTGCATACTAATCCATTCAACTTATTTCTAAATACCCATTTTGTGCCAGTCACATTTTTATCATTTGGTCATGGAACAAGTTCCCAAGTTTTGCTCTTCTCTATCCGATCCAAATCCCCATTCATTACTTTAACCCCAAAATCATCGTCACTAGCCTGAGTGAAGTCTTTTGGCTCAATCTTAGATAGCAAAGAAAAATTTACTTGTTGAGATGGTTTTATTATTCTTTTTCTTGTATTTCTTTCATTTGGATTCCTGATGATTTGATATCTTGGATGGTGTTTCACTTGGAAGGAGTCTTAGGAAGGAGCCTTTGTGTTTCTTCTTCATCTTTTTTTGATTCCTCACAAAATTCTTCTTGAAAACAACCATCTTCTTGGTACACAGTTTGCTGAACTGGTTCTCTAGAATATGTCTTCTCATCAATTGTCACATTCATACTTTCCACCATAGTGCATGTTCTTTTTTTGAAACATTTGTAGGCTTTACTCTTTGTGGAATAACCAAGAAAATTCCCCTCATCACATCTTGGATCAAACTTACCCAAGTTTTGATCTTCTCGTCGTATGTAACATTTGCTTCAAAATATTTTGATTTTTTTTACAATAGCAGGTCTTCCTTTCCAAAGATCATATGGAGTCTTGTGATGATTTACCCTTAATTGAGCCCTGCTAATCATGTATACTATTGTGGATACTGCTTATTTCCAAAAACCATATGACAAATTGGATTCATTTAACATAGCTCTAGCAATGTTTTCAACAATATTGTTATTCCTTTTAACTACACCATTTTTTTGAGGAGTACTTGTTGCTGAGTATTCTCTCTTGATTCCATGTTGTTCACAAAATTCTACAAATTTATTTGAATTAAATTATCCTCCTTTGTCGGATCGTAGACACTTAATGCTTTTGTCTATTTTATTTTAACCAATCCCTTGAATGCTTTAAATTTTTCAAAAGCCTCTGACTTCTCTTTTAGGAAGGTTACCCAAACCATTCTGGAATAATCATCTACAAACAACATGAAGTAACTCTCACCCTAAAAAATTTGTGTTCTGGTAGGACCACGCAAATCATTATGTATTAGACTCAAAGGCTCAGAATATATATAGCCTTTTGGCTTAAAATTTGTCCTTGTTTGCTTTCCATGTTGACATGGTGCATAAATTATGTTTTGAGATCTTCTTATTTTGGGTAAATCTCTAGCTACTTGTTTATTTCTTATACTGACTTTGTTGTCAAAATTCAAATGACCTAATATTCTATGCCACAACCAACTCTCATATTCTTGCGATAGAAAGCATTTTCCCCTTTGATATCATTAAGCATGTATAAGTTGTTTGGGGTCCTTCTTGCATTGGAAATGATTTTCCTAGTTTTTGTTTTCCTAATTTCACACCTATCTGGATGGAAGGTTACCATGTATCCTTGATCACAAATTTTACTTATACTCAAAATATTGTGTTTTAACCCTTTGGTGTACAAAACATTCTCTATTTTTGTTTTTCCATTGTCTAGACTCAAAGTTCCTTTCCCAATAATCTTTGCTGATCCTCTATTTGTTTCTTTCAATACAATGAATTTATCCTTGTCTCTTGTCATGTGACAAGAGCAACCACTATCAAGATACCATTGTTCTTCTTTATCTTGAGCATGAAGGGTTGTTTGTACTAACATTGATTTAGCCCTAACATTCTTTCTTTCATCCTTCCTAGTTGTTGGAATTGTTTTTCTAGACTCAGGAGATATCATTTTACACCATTTAGCTTTGTGCCCAAAATTATTGCATTTGTAACATATGACATCATCATCCATGAGATGTGCAAAGAAATTGAAATTTCTATTGTATCTTGCATAATGAATACAGTGTGCAACTCTATGACCATATTTATTGCAAGAAAAACAATGTCCATGGAAGAAATTATGTAACCTGTTTGGATGTCTTGGAATTTGAGGAGAAGTTATCTTTCTCTTGTGATTGACTCTTATGTAGGGTTCTTCTTTTCTTTCTTCCTTTTTGATATTCTTTGCTTTCTTTTACTTGTTTGAATTATCTACCTTTTGGAGACTTTATTCCTCTTTCTGCTTCTCATAGTTTGTATCTTGTAGTATCTTGGTCTTTTCCACTTTATTTCTTAGGAGAACAATTTCTGCTTCCAATATTTCACATTCTGTTTCCCTGGTTCTCAATAAATATGTCATATATTCCTCAATGTTATTTCCTTATTCTAGATTAATCTTGATTTCTATAAGACTCTATATAAGTTCCATCCTTGCTTCTTCATATTCTTGAACTTGCTCTTTCAAGCTTGAATTATTCTCTCTAAGTATTTCCAATTTTTTTAGAGCAGCAAATAATTCTTCTTTTATATCAAATATAGTCTCTTCTTCACTTTATGAAGTCGTGTGCTACCGAAGGATCCTCTTCCAATTTGTTAGTCTTTTCACGAAGAGATCCACTCTGATACCAATTTAAGAACATGTGTTTATACTGAGATGGGGGGTGAACATTATACAATAAAAATTTTTGCTTTTTAATCCAAATGGTAGCATCAGCATTAATAAAATAGTAAGCATCACACACATGAGAGACATCATTTTTATGTGGTTCACCCAAATATGGCTACTTCCACGGAGAAAGTATTTCTTCTAAATATTTCTCAAATAATATTTTAGGAATCCTTCCCAATTACAATGTTTATGGACCTTTGTCCAAAGGATATGTTGATCCCCTAAATCTGGTTTGTGGATTAGAATACTACTACCTCCACTGCTCTAGATTGTGGATCTCTCTCCACTAAAGACTCTTATCCCCACTCATAATACCTATCCTCACTACCCTAGCTGATGGATCTCTATCCACCGGATACTACTATCCTCTCTGCTCTGTCACCTCCAAATATCTATCTTAATTCTACACTAAACATAGTACAGTCGGTCTAGCACAACTCTGCTCAATAGGTCCACACAGAACCTGCTCAAATCTGCTCAATAGGTCCACACATATTCTGCACAACTCTACTCAATAGGTCCACTCAAAACCTGCTCAAATCTACTCAATAGGTTCACATAGAACCTGCACAACTCTGCTCAATAGGTCCACACATAACCTGTTCAAATCTTCTCAACAAGCTCACACAAAACTTATCCAAATCTGCTCAACAAGCTCACACAGAACTTGTCCAAATATTCTCAATCACTTTCTCAACTCAATCTCATAGAAGCATAAAGAGAATTGTTAGAGACTCAATATTTCTATACTCAAAAACTCAATCTCAACTCAAATCATAATATAGAAAAGTTCATTTTATGGAACTTGAACAACCACTTCATACATCCACTTGACTAGGCCCAAACAACTCTACTCAACCAATCACTTCAAGAAACCACACTTTCTCACAAACCCTAGTCCAAGCATGTATCATCCAACTCAAAATATTTCCAACAATGCTCAACAACAAATCTCACATAACAATGATACTCATGATCTTTTCAAACCCTAGTTCAACTCACTTCAACAACAATGCTCATAAATCAATCTTCACATAACAATGATACTCATGTTCTTTCCTAACTCAAGTTCAAGTTGTTTGCACAATCCAATGGCTTCAACAACAATGCTAATAAAACAAGGTTTTAATCACAACACTTAATTCCAAAAAACCTTGAAGCATTAACTCAAACACTTCACTCAACCAATGGTCTCAACAATAATGCTTATCAAACAAGGTTTAATCACAACTCTCAATTCATAAAACCTTGAAGCATCAACTCAAAAACTTTCAAAAAGGAAACCCTAATTAAATCCTTTTCTCTCCAAAGATGTTTTCAAAAATCAACCAACCAATCAAAATATCAAAGGAGAATATTGTCCATACCTTTTTGTTGCCAAGGAGTTGTTCATAAAATCTGCCACACTTAAAAATTTATTTTCCAATCTCAATAAGGGTTAGAGGACTTCAATAAAAATCACAATACAAAAATAATAACTCAATAACACCTTATTACTCCAACTTAATTTTAACATCCACCAAATTCCTTTTAGAAGAAAACCTTCATCAAAAATAATAGTCAACAAGTCTTAAAATAAATCTCAATTAAGACTTTATTATAACTCCTTATATCTCCTAAAATATAACTCTCAAAACAACAATTTCCATATTATAAAACTCAAACAATCATCAACACTTCACCTTCAAAAATCAATCACCACAACCTTTATTTAATAAATTTTACTAAAAATTAATAAACTCTAAAACAACCTTATCACTCCAACCTTAGGGCATAAACCATAAAACTTTAATTAAAAAATAGTACCTGTCTCAAGGGGTTTCTATCCCACAACTTGTCCTCACCGCAAGCGCCTTAACCAAGGCTAATATTGCCACATGAACTACACGCTCATTCACGAAGGGGGAAGCACCACGTGCTTCCTCTTTGCGCTTCTTTGTGCCCACGTTTAATAAAACGTGCACCTTGGGTGCTTCCAAAACACTGCCACCAAAAACCACTCCGCAAGAATCGAATGCACGACCTTCATGCTCTCAATGCCTTTGTGCTCTCCAAGCTGCCACTAGGTCATACTGTCCCATACGAATTGGGGGGTGGTCTCACTCCGTCTTATCCTCTGCTTCCTTTTCAAACATTTTAAACCACACGAGCTCGTTTTCGCATATGCCATGCAACAATCATTCAAGCAAGGATAATTAATGAATAACTTTTGGGCATGTATTTATATTGCCCTCCTTATTTGTCTAAGACATCAACGCTTTGATTTGAATGCATTACGTCAACGCTCTAAGGCTTCAAAAGCCTTAGTAAAACCCAACCTTTGGGTTTTTAATTATTACAAACTTTGCGCTTGAATATATTTTATTTCTCTAAAACCCAACTTAGGGTTTTAATCAAATGAACTTTATCCTTTAAAATCTGAGATTATATTATAATTAAAAATTATAATATTTAATTATATTTTTACCACTTTGGTAAATATTATAATATCAATTATAATATTTGTAACCTTCCAATGCTTTAGATGAATTGCTTCCATTGAGAAGTAAAAACCTCTTTCTGACCCAATATTTTTGGGTGTAAAATAAAATACTTTAACCCATTATAAACTTCCATTAAACTTTGCACTCGAACTGAAGAAGAACTCTCACTGGCATCTTGACATTAATGATAACTTTGGCTTAGAGACTCAAAATTTCCAACAGGTTTGGGTATACCAAGTCTTGGCTGGTGCATCTTAAACCTAGAGGTTTTTATAGTTGTTCCTTCAAGGGGCCTTTGTTGGTATGACTCAAAGAAATAAATTCCTAGGCACAATATTTTAAAATCAAATGCTTAACTATTTGAAAACAATTCCACTATATGGATATTACAACATATGTGAGTTGAGTAGAATTGAAACTAAGAGAAAGATAAATGTTAAACCATGCCAACTGTAGTTGCCCAATCCATATATATTGCATGCATATTTGATCTATATAACAACAATGATTCTCTTGCAAATATATGAAAGTTTCAATTGCACATCAATAATTTATTTGCAAATATATGAAATTTTTACTTGCACATCAATGATTCATTTGCAAATATATAAATTTTAAATTGTACATAAATGGTTTATTGAAAAATATATGATTTTTTCTAATTGCATGAAAATTATTGATTTGCAAATATATGACATTTTAAATCGCATAGCAATATTTCACTTGCAAATATATAAAAAATTTAATTGGCCATCAATGATACATTTGGAAATGTATAAAATTTTAATTGCACATCAATGATCCATTTGCAAATATAAAAAAATTAATTCTATGTCAATGATTCATTTGCAAATATATGAGATTTTCACAACAATGTTTCAGTTGCAAATACATGGAATTTTTAATTGCACATTAATGTTTCATTTGCAAATACATAAAATTTTAAATTGTACGACAATGATTCACTTGCAAATATTTGAAAGTTTTATTTGCACATCAATGATTCATTTGCAAATATATGAAATTTTAAATTGCACGACAATGATTCATTTGCAAATATTTGAAAATTTTACTTGCATATCAAGGATTCATTTGCAAAAATACAAAAATTTTAAATTGCATGACAACGATTCATTTGCAAATATTCAAGATTTAAGTTGCATAGCAAAAAATATTTAAAGCTTTAAATAGAAATTAACTTATTCCTAATCTAATCAAGCTTAACAAAAAAAATCAAAGGTTTAAGGGTTATTCCTAATCTAATCAAGCTTAACAAAAAAAAATCAAAGGTTTAAGGGTAATAAATAAACAAGCATATATTTCCTTGATATTCAATTTTGATCCAATAAAGCGATAATATTGAAAATCAACCTTGGCCCGACTAATATTCACACAACCTGTGATCCAATATGGTGCAATCTTCAAAGAAAAAATAAAACTTGTTTCAAATTTTTTCTCTTCAATGGATTATAAGAATGATGCTCAAAGCACTAATAAGCTTGGTTCAAAAAGCTCATACAACAAACAAGAAAGAAAAAAAATACTAAGGGCTAGCTAATGGATGTTTTTCAACTGTTCTAGATGACTAGTGACCTATATTTATACAATTTGAGTGGCATCTTCACATAGTGCTACAATTAATTTGGCGGTTACACCTCAATTATGCATGTGTAAGAGCTTTTGTCATATATATGCCATAATGCGTCAAAGCATCTGTGTCATATATGTGGCATAATGTGTTAGAGCATCTGCATCATAATGAATCAAAGAATTTGCATCATATATACATCATATTGCGTTAGAGAATCTGTGTCATAAATGCATCATAGAATTTTGTAAGACAAAAGTAAATGCAAGTATTAGAATTTATTATTATGTATTATTAATTTTATTTTATTCTTATCTTTTTTTTCTTTTTTTCCTTTTTTTGTTTTCTATCTTTATTAAACATGATAAGTTTAATGCTTAATGGTAACACATGAGAGACAAAATATCCATAAAATACATTATATGCTTGCTTTCCTCAATGTCCATATTAAAAATAAAATTGTGGATATTAATACGAAAAAAAGGTCATTTGAGAGGTCTTTTTTTTTAACATGGACAAGTTTATACTTTCTGGAAATCTTATTTCAAACCTTATCTAATGGAAGAGTTTATTTTCCTTTCCTTTTTTCTAGGGGAGGGGATGATTGAATTTTATGCACAAGCCCAAACAAACAAGATAAAATTCACCACAATTTAAAAAAAAAAGTGGGTCCCTAGTCCATGTAGACTAGGGCGTGTTGTGCAAGTGCAAGAACAAATGGCAACTATATTGAAAAATGCTCCTAAGTAATTTATGAATAGAAAAAACCCTCTCTAAAACAGTGAAACTTCAATACCAACAAAACCAAAATATTTGGCATCTACACAAGGCTACGGTTAAGTAATTAACCTGAAAGTAATACTCCATTTTGTTTCAACAAAAGTGTGTGCATATGAGTTCATTCTTATTCTAGAATTAGTTAAAATTTGCCACCATAGTTCAAAAATCAGGCTAGTTCACCCTTGAGAAAACATTGGTCTACTAATGATGAGCTTTACTTCATAGGTAGACATATTCCTAATTATCGAATATTGTTCTACTGTCAGCCATGCATTTATATCCCCAACAAAATTATCTCTGATCCCACTCTAGACCTTCCTCTACTTACAACCAGGTGTTCATAGCCCTAGTAGAGGTTGTCTGAATCACCCAAGCACTTGAGCCCTCTATACTATTTTTTTTGGAGTACCTATTTGTTTTATTTTTTTTATTATTATTTTACAAGCATTGGGGTCTGCTTTTAGGTTGGGGATCACTATGGTAAATCGAAGGGTGAGCATCTAAATGACTTTCACTTGAGAACCAAACCACAATGGTTTCATTCCTCTTGTTCTGAAATATTTTTAAAGTATTTTCATTATGAAGTTGTAACATCCTTTTGCATTACTTTCAAATTGATTTGTTTTATCCCAAGACAATGGACATACACCAAATGGATGATTAAGCCAATATTGACTTCATTGAGTTCAAAGTAGAACCTTTTATCTCCAAACTATGCAAAAAACACTCCCTCATTAGAGAAACCAAAATTTGGTTGCACTTGACCCATATAAGCGAAAAATAGGAGGGTGAAATACAAAGCACAATCAAAGATAAAAGCAAAGCAAAAACATAAATGAAAAGAAACAATATCAACACCCCTCAAAACAAAACAAACTATGAACAAGTTTTATTTACAAGGCAAAACTAAAATCTTTGATATTTGAAAGGGTCTTAGCCAAAGGAGTTAAATTTTCCATGGTTAATTTTTCCAGGGTCCCAAACATGGTTATAGTAATTTGAAAAATACTTATGATGACAAACATACAAGTTTTGATGGGCCTCATCCCATAATAACACCATATATAAAATCCTAAAGGTCTTTATCTTACCTCTCTCACCCCACCAACCCCTAAGGTTATCCAATTCCATCCCAATACCACTACCATACTTAGGCTTTGATTCATCAAACTTAAGGGTCCACAACTTGTTTTCAATTATTTTTATTTACCATGTGGAGTATATACTACCAAATCATTATCTTTAGATCTAGTTTCCACTACCATAGTGCAAACTCCCAATTTTGGCTCAATGCACAAAATCTAATTAACATTGTTGTATTTAGTGATGGGATCCCTTAGCCTTAAATCTCTTTCTATCTAAATTTGATTGGCTATGCCATGCCAAGGAAGCCACATATGTGAAAAATTAGTTAACATATAACCATTCAATATTCTTGACCAATCATGGCTAAGCAACATCCCATATGCATTTGGGATATTCATAACTTGGATCGATACATTCTTGTATCATGGGTTTAACATCCAATTGTATATGGACCTAATTCAACATCTCAACCATATTTACTTATGTCTTATCCAACTGAACAACCTTCTTATTTTAGAGAGTATGATTCAATCCTAATTTTTTGTTGACTACATACAACATCACATTACCAAAGGCACCTGAATCCATAACGCAGTTATGTAAATCTTACCAATGATTCTAGTACTCAAAAAAAAGGTGGAGATTCTATATTTTCTTTGTATATAGCCACCTGAGCATCAACAACCTTTTTTATAAATTCTTTATTTCAATTAAGGAGTGTCTTAGGAAATAAACCCTTCTGGTCAATCAATTGAGCTACCTCAATTAGAGAACTATTTACCTTAGATTTCGTAAGGTCTTCAACAATACCATATCCAAATTTGTATTATTTTAGAAAAAAATTGTCCATGGTAATGGTGCATTTATTTTTGGATGCATAGGCATTGTGGGATCCTTAGGTGGGATATAAATTTTTTTGGGGTGTGAAGGAATTCAATGGTTCTTTCCCTTTACTTTTAAGAATATAGAATTTCTCTTGTTGGTATTTTTGCCACACTGCAGTCAAAAGTCAAAAAAAGGTGAAAACCAAGAAGCGGCCATTTTTTGGGAAATTGGCCTAAATAGACACCTATGGACTTAAAAATTTACCCAAAGGAGGGGAATTGAAAAATTAGACTTATGGTGAAAGAATCACCCCAATATCCTGAACGGATTGAGAGATATTAAAGTTTTTGTCTTGAGAAATTTCTCCAACACAACTTAAAAATATAATATGAAGACTTTGGAGTCCCCATAGAGGGATGAAATGGATTTTGCATTAGTTTCATTGTTGTAGATCTCTTCCCAAGCTTTCCAATGATATAATATAATAGACAATCGGGTCAATGGATCAAAATCAGGAAGGTGTACCACCGAAAATCCATTTTCGGACACTTTTGGGGCGAAAATCCATTTTTGGGTACTTTTGGGGTAAAAATGATGTATGGGAAACTGGTCAAAGTCAAAGTCGCCCCTGGGGGGGAAAAAATCATTTTCATCCTTCTTCAAGGAGAATTTCTAAATGAAGACATTCTAGAGCAAAAATCAAGTGAAATGTGTGCCTTATGAAGTCAAAGTCAAAGTCGCCCCTAAGGAGGGACAAAAATCACTTTCGCCCTTCTTTTGGGTAAAATCCAAGTTGAGGATGTTTTTCGGAGTGAAAATGATGAAGTGACATCATCCAAGTGAAGGTTGCTCAAGTCAAAGTCAAAGAGAATTTAATGAAGGCATCTACCAATGTAATTTTGCCCCATTTTGAGCAGAAATAGTAATTTCATCCAAGTTGGAGCGAAAGTCCCGAAATAGCATCTTTAAGCTCCAATCAAAGTCAAAGTCACCCCAAGTAGGGGGTGAAAATCATTTTCGCCCCTCTTGAAGGAAAAATCAGTCATTTTTTCCCATTTTCTTGCAAAAGTTGTTTTCATTCCATTTTTTGGAAAAGTTCTCTAATTGACGGGCAAAATTACTCAGGTGAAGGGCAAAAGCATGTTGACAGGTGAAAACACCAAAGTTGTCTGGGGGAAATTAATTCTTGCCCCCTCCCTTCAAAAAAAATTTCTTTCGAAGGCGTCACTGTGCTAATATTTTTTTAGGAAAGATTGAATACTGGTGGAATTTAATTCTAGAAGCAATGAGATTGATATTTTCATAATCTCGACTGAATAAATACTGAGATTAAATGCTACGTCCTAGATTTTGGTGCAATCCTATTTATTTTCAAGGTACCCTCCATTGATGTTCCTTTTCAATTCAAATTTAATGTGTTGGGTCTCCCCTAGTGAAGATAAGATTCCAAGTCGTAAAGTGGTGAGATGGTGTCCATAATTTAATATCCAAGCTCCCGATTGTCGTGTGATATTGTCGAGTTTCAATGCATTGACATCTAGAATATTTTTCCTATCATCCATCTTTGTTGATTTTCCAACGCATTCCATGAAAACCAGATCGCTACTCCCTAAAGAATGATATGATCCAAGCATCATCATTATCGAGGAGAGAATTGCTCTTGCTAATTTTTGACCAGCCAATATTTTATTGTACTATGCATTTAATTTTAGAGGCAAAATCCTTTATAAATACTAAGCATTTCAATGTAAAAAAAGAGGATAGACACTCTGTAGAAAAAACACTTTAAGTTTTTTGCATAAATAGAAAGACATTCGGCTTCTAGTTCCTTGAGTAGTATTGTGTTTGATTTTTTTCTACTTGTCATTTCTAATTAAGTTCATGTCGATTATTTTCTGATTTTAAATTATGCATCTAGATTTAATTACTTTTGGTGAGGGAGTGGATACTAGGATGCTTTTTTGGAGGTTATCTTGGAAAAATATGAGTGGTTCATGTGCCTTTATTTCTGTTATATGCTAATTAATACTTGTGAATTTTTGCTATTAGTTTATCCTCACTTTATATTTATGACTTATAGCTCCCATTTATTTCTATTATTTCCCATCTCTTTCCTATTACCTAAGATTTAAATCGATCATTAGATTTAGTACGAGAACCATCCCTCTCTGGAGATTGGACCGAAGGACATCTCTTTCCTTCAGCCTTTCAATGTCGGTTGGGTCTAAGGCACACAAGAATTTTTTACTTATGCAGATTTGTAACCAACAATTTTTGGCACGCCTGGTGGGATGAACAGTATTCGTATTTTAAGGGAGCCCGAGTTTGGTGAATCTTTGGCTTACCTTCATTTGGTAAAATCACCTGATGACTCTGTTGAGCTGAAGATCTAGATATCTTGATCTTGGATGCCTTTTATGTTGAAAGAAGACACCCCGAAGGAATCAAGGTTTGGTGAGTAGCCTTGACCTCACAAGCGAAGAAATGATGTTCACCTGGTGACTTTGAATTAGCAGCATGAACCGTGATCTCTAAGGACCACTGCCCTAATGGCACATGTATGTTATCCCATCTAGGATGATCTTGGCCCTTTGAATCTCCAAAGTCCACATGAGATTCCCAAAAGTACCTTGAAGACCCTAACGAAATACAATGGTATTGAGGGAATATCCCGAGAGCACCTTGAATATGTTGCTACTCTAGCGATCATCCATGGCATAATCCATGAAGATGTCATGATCAAACTTCTGGTTTTGTCTCTGGAGGGAAAGGTACTATAGTGGTACAGACTACTCAGGCATAAGAGTATCTTCTCATGGGAATACTTAGCAGGAGCACTCGTTGACACATTTGATGGCTCTCAGGATCCCTTTCAACTCTTGATGCACCTCTCCACCATCATGAGAGCACCTCTAGAGAGCATCACAGACTTCAATGTTCAATTTTGACTAAGTTGGAGGATAATTCCAGAGAAGATTTGATCAACACCCAACCAAGCCCACGTCTACTCTATTTGGGCTTTCCACCTAAACATAAGCCTCCTCCTAATGTAATTTGGGGAGTAGATATTCCCTCAAGTATTTCATAAAGTAGTACAAATAGAGCAGCTCTTACTCCCATTAGGAAAAATACAATGGAGAGAAACTGCCTTTCCATCACTCTATCTGGTAGTTGTTGCTCTCGTATGTCTTGCACAATATTCACAATGATAGATCCCTTAAACTTTGTGGAGACTTAGAATGCAACTATGTGGAGCACAAGAGGCATATATTATCCAAGGCCAATGGAGGAAATATGCAAGCACTGCTCTAGCAATGAACAATATGGTTTCTTGCAGTTTCCATCAAGATATGGACAAAGAAGGAGAACAAGCTTAAGTGGCAGATTCTGAGAGCGAAGAAGGTATAATTGTGTACCCTTTTTATGTTCTAGGGCATAGCATGCAAGTATTTAGCCAAAATCCAATAAGCATACCTCATCAAGAGGCTTATCCTAAGGAGATCCTAACAGAAGGGCTATCACCAAAAAAATCATGTTTTCACATTAAGGAGTTAGAGGAACCCGTACTCAAGAGCTCACAGCCAATAAACTCTCTAAAGTGGTGGTATTGGCTCCAACTATCATCGTAACTAGTACTCGAAGAAGGCTCCCATGTGGTAAATATTTTTGCCACATTATTCATTAATTGTATGAGTACTGGCATGCATGATAACCTGCCACATTGCATCTTGTTTGCAACTTGATAAACTTTGGGAAGAGGCCAGCTAAACTTCAAAGATTGACTGAAGTACAATCAGATATGTTTCAAACACTGTAGATTCACTGGATGATAAGCACCCAAATCTAGGTTTATGGTGGAATTATGTCAATCATGTTACAAATTTTTGTGTAAATAGTGTAAAGAGGTTGGATGATAAATAAAGTGTTGAGGGCACTAAATGGTGTGATCTGGTTAAAAAAAATCTAACGTTACAACCACCCACGTCATTGGCTCAAATGGTGTCGAAGCTTGCAAGTACGCATTTTCTCTTCTCTTGATCATGAGTATTTGGTGACCATTTCCCTTCATTCTACAGTACCTCCTTCCACTTGAAGAACACAAGCTTATACTGAGAGGGGGGATGAACAGTATAAGACCACTTTTTACTTCTTATCCCAATCAAAATTATACAATATATCAATGGCAATATCAATAGCAGAAACCAAAGCAATGAAAAAATCATCACACACACATGAGACACCAATTTACATGATTCGCTCAATGTGAGCTACATCCACGGATAAAATCTTTCACTAAATTTTATCAATCCAAATTCTGGGAATACCTTTCCCAATTACAATGTTTATGGGCACCAACCCAAAGGAGACACCAATCCCCTAATCTCAAGTTCATGGGCACCAACCCACAGGAGACACCAATCCCCTAGCTCTGCTCTGGCTGGTGATCCTCTAGAAGACCTCTACCTCTGTTGCCCTTAGCAAATGGAACTCTATCCACAAAAGACACCTGTCCTCCTTGCTCTAGCTGGAGACCTCTGTCCTCAACTCTATCACCTCCAAAGCTGGTCCTTGAATTTGCACTAAACACAGTCCTTCGGTCTAGCACAAATGTCCTCGTTCATCTTTGCCTGTTTGCTCTTTATGCCCTCTTCTCTCTCTACGCAAACACACCCGCACTTGGTCGAACTTCAACCCTTGCACTGTCTACGCACACTCTTCTTCTTTTGTGATCTTTCACACTCAGAATGATTCGACAAAATGCACTTTGCACACTACAATCGAATTTGCTCTCTGCTCATAGTGATTGAACTTCTTGCACTGCGCACTATCTCCGAACGTCACACATCAACTACTCCTCCAATCGCCCAAACAGCCCTCCTTTTATATCAAAATTTTCATGAAGAAAACTTTAATCTTAGTCGGCTGTTATGACAAATGCAAACCCTAATCTACGTCGGCTGCAAGCCCTAATTTTTGTCGACTGAAATTTGACTTTGTCGGCTTCACTACCTCTGGAACACTTTTGTAGCTTCTATCGTGAAACTACAACATGTCGCGATATCGTGACACCTTTGCAACCGTATACTTTCTTTTGGCTTTTGTCGTGATATCGCGACACTTCAGCCTTTATCGACTTCAACTAAGCTCTTGTCATGATATCGCAACACTTTTGACTTAGTCAACATCAACTTTGCTTTTGTCATGATATCGCGACACTTCTCCCTTTGTCGACCTCCTTTTTGCTTTTGTCGTAAAATCGCGACACTTCTGTCTTCATAGCCTTTCTCTCTGCTTTTGTCATGAAATAGTGACACTTCTCCTATAGAAGGCCTACATTCTATTTTTGTCGTGAAATCGTGACACTTTCTCCAACCGAATGCTGCCATCTCAATCTGTCATGAAATCATGACACTTTCTCTTCCTTGCACTCTTGTCTGCTTGCACTAGCGAAAACGAAACATGTCACGAAATCATGACACTTTCGTTGCCTTGTGTTTTTCTCTGCCTTATGCCCACAAAAATGGAACATGTCATGAAATCGTGATGCTTTCGCCTTTGAGCTCTTCCTCCTTGAATTTGTCACAAAATCATGACACTTCTAGCTTTCGTACGTTTTCTTTGCAGCCTGTCACGAAATCACAATGCTTTCAGATTTCGTACTTCTCTGCAACCTGTCGCAAAATCACAATAGTTCTCATTTTCAGACTCTTCCCTTTGCTGCATGTCATGAAATTGTGACACTTTTTCTTTTGAACTCTCTCTCCTACAACATGTCACGAAATTGCGACACTTTTTCTTTCGAACTCTCTCTCCTGCAACATGTCGTGAAATCGGGACACTTTTTCTTTCGGACTCTCTCTCCTGCAACATGTGAAATCGTGACACTTTTTTGTCCGTTCAACCTTCCTTGCAATATGTCACGAAATCGTGACATTTCTGACTCCAAACATTCTCTCTCCTCTTTGAGTCGTGAAATTGTGACATGTCACGATATCGTGACACTTTTCTAAAAAGATTTCTCTCTCCTACTTAAGTCGTGAAAATGCGACATGTCACGATATCGTGACACTTTAGCTTTCTCTCTCTTGCTTAAGTTGTGAAAATGCAACATGTCACGATATCACGACATTTTTCAAACTTACTTTCGAACCTGTCATGCCGAACCTTCATCAAAACAAATTATTTGACATCAATTCAAATTCCTTCAACAGCTTCTTGACATCAATGACAACTTATTCACTTGAGCAAATGTAATGTACCCAAGGTACCCAAAATTGCCAAAAATCTCCTCCTTTGTCATTGATGGCAAACCTTTACTAAACACACTTCTCAAGAGCCAAAAATGAAACCAACTGTGCTTAACAACTGACGAACTATGCCCACAACTGAGAATCTTTCTTTGAAGTTTTGCTCCCCCTGACTTGAAGCTTTCCTCTTCACTTTGAAGCTCTCCCCCTTACTCATATCTCTCCCCCTTTTTCATCAATGGCAAAGGGCCACCTTTGGGACTTGGGACTAAGAATTAGCCTCTTAGCTTAGTCCCTCCCCCACCTCTTGATGAGGTGATTAATTCTGGGGTGGGAGTAAAACTCCCATTAGGCACTGATCATCATCAGCGTCTATAACTTCCTTGTCGGGCCTTCTCTTGAACTCTTTGTCCACATTTCTGTTCCTGTTCCTATCACTCGTTCTCGTTCTCGTTATCATTCCTGTTCTTATCCATGCCTTGATCCTTGGACCTGTTCATACCACTGTTCCTGTTCCTGTATCTTGGAAGTTCAGCTCTACACTATCTAGTTGTGTGACCTCCATTGTTGCACTTATAACAAGTAACAATGTTATTTCTTTTAGGCATACCTGTTCTTTGAATCCGCCAGTTCTGCCCAAACCTGTTCTGACCAAACCTATTCTGGTCGAGCCTGTTTTGATCAAACCTGTTCTTGTTATTTACCTCGCAATAGACTGCCTTGTGCCCGAACTATTGACAAGAGTAGCAATACCCTTGAAAGAAACTAGCACTTCTGAAATTGTCATTTACTTTCTTCACTTGAGCCATGCAATGTGCAGCTATGTGACCAAACCTGTGACACGCAAAACATCTGCCATGAAATTTTTCTTTATTCTACCTCTTGGGTCCTGAAAACTTTTTCTTCTTATTCTAAATTTTGTTTCTTGTTTCTGCGCATCTATCATTCAAGGACTCATGATCTGAAATACTTTCCTCATTAGAACTCTCTTCCTTTTGGATTCTCTTACTAGACTCTCCAGCTTGTTCCTTATGTGGCTTAACAAAACCAAGGTCTGTTTTATCTGTTGTCTTTCTTTGACCTTTGATGAGTGACTTAACCTTTTTGGAGCTATCTTGAAACCTTTAAAGCTTATCCTTATACTCTTTAGTTTTCTCTTTCAAAGAAGCCATTTTCTATTCTAATTCACTATACTCAAGAACTTTAGACTCTAACTCATCCTTGAGTTCTTGTATCTTAGCCATAGAGAAGTCAAGAATTTCTATAAGATCATCTCTCTCCATACAACATTCATCTAACTTATCCTTGAGTCTAGCATTCTTCTTTCTTTCCTTTTTAAAAACACTAATAGCATTAGTAAGTTCACTTTCAAGATCCTTTATTTGTTTGTTGTCTGAATCATCAAAGCCTTTTTTAGATTTCTTATCACTAGAGGTGCTACCTTTTTCAAAAACCATACACGCATCTTCCTTATAGTTTTCTGAAGCATCCTCATACATACTAGAAACCAAATCATTATTTGTGCAATCATCCTCAAGGTGACCAAAATTTCTACATCTAAGACATTTTATGATAATGAATCTATGTTTCGGTTCTTCCTCCTTTTCTGATATGAACAACATCTCATTTTCATTATCACTTGAAGAACTTTCACTATCACTACTAGAACACTTACTTGGTTTGTCTATGTAGAAACTCTTCTTGTGCTTGTGAGAATACCTCTTTCCTTGATTGTTGTGCTCATCTTTGTTCTTTCTGTGATGCTTGTGCTTTTCAAAATCCTTGCTCTTAGAATCTTGTTTATCTTCATCACTTTCATCCTTGGGAATAGTACATTCTATAGCATAATGACCAAACTTTCCATAATTGAAACATCTTATATTTTTCACACTTTTTTGCTTTCTAGAGAATTTGCTTTTCTTGATGTAATATGCCTCTTCATCACTAAAAAACTCATCACTCTCTTGAAGCTGTTTACCCTTGGATTTCTTGGTAGCCTTGAAAGCTGCCTCTTTCTTGACGTCAACCTTCACTTGAGTTCTCAACTCAAATGCCGCAAGTATACTATGGAGCTCATCCTTTTTCAACTTATCCAAATCTTTAGCTTCCTCAATAGTAGAAATATTTTCACTAAATCTATTAGGAAGAGATCTTAAAATCTTATCACAAACATCATTTTCAGCAAGCTCAAGACCTAAGTCTTTCATGGAGTTAACAACCTCATCCATACGAAGCATGTAGTCACTAATATTTTCATCATCATTCATATTGAGTTGTTCAAACATACCTTTGAAGTGTCTCAACTTGGCCTTTCGACATTTGTATCACCTGTATGAACCACCCGCAACTTGTTTCCACATTTCACTGGTTGTCTTGCAGTGAATCACTTTGGTGAGATCTACTTTCTGTAAGCCTTTCAAGATTGCATTCATTGCTTTTGAATTGCTATGATGTAGAAGCCTTTCTTCTTTAGTATTTGGACCATGTACAGGAATAGTGTACTCATCTTCAATTACTTTCCATACCTCATTACCAAGTGCCATTAGATGAACCTTCATCCTTGCACTCCAAAGACTAAAATCTGACCCATCAAGAATAGGTGCTGCATTGTCGCTTGAATAATCCATTTTGTTCTTAACCAGCTCTTTCTTCAAGTTGTTAAACTTTTTGAAGGCACCCGCTCTGATACCAATTGAAGAACACAAGCTTATACTGAGAGGGGGGTTAACAGTATAAGACCACTTTTTACTTTTCTTATCCCAATCAAAATTATACAATATATCAATGGCAATATCAATAGCAGAAACCAAAGCAATGAACAAATCATCACACACACATGAGACACCAATTTACGTGATTCGCTCAATGTGAGCTACATCCATGAATAAAATATTTCACTAAATTTTATCAATCCAAATTCTGGGAATACCTTTCCCGATTACAATGTTTATGGGCACCAACCCAAAGGAGACACCAATCCCCTAATCTTGAGTTTGTGGGCACCAACCCATAGGAGACACCAATCCCCTAGCTCTACTCTGGTTGGTGATCCTCTAGAAGACCTATGCCTTAGCTACCCTTAGCAAATGGAACTCTATCCACAAAAGACACATGTCCTCCCTACTCTGGCTGGAGACCTTTATCCTCAACTCTATCACCTCCAAAGCTAGTCCTTGAATTTGCACTAAACATAGTCCTTCGATCTAGCACAAATGTCCTTATTCATCTTTGCCTGTCTACTCTCTATGCCCTCTTCTCTCTATGCAAACATACCCGCACTTGGTCGAACTTCAACCCTTGCACTGTCTTTGCACACTCTTCTTCCTTTGCGATCTTTCACACTCAGAATGATTCGACGAAATGCACTCTACACACTACAATCGAATTCGCACTCTGCTCACAGCGATCGAACTTCTTGCACTGTGCACTATCTCTGAACGTCGCACATCAACTACTCCTCCAATCACCCAAATAGCCCTCCTTTTATATCAAAATTTTCATGAAGAAAAATTTAATCTTAGTCGGTTGTTATGACAAATGCAAACCCTAATCTACGTCGGCTGCAAGCCCTAATTTTTGTCGACTAAAATTTGACTTTGTCAGCTTCACTGCCTCTGGAACACTTCTGTAGCTTCTGCCACGAAACTACAACATGTCGTGATATCACGACACCTTTACAACCGTATACTTTCTTTTGGATTTTGTCATGATATTGTGACACTTCAGCCTTTGTCGACTTCAACTAAGCTTTTTTCGTGATATCACAACACTTCTGAATTTTTCAGCATCAACTTTGTTTTTGTCGTGATATCGCGACACTTCTCCCTTTGTCGACCTCCTTTCTGCTTTTGTCACGAAATCACGACACTTCTATCTTCATAGCCTTCCTCTCTACTTTTGTCGTGAAATCGTGACACTTCTCCTATAAAAGGCCTGCATTCTATTTTTGTCATGAAATCGTGACAATTTCTCCAACCGAATATTGCCATCTCAATCTGTCATGAAATCGTGACACTTTCTCTTCCTTGCACTCTTGTCTGCTTGCACTAGCAAAAACGGAACATGTCACGAAATCGTGACACTTTCATTGCCTTGTGTTTTTCTCTGCCTTATGCCCGGGAAAATGAAATATGTCACGAAATCATGACGCTTTCACCTTTGAGCTCTTCCTCATTGAATTTGTCACAAAATCGTGACACTTCTAGCTTTTGTACGTTTTCTTTGTAGCCTGTTGCGAAATCGCAACGCTTTCAGCTTTCGTACGACTTATCTACAACCTGTCGCAAAATCATGATAGTTCTCATTTTCAGACTCTTCCCTTTACTGCATGTCCCAAAATTGTGACACTTTTTCTTTTGAAATCTCTCTCCTGCAACATGTCACAAAATCGTGACACTTTTTCTTTCGAACTCTCTCTTTTGCAACATGTCGTGAAATCGTGACACTTTTTCATCCGTTCAACCTTCCTTGCAATATGTCGTGAAATCACGACATTTCTGACTCCGAACATTCTCTCTCCTCTTTAAGTCGCGAAACTGCAACATGTGGTGATATTGCGACACTTTTCTAAAAATCTTTCTCTCTCCTGCTTAAGTCGTGAAAATGCGACATGTCGCGATATCGCGACACTTTTCTAAAAAGCTTTCTCTCTCCTGCTTAAGTTGCGAAAATGCGACATGTCGCGATATCGTGACATTTTTCAAACTTACTTACTTTCAAACCTGTCATGTCGAACCTTCATCAAAACAAATTATTTGACATCAATTCAAATTCCTTCAACAGCTTCTTGACATCAATGACAACTTATTCACTTGAGTAAATGCAATGTACCCAAGGTACCCAAAATTGCCAACACCACTTTGCTTTCATTCATTGTACCCACCACTTTTATCCCCCTCCCTGTTTCATAGTCATCAGTCACCAATGCTCCTTCCGTCATTCCCATTTCTTCCATTCCTCCATATTTCTATTTTTGGCCCATGTCCCTAACCCATTTTCTATTCCACTATAATTTGCCTCATATTCCACCCCCGTTAATACCATTATCGCTATAAGTACACCAACCCCATCAAGGGTGAGCATAACTATGGACCCGTCCATTTCTGTTCCTTCCATTGAGCTAAACCCTTAGCAGCCTGTGTTCATGTTTTTTCAATTTTTTGGATTACAGAAGCAATTGGCATCAGAGATCAAATTCTTGCTAGAGAATCCTAAAGCAAATAAAATCAGTCGAGCTCAGCGAAGTTCCTCACGTTGGGTGAAAATACAAACAGACAACCAAACAATATCACGCATCGTAGGAAGAAGCTAGTGCAAGCAGTTAATGATTTGATGTAGCAGGTGGTTATAAATTTGTTTCCCAATGGTTAAATTTCTTGGGGTCGATTACATCCAAACAAGTTGGATGCCCGTGAGCCACCAGAAGTGTTGGCATTTTTACCAAACTGCAGTCATAAGTCAAAAAAAGGCAAAACTGAGAAGCGGTCATTTTTGGGAAATCAACCTAAATGGACACCTATGGACTTGAAAATATACCCAAAGGAGGGAAATTGAAAAATTAGACTTATGGTCAAATAATCATCCCAACATCCTGAACGGATTGAGAGATTAAATTTTTTATCTCTAGAAATTTCTCCAACATAGATTAAAAATATAATATGAATACTTTGGAGGCCCTGTAGAGGGATGAAAATGAATGAAATAGATATTACATCAGTTTCACCACTGTAGATATCTTCCCAAGCTTTCCAATGATATATTACAATAGACAATTAGGTCAACGGATCAAAAGTTATGGCTCCAGGAAGATGTACCATCGAAAATCCATTTTTGGACACTTTTGGGGCAAAAATAATGGATGAAAAACTGGTCAAAGTCAAAGTCGCCCCTAGGGGGGTGAAAATCATTTTTTCCCTTCTTCAGGATAAATTTCTAAATGAAGACGTTATAGAGCGAAAATCGAGTGAAATGTGTGCCTTGTGAAGTCAAATTCAAAGTCACCCCTGAGGAGGGGTGAAAATCACTTTCGCCCTTCTTTGGGATGAAATCCAAGTTGAGGATGTTTTTCGGAGTGAAAATGATGAAGTGATGTCATCCAAGTGAAGGTTGCTCAAGTCAAAGTCAAAGAGAATTTAATGAAGGTGTATGCCAATGTAATTTCACCCCATTTTGGGTAGAAATAGTAATTTTGCCTAGGTTGGAGCAAAAGTCCCAAAATAGCATCTTTAAGCTTAAATCAAAGTCAAAGTTGCCTCAGGTAGGGGGCGAAAATCATTTTTACCCCTCTTGAGGATGAAATCAATTAGTTTTGTCCATTTTCTTGTTTTCATTCCATTTTTGGGTAAATTTCTCTAGTTGACGAGCGAAATTACTCAGGTGAAGGGTGAAAGCATGTTGACGGGTGAAAACACCAAAGTTTCTTGGGGGAAATTAATTCTTGCCCCATCCCTTCAACAAAGTTTTCTTTCGAAGGCATCACTGTGCTGATATTTTTTTGGGAAAGATCGAATATTGGTGGAATTTAATTCCGGAAGCATTGAGATTGATATTTCCATAATTTCAGTTGAAGAATTATCGATATTAAATGCTACATCCTAGATTCTGGTGCGATCCTATTTATTTTCAAGGCACCCTCCATTGATTTTATTCCTTTTCAAGATAAATTTAATTTTTGTTGGGTCTTCCCTAGCGAAGATAATATTTCAAGGCATAAAGTGGTGAGATGGTGTCCAGAATTTAATATCCAAGCTCTTTATTTTCGTATGATATTATTGAGTTTCAATGCATCGACATCTAGAATGTTTTTCCTATCATCCATATTTGTTGATTTTCCAAGTGTAGTCCATGAAAACCAGATCATTGCTCCCTGAAGAATGATCTGATATGAGCATCGTCATTACCAAGGAGAGAATTGCTCTTGTTGATTTTTGACCAGCTGATATTTTGTTGCATTATGCATTTAATTTTAGAGGTAAAATCATCTATAAATACTAAGCATTTCAATGTAAAAAAAGAGGATAGACACTTTGCATAAAAACACTTTAAGTTTTCTGCATAAATAGAAAGACATTCAACTTTTGGTTCCTTGAGTAGTATTGTGTTTGATTTCTTTCTGCTTGTCATTTTTGATTAATTTCATGTCCATTATTTGCTGATTTTAAATTATGCATCTAGATTTAATTACTGCTTGTGAGGGAGTGAATACTGGAATGCTTTTTTGGAGGTTATCTTGGCAAACTATGAGTGGTTCTTGTGCCTTTCTTTCTGTTATATGCTATTTAATACTTTCTATGAATTTTTATTGTTAGTTTATCCTCACTTTATAATTTTGTCTTATAGCCACATTTCCTATTTCTTTCTATTATTTCCCATCTCTTTTATGTTACCCTAAGCTTTAAACTAATCATTAGATTTAGTATGGGAACCAACCCTCTCTGGAGATTGGCCCAAATGACATCTCTTTCCTTTGGCATTTCAATGTTGGTCGGGTCTAGGGCGCATAAGCATTTTGTACTTACGCAGATTCGTGACCAACATATCTCTTTGAAAGTGTTGGTGAGCATCTGCCTCTTCGTCTAGGTATTCTTTAGGTTCCTCTTCATCCACTCTTGAGAGGTTATATCTCTAAAAGCAAGGCTATCCATACATTTTGATTAGATTCATTCCTAACATCCTCATTGGTGGGCACTAACTCCAAATTCTCCATCTCTTTCTGGATAATATCCAAAGTAGTTTTAAACTCTAGACAATCAGTTTCACCATATTGAACAGTGAAATGGATCTTACACCATATGGGAAGAGCAAGGTCAACCAAACTTATGAAAGTGCCTAAGTTATCATTAGATTGATTCCTAAGTTATCACTAGATTGATTTTGGTTGCCGACAAGATTTGGGACTCCATTATTTAAGCAAGTATCCCATTGGTTGTTAGTCCTTTGGAAGTTGAAGTTCCTATTTTGAATGTTATTTGTAGGTGGATTTTGAGGAACTTGCCTTTATAGTTGAAGCATATCATTACTCAATTTTTGAACCATTCTTTGTAATTTATCTAACTCGAGATTCGAAGTATTACATTGACTTGGTCCTAGTTGAGTTGTTACACTATTTATGGATGTAGTTGTGTTAATAAATATGGGTAAGGCTTTTTGATGGTTTAATAAAGATGTATTATTAAGAATGTTGTTTATGGTTTCTTAATTACCCAAAGAAGTTGGAATGGTCTTTTTGGGGAAAATTTTAGCATCCTTTAAATATTTTCACATCGTTAAATTTTCCTAATTCCAAGCAATATTGTGGACTCTAGTGGATCCACCTCTTCATCTCAGAAAAATAAAAATAAACATACTAAAGACTGAGTTAGTTAAGGAAACCTTCAACAAAGTTATGATATATTCAATTATGCTCTACCAAATAAAAAGAAAATAAATTTAATTTAAGATTTGACCAAGATTCACAATACTTGTTTGTATTCCTATTAGTAGATAGTTGCCATATCGATAATTAATTGTAGAAAAGTTTTTAAAAATTTAAATGAAACAAAAGTAAAAAGAAAGAGGAAATGGGGTTAATTATATCCATTCAATGTATGTAATAGACATAATTAAAATGTACCACTAAAAGAATATGATATTCACACATAAAAATAATGTAACATGTAAATGTGATAACAAACACAATTGAACACAATATTGCTTAAAGGTGAAAGCAATATTGTATTCATATAAATATATATTTACAATGGGATTTTGGTCTGAATAACATAGATCTCACTAAACCAATACAATTTGAATTTATATTAATTAATGTAACACAATTGAACATCCCTTTGTTCTAATATAGTAACAAGGGGACTCTTGACTTTTGATCTAGCCATTGGAAATGATCTCAGCAATTTGAATGCTTCTTGATGCAAGACCTGCACAATTACAAGGAAGAATAAGAGATGGCTATGGGAGACAGGTTAGAAAGGAAACACAACTAACAAGACAACGGTACACAAGAATACGTTTGACAAAATTAGTAAGGAAAAACTTGATTATTTCTTTGGTTCATGCAACCCCTATTTATAATTTGAAAATGGCCCATTCTACAACTACCTCCATCTAGTTTCTCCATTTTGCAGCTTTTGTAGCATTGATTTTATTATGGTTTACAACTGGATTATAGTTGTCTTGAGTTGTCTCACCCTAAAATTGATACTTGACTGCTTTTCAACCTTAAGATGTTTTATTGGATTACAACTATGTTGGATCCGGGCCACACACTTGGCTATTTTTTAACTATAGAATTCTTTAGTGTGTTATAGTTGTCTTAGATCAAGATCTTCCACCTGGCTATTTTTGAGCCATTGAATTCTATTCTTATGATACATTTTTTTTTATATTTCTCTTATTCTCTTTGTCCTCCTTCCTATAGAAGTCTTAAGTTCACCTTGGGACACTTCAATGCTACTTATATCTATATATTTCCCTTTGATTTGTTTACTCTATGCATATTTAATTAGATTGCCAATGTTAATCCATGCTTCATCACAAAAAGTCATTTTGAACCTTATTACATGTTATTCTTTTGATTTTTTAAGTGTCTTATTTTATTGATAAAATTGTTAGCTTTTGATGATCTATACTAAAGGAAATGCAACCACAAGATCTAAAATGAGCAAGCAATGTTAACTATATGATAATGGAAATATAATATGCAGGAAAATTATATGAGAAACTTCTACAATAACTCAAAAAATAGCCATTAATGAAAGCTCACAAAAATAGTACAATGTAATATAATGGAGGACTTGAACACTCCATAAATAATGCATGATCTACATTGTACCTACTAAACTCACTATACTTCCTCTTATCTATCTATATCAAAGGCATATATATGGGGATATATATCCCTTGTCACATGACTCTTCAACTATCTATCCTATGACTCATGTACATGTGGACTACATGCACATTTAAATCATTGCACATTCTAACACTTGTGAATTTATTACATTGCATTAAGTAACTACTCAAACCTTAATCTAAGATATTCTCCTAATCTAATAATGTACCCAAGGTGGTACATAGGCATGTACCAAATAATGTAATATATTCCAACACCCCCTGCATTACATTATTTGGATATTGAATACTTTAGTCTTCAATATGATCTTCATATTTCGAATGATATTTAGCTTGAACAGATCCTTCTTCTACTACTTTAGTCTTTATGTTGTCCTTTCTTGTCTTATTCATTCCACTACTTTTCTACATTTCAAAGTGTTTGGTAGGATATTTGTCCTTGAAGTCTTCTAAGTATCCTTGATGAACTAGAGATCTTATAACTTTTCTAGTTATAAGTGGATTAGAATTGATCCATTTTCTTTCCTTTGATTCTTTGAATGACCTATCTCCTTGTTCTTCAAAAATTTCAAACTTGAATTTATTGTTAGTAGATGCTTCTGAAATAAGAACTTGAAAGAGACAATCTAATTTGAATATCATTTTTTCTTCAAATATTTTATAGTACTTGTCTTTATAGTAACAGAAGAAAGATGAATGATATTTTCCTCCACAATATTTACATGGATGGAAACTCCAATAGTTTTCTTTCTCATGACCAAATTTGTTGCAATAAGTGCATTGTGAAGATATCCTAACTTCTTTGTTATTGGTCTTAGGAGAATCAAGTTCATCTATTTCCTTGATGAAATGGTCAAACCATCTATGTACAATTGAAGCTATTCTTTCATAAGTTTGTAGGATATTTTTCTGATCAATATCCTTATCTATATTTTGCGTATGGTTCTTGATTTTTTCATCAATTCCTTTCCTCATATTATTGGAAGTTCTTTCTATAGAATCTAATTTTGCTGACTTATTATCTTGCGAGTTCTCAAAACTCTTTCTATGTCATATTGGTTCTTCTCTTCTACTTGTATTTTCTCTACTATCATTTCTAGAATCAAGTATATCTTTGAACCATTTCGATTCCTTGAATCTTGTATACTTAATAAGCTTTTCCATAGTTCTTTTTGAAATAATATTTCTTGGTAGTATTTTTTTTTAATTTCTAAACCTTTAAGGTTGTATATCTTATGTCTCCCTAGTTTTAATTATAAGATCAATTTTGATAAGAAAATTTCTAATCTCAAATTTTTTAGAACCCATTATATCTCATGAGTGTACTATAGTTTTGATAAAGTTCTTAGATTTCTTTAGATTTCTTTTGATTTGAATCCCTAATGTTCAACTTCTATTTTTCACCTTATTTCTCCCTATTTGTGAAAGGTAGAAATAATTTTAATGCACTTTCAATTTGATGATCTTTATTTTCCAAGACTCTATAGTTGGATTCCTTTTGTCCCTTCAATTTTGTATAAGAGACTAGTATAATAATTCTTAACTTTAAGCAATTCTATGTTTTGCTTCCTTTACCCTTTAATTCTCAATTTCTAAATTTCAATTATCTAAATTTTGATGTAGTACTCCTTATATCTCCCTAATTTAGAAATTTAGAAAATGATAATATTTGTAAAATAATGCTTTAATTTCAAGGTGGAAAACCTTATATCTCCTAGTTTAATTATTTGTAAATATTATGATATTTGTAAGTAATGCAATTTGAAATAGTTCTTAAAGATATAAACTCCTTGCTTTAAGTGGCTTTCTAATCATCAATGATTTATCTAAGATTATTGTTCCTTATATATCATTGTAATAATTAATTAACCTTATGAAAAAAGTACATTATATCTCCTTTGCACTTAATAGAAATAAATTATTAAATCAATTTAAATATATCTTTCAACTTATTAGCATGAACAGGGTGAAGTGTTGCAAGGGACTTCCCTGGGAAGTCCTTCTCTACTTTCTACAGCCCATCCTTGACCCTATCCCAGATCCTTGGTCCTATCCTAGCTCCCTAGCACCTCCTTTGCCCTTCCTCCTTGGCTGGTAGGCATTGTAGATGATCTCCTTAGGTTGGAAGGTCACTTACTCTCTTTTCTACCCCTTTCCATGCCTTCGTGTGGGGTTTCCTTTTGGTTCCCATGAACTGGGATGTCCCTGGGATTTTCTAGGGCATCCCTAGGTTCGTCCCAATTTATTTTTTAATTTTTAGGGAATCCTTTTCCCTTCTGCCTTTTGGTATATCCTTGGGTCCATCCTAATGTTTTATTTTTATGCTTTAGAGATTTTCCCTTCAACTCTTTTGTTTGTCTTAGATTTTTGCAGGTTTTCTTCATGGTGCGGCCCAGTTCCCTATTCATTGGTGCTTCCTGGATCCTTCTCTTGGCTTTCTTTGGTTGCAAACAACCTCCTTGGGGTGGGAGGTCACTTCTTCTGTAATGACCCAAAAATACACAAACAAAAAAATAGAAAAATAGGATAAAAAAAAATTTAAAGTAGAGAGATTCATGAACCATTCATAAACCCCTAACCAAACTAATGTTTACCTAAGGTTTGAATCCCCTAAGTTTTTCCTGAAAGCTACATCTCACGAGGTACCCTAGCACAAGTCTCGTCTGTGCAGATGTATCATGAGTTACTGCGAATAAGCCTATTTATCCCATCACTCTTGATGAGTTAGACTTATCACCTTTAGTTCAATCGAAGGTATACATGCATCTCCATACCATACACAAAACATTATGTGTAGGTACACTATGAGTATTGCGAGTTAAGCTATCCATATCATCTCCATAACAAACTATCTTAACTCAGATGTAGTCTTTTCGAAACTTAGTAATTAATCTTCCTAATGGGTTCTCAATTCTCTTAGGCTATCTATGTTCACCCTAAGGGGGTCTTAATTCCCTTAGGTCACCTCTAAGTTCACCCTAGAACTCATAATTACTTTTTGTCATTTAGCATACAAACAAGCATACATCAAGATACTAAATCTATCCAACCATAATTATTAAACATACATATAATATAGGAGGAAGTAACACTACAGAGAATATCATCAATGAAAAGAGAATCAATTACATAAATTAATCCATGTGCATCAATAAGGTAAAAGCACTTTCTCTACATCATTAATCAGTTAATACATAATAATCGTGTATGGCAAATCCTCCATACTTAAAAGAATATTACATCAATTGCATTAGGGATATCTCCCCACAACTCTAATCTATTTAAGCATAAGTAAACTAGCATAAATACATTTACCTATATTTTGGTTTCATCGACCTCCTTGCTCCTTTGCTATCCACCGATTGTTTGGTGGTAGTAGGGGATCAGGGTACTCATGGTTCAGGATAGGCATGCCTTTAAATGTATCTAACATTTACTTTGCCAAATTGTAATTATACAAATGCAATCAAGTTTCCAACCATATAATGCATAGTGGGTATTATAAAAGAGTCAATACTTTTACTTTCACCTCCTAATTACCTTTAGAGAGTCATTCAACATGCATAGCTTATATCTGGTTTAACTTCCATCAATTCTTATCGTTGTTCCATAAATTAATGTCCCATAACATTAATTCATAAAAAATTTCTTCCATTTATTAAATTAAAGCTACACTACTTCAATTCTAGAAATAAATTGTTCCTTTTCATTTTATAAAGTTAGAGCTCCATAACCCTTAATCTATAAAACAATCCTTCCAATATTTAATATTTAAAGCTTAACAACTTTAACTATAGGACCAAATAGTTTCCCTTATTTCATAGTTCAAAATCCCATTCTATAAAATAACCTTTCATAATATTTGATAAATACAATCTATAAATGATCAATCAAACATAACACTTATTTGTTCTATTTAAAGCTTAACAACTTTAATTACCACACCAAATAGTTCCCCTTATTTCATAGTTCAAAATCCCTTTCTATAAAATAACCTTTCATAAGATTTGATAAATCCAATCTATAAATGATAAATCAAACATAACACTTATTTGTTCTATTTAAATCTTAACAACTTTAATTACCAGACCAAATAGTTCTCTTTATGTCATAGTTCAAAATCCCATTCTATAAAATAACCTTTCATAATATTTGATAAATCCAATCTATAAATGATAAAGCAAACATAACACTTATTTGTTCTATTTAAAGCTTAACAACTTTAATTACCATACCAAATAGTTCCCCTTATTTTATAGTTCAAAATACCATTTTATAATAAGGGTTCTCTTCCCCTTTAGACTTCCCTCGATCGTTCAAAGGGTATGATTTATATAGTTATTTAAATAAAATTATTGCCCTCAATACAACTAGGTGAGAGCCTCATAGTACACAAACCAAACCTGAAAGCTATACATATAATATTTTAAATACCAAGACAATCAATAGAGGGGCGGCAAGCAAATTCAAACATGGATACAGTATTCAAACCATCTACAACTGGCAATGTCCCCCTCGCACAGAGCAACTTTGGCACCTGCGGGTGGTCATTAACCAGGTGCTTGGCCATGCGCTTGGCTACCATGCAATAGAAACCCCAAGGCTTTAAAAGGACCTAGATAGCCCTTGTACCACCAATGTGGTACGAATGCCTAAACACAACTAAAATTCGATGGCCAACTTGAGTTCAACGATAAAAATTTTACCTATGCTAAACGTTACACACTTAAATTTGCCATGTTGTCGTATGGCATAAAATAATTGAAAGCTAAGGTTTTGGAACTTATAAAACATTATTAAATCATGTACCTCCCAATATTGAAATAGAACATGTGCTTAGCCTAAGGTTCAACGTTGATAAAATTTATAGCATTCTTATTTATGAGGAATCCTATACTAAACACAGAGCCACTATCCTCAATAGCTCCAACGAACCAGAGACCCTAAAGTTCTTGAGGCTTGGTAGAAAGCATTTGAACCAATTTACAAGGTCACAGGATATGAATCAATCCACAATACATAGGAGACATTTGGTGCCTTACAGTGCCACGTAAGAGGGTTTCCAATGATACTTCAAAGAGACTAAACCTATGCAGCATAGCATGCTATAGGCTCATGAAACGGTGCATCCAAGACCTCTAACGAGGTAATGAAACTTCATCGAGTTTCATAAGGCATTTTTTATAGGTATGGATTCTTTCCTAGGGCTCGTTACTCTTTTGTGGTGTCATACAAGGACCAAATAAACATCATATTCCACTATCCAAATAGGAAGACTTCTATGGTTGTTGGTTAACAATCTATCCATAACAACAATTAAAAACAACCTAATCTAGGTTACACGAAGGTATCCCCTACCTCCACAATCCTACAAGGATTTTAAAAGGATTCGTTGTCCAAAGTAACGAAACGCAAGACATTATATTGGCTTTAGTGAGCAATGTTGGAGGCTTTATCGTTCATAGAATGATTATTCAGTTACTAAAACTAACATAATACACTCCCTATGTAGATATAACAGCAAAACCAAGTACATTAATTTCTAGTAGGTTCTCATATGTATGCTACATAGATTACAACTATAGCTTGTCTAATTTCAAAAGGAAAGATCAGACTTTTTAAATTTTATCCAAATCAAAGCTCCCTTCTGAATTGCGTCCATGTAGTTCTCCTTCTAGTCTTGCTACCTTCTCCCCTACTCTCCTCCTTATGTTTACGTATTCACCCCTCTCCTCTCTCTCCAATGCCCGTTTCCCTATGTGCTTCTTATCCAAATAGCTCATCCACCACCCTCATTTTCCTCAAAGCACATGCAGCCTCAATCTTCGTCCGTCCTTAATGCTCCCTTTCCATTCTTATCCTTCTTTCTCATGATGGCAAGGTAGGCTTTGCCTTAACTAGTAATAGATCCATATAGTGGAGATCCCAAAAATATTGTACACAGTCCTCCTTTAGGCAACAAGAGCGTATTGGCCAAGGATGGATATTTAAAATAGTATCAAATTGTTTTAATATAATTAAAATATTTATTTAACATATTTTAAACTAAATGCAATATCATGGATTTTGGACAGATTAGGTGGTAATGCAAGCCGGTATGCAACCGGACTAATATTTTTCATGATCTCAAAGGACCCCAAAAATTGTGGATCCACCTTCATGGATTTGATAGCATTTTTCTTTGGCTTAATCCTTAATAACACCTTATCTCCAATAGAATACTCTCTTGGAGTCCTTTTCAGATCTGCATAACTCTTCTACCTATCCGTAGCTTCTTTAAGCCTTTACCTAATTTCCTTCAGTTGATCCTCCATTACCCTGACCATTTTTGGTCCAATCACAACTCGGTCTTCTAGGTTGTCCTAAGATAATGGTGTCCTACACTTTCGCCCATACAAGGCATCAAAAGGTGCCATTCCTAGTGAGGAGTGATGTTCGTTATTGTAGGTGAATTCTACCAAAGGTAGACAATATTCCCAATGAGACTTGTGATCCATGTAGTACATGTGGAGCATGTCTTCCAGAACTTGGTTTACCCACTATGTTTGACCATCTATCTCAAGGTGGTATGCTAAACTCATATTCAATTTTGTACCGAATGCACTATATAGGGATTTCCAAAATTTAGAAGTGAATTTGGAGTCTCTATCTGAGATAATTACCTCTAAAAATCCATGCAATTGGAATACCTCTTTGACAAATCTGCTAGCCACCACCTGAGCATCATCCTTGGTATTCCCTGGTATGAAATGGGTAACCTTAGTCAATTTTTTGACCACTACAAATATGGCATCATGTTGGTACCGAGTTTTGGGTAAACCTACTATAAAATCCATGGATATAACCTACCACTTATGCGTAGGTATATCATGTGGATATAATTTTCCTGTAGGATGTTGGCATTCTGCCTTAAATTTATGACATTCGAGGCATCGAGCAACAAAATATGTGATGTCCTTCTTCATTCCTACCCAAAATAAGGTTCTTTTCATGTTTTCTCACATTTTGGCTCCTCCTAGATGAGCAGAATAAGGAGATCTATGGGCTTCTTGCATTATTAAGTTTCTTAAATCACCCATTTTTTGTATGATGACCCTTCCCTTATAACACATAAGGTCATATTTCAAACTAAATTCCTTATTTCCTTCAGGATCTTTGTTCATATTAACTTGAATTTCTTGGTAATACTCATCTTGAGATTGCTCCTATCTCACTCGATCCATCAGGTCCATGTGAATTTTAGTTATGGCTACTATATATTTCCTTCTACTCAAAGTATTAACTACTTTATTCTCCTTTCCTTTTATGTACTTGATCTCGAAATCATACTCAGCAAGAAATTCGACCCATATCCTTTGTCTCACATTGAGTATAGGTTGGGTGAATATATACCGTAGACTTTGATGGTCATTATTTAATTCAAAGGATCTTCCCACCAAGTAGTGGCACCAAACCTTTAAAGCGTGCACCACTACCACTAGCTCTAAATCATGCATAGCATAATTAACTTCATGATTTTTGAGCTTCCTTAAAGTATATGCCACTACTGACTCCTCTTGAGAGAGTACCCCTCCTAACCCTTCCAATGATGCATCCGTGCATACTGAAAAGTCCCCTTGTGGGTTGAGAACCTTTAGTATTGGAGCGGTAGTAAGCTTATGCTTTAATAATGCAAAGGCAGCTTCACACTTTTCTGACCACTTGAATTCCTTTCCCTTCTTCTTAAGGTTAGTTATTGGTCCAACTATCTTGGAGTAATCTTTTATATAACGTCTGTAGTAGCTCGTTAACCCCATGAAGCTTCGTACTTCAATCACATTAGTAGGGGGTGGCCAATTTAGGATAGCCTCTATCTTCTCTGGATCCATAGTAATTCCTTTTTCTTATATAATATGTCCAAGATATCATACCTCTAGAACATAAAACTCACTCTTAGCTAGATTTCCATATAGTTGATTTCTCCTTAGTAATTCTAACATGATCCTGAGATGTTTATCATGCTCTTCTCTATCCTACGAGTATATAAGGATATCATCTAGGAATACCAGGACAAAATGGTCCAAGTGTCTTTTGAAAACACTATTCATTAGGTTCATGAACGCAGTTGGGGCATTAGTCAGTCCAAAGGGTAGAACCGTAAACTCATAATACCCATACCTAGTCTTAAATGTCATCTTGTGAGTGTCTTCCTCATGTATTCTTAACTGGTGATACCCTAATCTCAGATCGATCTTAGTAAATACCTTAGCATATTTTAGTTGGTCAAAAAAATCTTCAATCCTAGGTAGAGGATATTGATTCTTGATTGTAGCCTTATTTAGCATCCTGTAATCGATACACAATCTTAAAGAACCATCCTTTTTTCATAAATAAAATCGGTGCACCCCACAGTGACACACTTGGTTTTATCAAACCCTTCTCTAATAACCCTTGCAATTGGACCTTTAGTTCTTGCATTTCAATAGGATTCATCCTATACGGGGATCTATGAATAGGTTCGACTCCTATTATAAGATCAATTGTGAAGTCAAATTCTCGTACAAGAGGTAGTCTAGGTAAGTCCTCTGGAAATACATCCTTAAAATCCTATAAAATTGGATGTTGTCTTAGTACTTCTGTTTTCTTATCATCTTCCACTTCATTAATTTTTACTACATACACTATTCCTCCTCTCTTTAGGGTCTTTTTCAATTGCATAGCCGACAACATCTGAGGTTTAAACGTCCCTTGTTTGCTATGAATATTTAGTCTCCTCCCACCTTCTTCTAAATACTCAATCCATCGATCTTGAAAATTGACCAAGGCTTTATGAGCCTATAGTCAATCCATCCCTAGGATCACATCAAAGGCATGTAGGGGAGCTACATATAAACAACATCTCATGGTCCCATTAGATAAAGTGACTTTTGCCATAGGATAACACTGGTTCATCGAGTAGGTCTACCCATAACCATACTCAACCTTCCACCCTTGAGCCAAATATCTTGGCCTTTTCGACATAGTCCTTGCTAGACTAGAAGAAATAAAACTGTTAGTGGCCCCACTATCTATCAAAATGTTTACTTGTTTATTAAAAACCTTACCTTTCACCAGCAATGGGGTGGCTTATCCCTCTAGCTTTTGCTTTTTGGTTGTGGCATAGATCCGATGTTTCGGTTCCTTTCCTTTTGCATTAGTTGTGCTAGTCCCTAATCGATATGGACACTTATTATAATAATGAGGTCCCCAACAATTGTAGCACCCCTCCTTGGGTCCTTGCTATTTTTTAGGTTTTTGATACCATGTCTTAACTGTTGGAGCTAGAGTCTGTAACTTCTATGGTTGAGGTTTGGTATTATTGGGTTTGTTATCCTTCTTACGAAAGTTCTTTTTGAACTTCTTCTAGTTTCCATTAAATTTCTTCTGTAGGATTCTAGGGGTTCTTAGCCTTTCGTTCTTGATCGGCCTCCCATTTTACATACCCATCACTATTCCTCTTCTTTAGTTCCTATCGATCTTGCTCAGGTAAGGTGCCATATTTATAATAGAAGTGTGACTCTACTTTCTTTGCTAGGTTGTACACCTTTTGCAATGATTTAGGCTCTTGCATTTCTACATCATGCTTTATCCTAGACTCCAACCCATGAGTGAACTTGTGAACCTACATTTTCTCATTATAAATAGGTACATATTTGAACAATCTTACCATATTTTTGTAGTACACCTCCACTATGTTGGTTCCTTGTCTTAGACTGGCAAATTCCTCAAAATATTTAAGGCATAGAAATGCTCTGTTAGGAATATTTTCTTAAATATGTTTATAAATTCTTCCCATGGAGTGTCAATAGGTTCAATATTAGTCTCCTCATAGTGGGTTTCCCACCATTCTAGAGTATCCCCTTCTAGATTGATCGTGGCCCAAAGTGTTTGGGTTCCTGATGAATAGCCCTTTACCATAAAGTGAACCTCTACTTCTCTCAACCATGCTTCCATTGCATCCCCTTCGTCCTCCCCATCAAACTTGGAGATACTAATATTTTTCATGTCCCTAGTTGTTTCCTTTTCTGCCAAGGCTCTGGCTTGCACTTGTTCTACAGTTAGTCCACTATCTGGACCAACCTCTGAGCCTCTAGCTTGTGAATTTTGGTTCGCAATTATTTCCAGCAATTGTCTTATCTGATCCTGCATAGCAGTGACCATAGAAGTGAGGTCTTCTACCTCCCTATTGGGGCTTATTGGACCCCTATCTTGGTTTTCTTCTTCGATATTACTTTTTCAAGTTTTCCTAGGTGTAGGCCTCCCTCTTCTGGTCTTAGGTGGCATCTTAACTTGGTTCCATCCAAGAAAAGAAGATTAGATTATAGTTTCATCTTAAGTTGTATCTCTAATCCAAGCCATAATACAAATTTCTCTTGCTAGATGCATTAATAATCTAACTAGGGTAACATCCCAGGCTAGGATGTGTCATTGATATCAAAGCCCATACTAAGGTATCCTAACATCCACTCTCCCTTGGGGTTAATTCCTGTTAGATTCTAGCAAATAGGGTATTCTAGATCATCCCAGCTTTAGCCTATACTTTAAGCAAGCCTTCATTGAAAAGATCTAATTCCCTTTAGAACACATAGAAGCTCTATACCCTCATACCTAGATCTCTGATACCAAATGTAATGACCCAAAAACACACAAACAAAAAATACAAAAATAGGACAAGTTTTTTTTTCTAAGGAGAGAGATTCATGAACCATTCATAAACCCCTAACCAAACTAATGTTTACCTAAGGTTTGAATCCCCTAAGTTTTTCTGAAAGCTACATCTCATGAGGTACCCTAGCACAAGTCCCATCTGTGTAGGCGTATCATGAGTTACTATGAATAAGCCTATCTATCTCATCACTCTTGATGAGTTAGACTTATCACCTTCAGTTCAATCGAAGGTATACATGCATCCCCATACCATACACAAATCATTATGTGTAGGTATGCTATGAGTATTGTGAGTTAAGCTATCCATATCATCTCCATGATGAGCTATCTTAACTCAGATGTAGTCTTTCCAAAACTTAGTCATTAATCTTCCTAAGGGGTTCTCAATTCCCTTAGGCCATCTATGTTCACCCTAAGGGGGTCTTAATTCCCTTAGGTCACCTCTAAGTTCACCCTAGAACTCATAATTATTTTTTATCATTTAGCATACAAACAAGCATACATCAAGATACTAAATCTATCCAACCATAATTATTAAACATACAGATAATACAAGGAGGAAGTAACACTACAGAGAATATCATCAACATAAAGAGAATCAATTACATAAAGTAAACCATGTGCATCAATAAAGTAAAAGCACTTTCTCTACATCATTAATCAGTTAATACATAATAATCGTGTATGGAAAATCCTCCATACTTAAAATAATATTACATCAATTGCATCAGGGATATCTCCCCACAACTCTAATCTATTTGAGCATAAGTAAACTAGCATAAATATAGTTACCTATACTTTGGTTCCATCGACCTCCTTGCTCCTTCTTTGCTATCCATCGATTATTTGGTGGTAGTAGGGGATCAGGGTACTCATGGTTTAGGATAGGCATACCTCTAAATGCATCTAACATTTACTTTGCCAAATTGCAACTATACAAATGCAATCAAGTTTCCAACCATCTAATGCATAGTGGATATTATAAAAGAGTCATTACTTTTACTTTCACCTCCCAATTACCTTTAGAGAGTCATTCAACATGCACAACTTAGATCTGGTTTAACTTCCATCAAATCTTATCTTTGTTCCATAAATTAACATCCCATAACATTAATTCATAAAACAATTCTTCCATTTATTAAATTAAAGCTACACTACTTCAATTCTAGAAATAAATCATTCCTTTTCATTTTATAAAGTTAGAGCCCCATAACCCTTAACCTATAAAACAATCCTTCCAATATTTAATATTTAAAGCTTAACAACTTTAATTACCAAACCAAATAGCTCCCTTTATTCCCTAGTTCAAAGTCCCATTCTATAAAATAACCTTTCATAATATTTGATAAATCTAATCCATTAATGATAAATCAAACATAACACTTATTTGTTCTCCTTAAAACAAATAACTTTAATTACATGTTCCCCTTTTCCTATTTTTTAATTCTATAATAAGGGTTTCTTGCCCTTCAGACTTTCCTCGATAGTCTTGAAGGTATGCTTTATATAGTTATTTAAATAAAATTATTGCCCTTAATACAACTGGGTGATAGCCTCATAGTACACAAACCAAACCTGAAAGCTATACATATAATTATTTAAATAACAAGATAGTCAACAGAGGGGCGACAAACAAAGTCAAACATGGAGACAGTCTTCAAACCGTCTACAACTAGTAGTGGCCCCTCCACACGGAGCAACTTTGACACCTGCGGGTGGTCATTAACTAGGTGCCTGGCCATGTGCTTGGCTACCATGCAATAGAAACCCCAAGGCCTTAAAAAGGCATGCACAACCCTTGTACCACCAATGTGGTATGAATACCTAAACACAACTAAAACCTGATGGCCAACTCGAGTTCAATGGTGGAAACGTTGCCTATGCTGAACGTTACGCACCCAAATTTGCCATGTTATCATATGGCATAAAATAATTTAAAAGCTAAGGTTTTGGAACTTATAAAACATGATTTAATCACGTGCCTCCCAATATTGAAATAAAACATGTGCTTGGCTAAGGTTCAACTTTAATAAAATTTATAACATATTTTTATTGTGATGAGAAACCCTATACTAAACACAGAGCCGCTATCCTCCACAAGATACAATGATTTAGAGGTCCTAAGGTTTTATATGCTTGGTAGAAAGCATTCGAATCAATTTACAAGGTCATAGACTATGAATCGATCCACAATACGTAGGAGACATTTGATGCCTTACAATGCCAGGTAAGAGGGTTTCCAATGATACTTCAAAGAGACTAAACCTATGCAGCATAGCATGCTACAGGCTCACAAAATGGTGCAACCAAGACCTCTAACAAGGTAATGAAACTTCATCGGGTTTCATAAGGTATTTTTAGAGGTATGGATTCTTTCCTAGGGCTCGTTACTCTTCCATGGTGCCATACAAGGACCAATAGAACATCATATTCCACTCTCCAAATAGGCAGACTACTATGGTCACTGGTTAAAAATCTATCTGTAACAACAATGAAAAACAACCTAGTCTAGGTTACGCAAAGGTATCCCCTACCTCCACAGTCCTACAAGGATTTTTAAAAGCATTCGTTGTCCAAAGCAGCAAAATGCAAGATGCCATAGCAAAACCAAGTAGATTAATTTCCAGAAGGTTCACAGATGTATGTTACATAGAATACAATGATAGCTTGTCTAATTTCAAAAGGAAAATATCTGACCTTTTCAATTTTACCCAAAACAAAGCTCCCTTCTGAATCGTGTCCCTCCAGTTCTCCTTCCAGTCTTGCTACCCTTCTCCCCCACTCTCCTCCCCTCTTCACGTATTCACCCCTCTCCTCTCTCTCCAATCCCCATTTCCCTATACGCTTCCTATCCAGATAGGTCATCTTCCACCCTCCTTTCCCTCAAAGCACGTGCAGCCTCGAGCTCCATCCGCCCTTAATGCTCCCTTTCCATTCTTATCCTTCTTTCTCATGATGGCAAGGTAGGCTTTGCCTTAACTGGTAATAGCTCCATACAGTGGAGATCCCAAAAATAATGCACATAGTCCTCCTTTAGGCAACGAGAGCGCATTGGCCAAGGATGGATATTTAAAATAGTTTTAAACTATTTTAATATAATTAAAACCTTTATTTAAAATATTTTAAAATGCAATCTCATTGTCATTTTAAAATATATTCATTTTGTTTATAAAAATGAACTTCGTTATCATTCCAAAGTAATAACTATTTTATTTAGTATAAATGAACTTTCATTTAACTATTTAAATAAATTTTATCCTTAAATTTAAAAGGCTTTAAATTATCATTTAATTAAAACCTCATTAATTTAAATGAATTCTCAATTATCATCTAAATTTAATCAACCTTTTATTTTTAAAAATATGTTTTATTATCACTTCCAAAATATCGATTTTCTTTAAGCAAACACATACATAATACAAAATGTTCTCCTATTAATTCCAACATTGCATATTCAAGCCATGATGTAGTAAGTAATGTGATAATGAGAAATCAATTTTACACAACAACAAAGAGGGCATCTTTCCATCAACCCATTCACCTATCTCAGCCAAAGGTTTTATGATAGCTACTAGGCTATCAACTAAGGCTCAAGGTGATCGGTTGTCGATGATTATCCCTTTCGATGATGCATGCCTATATGAAGGTATCTATCCATGTTACCTTCGAGTACCTTAATCATCATTTCCCTTGATCTTAAGTACCCTCATTTATGGTGGATGCCTCTACCTTCTCCACCTATGAGCGTACCTGATCCTGCACACTTGGCAATATGTTAGCGATAACATGCCCTTCTAAATCAGCTAAACATCATATAGTTGGTTCAATCGTTCAAACTAGGTATTACCACATCATAGGTTAATACATTGTTTCTTTGTGCCAAATAGTCCGCTAGGGAGGGTCATGACATCCTCCCCCACTAGAATTAAACATCGTCCTCGGTGTTTCCAGCTTCTTTTGGTTTTGATAGAAAATAAAAATTATTACATTATATAGCTTCAAACAAAAAGGGAAAATATTTTTGCATAACCTCCACTTTCTCCCAAGTGGCATTTTTCTCAGAAAACTGGTCCCACTGGACCTTACATTGCTCAAGAGTCCGATTCCGCATAGACTTAGAACGAAACTCAAGAATCTTCACTGGTAGTACTTCAATGGCCTCCGGATTTGCCATCTGCAAATTAGAAACATCCCACACATGTTCAGGGTCAGCAACATATTTCCTAAGCAAGGATATGTGGAAGGTGTCATGGATTTTGGATAGATTAGGTGGTAATGCAAGTCGGTATGCAATCAAACTGATATTTTCCATGATCTCAAAGGGCCCCACAAAATGTGGATCCAACTTCATGGATTTGATAGCACTTTTATTTGGCTTAACCCTTAAGAACACCTTATCTCCAATAGAATACTCTCTTGGAGTCCTTTTTAGATCTGCATAACTCTTCTACCTATCCGCAACTTCTTTAAGCCTTTGCCTAATTACCTTTAGCTGATCCTCCATTACCCTGACCATTTATGGCCCAATCACAACTCGGTCTTCTAGGTTGTCCCAAGACAATGGTGTTCTACACTTTCACCCATACAAGGCATCGAAAGGTGCCATCCCTAGTGAGGAGTGATGTCCATTATTGTAGGTAAATTCTACCAAAGGTAGACAATATTCCCAATGAGACTTGTGATCCATGCAGTACATGCGAAGCATATCTTCTAGAACTTGGTTTACCCACTCCGTTTGACCATCTATCTCAGGGTGGTATGCTGAACTCATATTCAGTTTCATACCAACTGCACTATGTAGGGATTTCCAAAATTTAGAAGTGAATTTGGAGTCTCTATCTGAGATAATTACCTCAAGAAATCCATGCAATCGAAATACCTCTTTGACAAATCTGCTAGCCACCACCTGAGCATTGTCCTTGGTATTCCTTGGTATGAAATGGGTAACCTTAGTCAATTTTTCGACCACTACAAATATGGCATCATGTTGGTATCAAGTTTTGGGTAAACCTACTATAAAATCCATGGATATAACCTACCATTTTTGCGTAGGTATATCATGCAGATATAGTTTTCCTACAGGATGTTGGCGTTCTGCCTTAACTTTCTGACATTCGAGGCATCGAGCAACAAAATCCATGATGTCCTTCTTCATTCCTACCCAAAAGAAGGTTCTTTTCATGTTTTCTCACATTTTGGCTCCTCTAGGATGAGCAGAATAAGGAGATCTATGGGCTTCTTGCATTATTAAGTTCCTTAAATCACCCATTTTTGGTATGATGACCCTTCCCTTATAACACAGAAGGTCATATTTCATACTAAATTCCTTATTTCCTTCAGGATCTCTATTCATCTTAACTTGAATTTCTTGGCAATACTCATCCTGAGATTGCTCCTGTCTCACTCGATCCATCAGGTCCATGTGAATTTTAGTTATGGTTGTTATATATTTTCTTCTACTCAAAGCATCAACTACTTTGTTCTCCTTTCCTTTTATGTACTCGATCTCGAAATCATACTCAGTGAGAAATTCAACCCATCTCCTTTGTCTCGCATTGAGTATAGGTTGGGTGAATATATACCATAGACTTTGATGGTCAGTATTTAATTCAAAGGGTCTTCCCACCAAGTAGTGGTGCCAAACCTTTAAAGTGTGCACCACTACTACTAGCTCTAAATCATGCATAGCATAATTAACTTCATGCTTTTTGAGCTTCCTTGAAGTATATGCTACTACTAACTCCTCTTGAGAGAGTACCCCTCCTAACCCTTCCAATGATGCATCTGTGCATACTAAAAAGTCCCCTTGTGGGTCGGGAACCTTTAGTATTGGAGCGGTAGTAAGCTTATGCTTTAATAATGCAAAGGCAACTTCACACTTTTCTGACCACTTGAATTCCTTTCCCTTCTTCTGAAGGTTAGTTATTGGTCTAGCTATCTTGGAGTAATATTTTATATAACGTCTATAGTAGCCCGTTAACCCCATGAAGCTTCGCACTTCAGTCACATTAGTAGGGGGTGGCCAATTTAGGATAGCCTCTATCTTCTCTGGATCCATAACAATTCCTTTTTTTGATATGATATGTCCAAGATATCGTACCTCTAGAACATAAAACTCACTCTTAGCCAGATTTCCATATAGTTGATTTCTCCTCAATAATTCTAACATGATCCTGAGATGTTTATCGTGCTCTTCTCTATCCCGCAAGTATATAAGGATATCATCTAGGAATACCAGGACAAATTGGTCCAAGTGTCTTCTAAACACACTATTCATTAGGTTCATGAACGCAGCTAGGGCATTAGTCAGTCCAAAGGGTAGAACCGTAAACTCATAATACCCATACCTAGTCTTAAATGTCATCTTGTGAGTGTCTTCCTCACGTATTCTTAACTGGTGATACCCTGATCTTAGATCGATCTTAGTGAACACCTTGGCATATTTTAGTTGGTCAAATAAATCTTCAATCCTAGGTAGAGGATATCGATTCTTGATTGTAGCCTTATTTAGCATCCTGTAATCAATACACAATCTTAAAGAACCATCCTTCTTTTTCATGAACAAAACTGGTGCACCCCACGGTGACACACTTGGTTTTATCAAACCCTTCTCTAATAACCCTTGCAATTGGACCTTTAGTTCTTGCATTTCAATAGGATTCATCCTATACGGGGATCTATGAATAGGTTCGGCTCCTATCATAAGATCAATTGTGAAGTCAAATTCCCGTACAGGAGGTAGTCCAGGTAAGTCCTCTGGAAATACATCCTTAAAATCCTATAAAATTGGATGTTGTCTTAGTACTTCTCTTTTCTTATCATCTTCCACTTCATTAAGTTTTACTACATACACTATTCCTCCTCTCTTTAGGGTCTTTTTCAATTGCATAGCCGACAACATCTGAGGTTTAAACGTCCCTTGTTTGCTATGAATCTTTAGTCTCCTCCCACCTTCTTCTGAATACTCAATCCACCGATCTTGAAAATTGACCAAGGCTTTATGAGCCTGTAGCCAATCCATCCCTAGGATCACATCAAAGGCATGTAGGGGAGCTACATATAAACAACATCCCATGGTCCCATTAGATAAAGTGACTTCTACCATAGGATAACACTGGTTCACCGAGTAGGTCTACCCAGAACCATACTCAACCTTCCACCCTTGAGCCAAATATCCTGGCCTTTCCGACACAGTCCTTGCTAGACTAGAAGAAATAAAACTATCAGTGGCTCCACTATCTATCAAAATGTTTACTTGTTTATTAAAAACCTTACCTTTCACAAGCAATGGGGTGGCTTGTCCCTCTAGCTTCTGCTTTTTGATTGTGGCATAGATCCGATGTTCTGGTTCCTTTCCTTTTGCATTAGTTGTGCTAGTCCCTACTCGATATGGACACTGATTATAATAATGAGGTCCCCGACAATTGTAGCACCCTTCCTTGGGTCCTTGCTATTTTTTAGGTTTTTGATACCCTGTCTTAACTGCTAGAGCTGGAGTCTATAACTTCTATGGTTGAGGTTTAGTATTATTGGGTTTGTTATCCTTCTTACAAAAGTTCTTTTTGAACTTCTTCTGGTTTCCATTAAATTTCTTCTTAGGATTCTGGGGGTTCTTAGCTTTTCGTTATTGATCAACCTCCCATTTTACATACCCATCACTATTCCTCTTCTTTAGTTCCTGTCGATCTTGCTCAGGTAAGGTGCCATATTTATAACAGAAGTGTGACTCTGCTTTCTTTGCTAGGTCGTACACCTTTTGCAATGATTTAGGCTCCTGCATGTCTACATCATGCTTTATCCTAGACTCCAACCCATGAGTGAACTTGTGAACCCACATTTTCTCATTATAAATAGGTACATACTTAAACAATCTTACCAAATTTTTGTAGTACACCTCCACTATGTTGGTTCCTTGTTTTAGACTAGCAAATTCCTCAAAATTTAAGGTATAGAAATGCTCTGTTAGGAATATTTTCTTAAATATGTTTATAAATTCTTCCCATGGAGTGTCAATAGGTTCAATATTAGTCTCCTCATAGTGGGTTTCCCACCATTCCAGAGCAGCCCCTTCTAGATTGATCATGGCCCAAAGTGTTTGGGTTCCTGATGAATAGCCTTTTACCATAAAGTGAACCTCTACTTCTCTCAGCCATGCTTCCACTGCATCCCCTTCACCTTCCCCATAAAAATTGGAGATACTAATGTTTTTCATGTCCCTAGCTATTTCCTTTTCTACCAAGGCTCTGGCTTGCACTTGTTCTATAGTTAGTCCACTATCTGGACCAACCTCTGAGCCTCTAGCTTGCGAATTCTGGTTCGTAGTTGTTTCCAACAATTGTCTTATCTGATCCTGCATAGCAGTGACCATAGCAATGAGGTCTTCTACCTCCCTATTGGGGCTTATTGGTCCCCTATCCTGGTTTTCTTCTTCAACATTACTTTGTCGAGTTTGCCTAGGTGTAGGCCTCCCTCTTATGGTCTTAGGTGGCATCTTAACCTGGTTCCATCCAAGAAAAGAAGATTAGATTACAGTTTCATCTTAAGTTGTATCTCTAATCCAAGCCATAATACAGAGTTCTCTTGCTAGATGCATTAATAATCTAACTAGGGTAATATCCCAGGTTAGGATGTGTCATTGATACCAAAGCCCATACTAAGGTATCCTAACATCCACTCTCCCTTGGGGTTAATTCCTGTTAGATTCTAGCAAATAGGGTATTCTAGATCATCCCAAATTTAGCCTATACTTTAAGCAAGCCTTCATTGGAAATATCTAATTCCCTTTAGCACACATAGAAGCTCTATACCCTCGTACCTAGAGCTCTAATACCAAATGTAATGACCCAAAAACACATACAAAAAAAATACAAAAAAATAGGACAAGTTTTTTTTTTAAGGAGAGAGATTCATGAACCATTCATAAACCCCTAACCAAACTAATGTTTACCTAAGGTTTGAATCCCCTAAGTTTTCCTGAAAGCTACATCTCACGAGGTACCCTAGCACAAGTCCCATCTGTGTAGGTGTATCATGTGTTACTACGAATAAGCCTATCTATCTCATCACTCTTGATGAGTTAGACTTATCACCTTTAGTTCAATCGAAGGTATACATGCATCCCCATACCATACACAAATCATTATGTGTAGGTATGCTATGAGTATTGTGAGTTAAGCTATCCATATCATCTCCACGATGAGCTATCTTAACTCAGATGTAGTCTTTCGAAACTTAGTCATTAATCTTCCTAAGGGGTTCTCAATTCCCTTAGGCCATCTATGTTCACCCTAAGGGGGTCTTAATTCCCTTAGGTCACCTCTAAGTTCACCCTAGAACTCATAATTAATTTTTTTCATTTAGCATACAAACAAGCATACATCAAGATACTAAATCTATCCAATCATAATTATTAAACATACAGAGAATACAAGGAGGAAGTAACACTACAAAGAATATCATCAATGGAAAGATAATCAATTACATAAAGTAACCCATGTGCATCAATAAAGTAAAAGCACTTTCTCTACATCATTAATCAGTTAATACATAATAATCGTGTATGGCAAATCCTCCATACTTAAAAGAATATTACATCAATTGCATCAAGGATATCTCCCCACAACTCTAATCTATTTGAGCATAAGTAAACCAATCATAAATATAGTTACCTATACTTTGGTTCCATCGACCTCCTTGCTCCTTCTTTGCTTTCCACCGATTATTTGGTGGTAGTAGGGGATCAGGGTACTCATGGTTCAGGATAGGCATGCCTCTAAATGCATCTAACATTTACTTTACCAAATTGCAACTATACAAATGCAATCAAGTTTCCAACCATCTAATGCATAGTGGATATTATAAAAGAGTCATTACTTTTACTTTCACCTCCCAATTACCTTTAGAGAGTCATTCAACATGCATGGCTTAGATCTGGTTTAACTTCCATCAAATCTTATCGTTGTTCCATAAATTAACGTCCCATAACATTAATTCATAAAACAATTCTTCCATTTATTAAATTAAAGCTACACTACTTCAATTCTAGAAATAAATCATTCCTTTTCATTTTATAAAGTTAGAGCCCCATAACCCTTAACCTATAAAACAATCCTTCCAATATTTAATATTTAAAGCTTAACAACTTTAATTACCAGACCAAATAGTTCCCCTTATTTCATAGTTCAAAATCCCATTCTATAAAATAACCTTTCATAATATTTGATAAATCCAATCTATAAATGATAAATCAAACATAACACTTATTTGTTCTATTTAAAGCTTAACAACTTTAATTACCAGACCAAATAGTTCCCCTTATTTCATAGTTCAAAATCCCATTCTATAAAATAACCTTTCATAATATTTGATAAATCCAATCTATAAATGATAAATCAAACATAACACTTATTTGTTCTATTCAAAGCTTAACAACTTTAAATACCAGACCAAATAGTTTCCCTTATTTCATAGTTCAAAATCCCATTCTATAAAATAACCTTTCATAACATTTGATAAATCCAATCTATAAATGATAAATCAAACATAGCACTTATTTGTTCTATTCAAAGCTTAACAACTTTAAATACCCAAATAGTTCCCCTTATTTCATGTTCAAATCCCATTCTATAAAATAACCTTTCATATTTTGATAAATCCAATCTTAAATGATAAATCAAACATAACCCTTATTGCTTTTTTAAACAATACCTTACTATAATATGGGTTTCTCCCCTTTAATCCCCTGTTGCCCCCCCTTTTCGTCTCCTCAATTTATTCTTAATAAGGGTTCTCTTGCCCTTCAGACTTCCCTTGATAGTCCCGAAGGTATGCTTTATATAGTTATTTAAATAAAATTATTGCCCTCAATACAACTGGGCGATAGCCTCATAGTACACAAACCAAACCTGAAAGCTATACATATAATTATTTAAATAACAAGACAGTCAACAGAGGGGCGGTAAGCAAATTCAAACATGGAGACAGTCTTCAAACCGCCTACAACTGGTAGTGGCCCCCCGCGTGCACAGAGCAACTTCGGCACCTGCGGGTGGTCATTAACCAGGTGCCTGGCCATGCACTTGGCTACCATGCAATAGAAACCCCAAGGCCTTAAAGATGCCCACACAGCCCTTGTACCACCAATGTGGTACAAATGCCTAAACACAACTAAAACCTGATGGCCAACTCGAGTTCAATGGTGGAAATGTTGCCTATGCTAAACATTATGCACCCAAATTTACCACATTGTCGTATGGCATAAAATAATTTAAAGCTAAGGTTTTGGAACTTATAAAACATGATTAAATCACGTACCTCCCAATATTGAAATAGAACATGTGCGTAGCCTAAGGTTCAATGTTGATAAAATTTACAGTATTCTTATTGACGAGGAACCTTGTATTAAACATAGAGCCACTATCCTCAACAAGCTCCGATGAACCAGAGACCCTAGAGTTCTTGAGGCTTGGTAGAAAGCATTCAAACCAATTTACAAGGTCACAAGCTATGAATCGATCCACAATACACATGAGACATTCGGTGCCTTACAGCACCAGGTAAGAGGGTTTCCAATGATACTTCAAAGAGACTAAACCTATGCAGCATAGCATGCTATAGGCTCATGAAACGATGCAACCAAGACCTCTAACAAGGTAATGAAACTTCACCAAGTTTCATAAGGTATTTTCAGAGGTATGGATTCTTTTCTAGGGCTCGTTACTCTTTCGCGGTGCCATACAAGGACCAACAGAACATCATATTCCACTCTCCAAATAGGCAAACTGCTATGGTCACTGGTTAACAATCTATCCGTAACAACAATGAAAAACAACCTAATCTAGGTTACATGAAGGTATCCCCTACCTCCACAATCCTACAAGGATTGTTTAAAAGCATTCATTATCACAAAGCAACGAAATGCAAGATGCCATACTAGATTTAGTGAGCAGCGTTGGAGGCTTGATCATTCATAGAATGATTATTCAGTTACTAAAACTAACATAATACACTCCCTATGTAGATATAACAACAAAACCAAGTAGATTAATTTCCAACAGGTTCATAGATGTATGCTACATAGATTACAATGATAGCTTGTCTAATTTCAAAAGGAAAGATCTAACCTTTTTAAATTTTACCCAAATCAAAGCTCCCTTCTGAATTGCATCTCTGCAGTTCTCCTTCCAGTATTTCTACCTTCTCCCCCGCTCTCCTCCTTTTGTTCACATATTCATCTCTCTCCTATCTCCAATACCCATTTCCCTATGTTCTTCCTATCCTAATAGGTCATTCATCACCCTTCTTTCCCTCAAAGCACATGCAGCCTCGAGCTTCATCTGCTCTAATGCTCCCTTTCCATTCTTATCCTTCTTTCTCATGATGGCAAGGTAGGCTTTGCCTTAACTGGTAATAGCTCCATACAGTGGAGATCCCAAAAATATTGCACATAGTCCTCCTTTAGGCAACAAGAGTGTATTGGCCAAGGATGGATATTTAAAATAGTTTTAAACTATTTTAATATAATTAAAACCTTTATTTAACATATTTTAAACTAAATGCAATTTCATTGACATTTAGAATATATTTGTTTTGTTTATAAAAAAATGAACTTCGTTATCATTCCAAAGTAATAATTATTTCATTTAATATAAATGAACTTCCATTCATCTATTTAAATAAAATTTATCCATGTATTTAAAAGAATTTAAATTATCATTTAATTAAAACTTCTTTAATTAATTTAAATGAATTTTCATTTATCATTCAAATTTAATCAACTTTTATTTTAATAAAAATGATGTTTTATTACCACTTCAAAATAACAATTTTCTTTTTGCAAACACATACATATGGCAAAATGCTCTCCTATGGAATTCCAACATTATGCTTATTCAAGCCATGATGTAGTAAGTGGTGTAGAAATGAGAAGTCAAATTTTCACAACAACAAAGAGGGCATCTTTCCATCAACCCGTTCACCTATCTCAGCCAAAGGTTTTACGATAGCTTCTAGGCTATCAACTAAGGCTCAAGGTGATCGGTTGTCGATGATTATCCCTTCCGATTATGCATGCCTATATGAAGGTATCTATCCATGTTACCTTCGAGTACCTTAATCATCATTTCCCCTTATCTTAAGCACCCTCATTTTTGGTGGATGCCTCTGCCTTCTCCACCTACGAGCATACCTGATCCTGCACACTTGGCAATATGTTAGCGATAACATGCCCTTATAAATCAACTAAACATCATATAGTTGGTTTAATCGTTCAAACTAGGTATTACCACATCATAGGTTAATACATTGTTTCTTTGTGCCAAATAGTCTGCTAGGGAGGGTCATGACATATTCGCTTGTTTGCCCTTTCCTCAGTCATTTCAAGGGTGTCCTTCCTACACCTATGTTCAAGGATACCCTTGGGTCCCCTCTGGATTTCCTACGATGTTTCTAGGATGGCTTTTGTTGCAGGTTTCTATTTAGAGCCTGATTTTAGTGATTTTCTAGTTGGGGCACGCCACTTCTCCTAATTGCTATTGTTTTCTTCGATGCATGAGGATTTCATGGCCTGTGGAGATCCTTAGTTTGGTAATCCACTTTCTAGGCCTATGCGAGATGCTATTCTGACAGTTTTATGGCATCCCTATTTGTTTCCTATCCTTCCCTAGGTGGAATCTTCCTCATCCTAAAAGGTATTCCTGAAAGGTTGTCCTTAAGCCTATCCTAAAAGGCATTCCTTATGTCTTCCCTCTAGATTTTTGTGTCCTTTCCTTTGGCCTTCCTATGGCATTTTTTATAGTCTTATGACTTGTTGTAATCAGGTTTTGGGATCCTTGATAAAAAACCCATTTTAATTTAACTAATCAAAAAAATCCAAATATACCTTTTGGTTATGCATTGCGTGTTGATCGGTTTTGTCCTTGATTGCACTTTCAAGGCATTCGAATGTTGTATCTTCTTTAGTATTCAAGGTATGATAATATCCAATAAGTGCTCTTCATTCTCTACCATACTTAGGACTGTGTTTAACTCCTCTGCTCTACCATTTGACCCATGTAAGCAATATTTTTGTGCTCTCTTTTCTTATTGAAAGGTTTAATATCTTTTTGAAGAGGTATTATGTGAGTCATTAAATTTGTATTGAAGGTCTTCAGATCCTCATAACTCCAAGCAAAACAATCAATATTTTTTTTTAGGTAGTTGATATACTACTACCTCTCTTTTTCTGATAGAATTTTATTGATCCTAACAATCTTGGGCTCTTCCTCTATTCCAATATTAACTTCATCTACTTCAAAATCCTAGACCAGAGGTTTATATGCTCTATAAAAGTCATCAAACAAGATATTTAAAGATACCAACCCCCTAAAGATCCTATTGGTCTTAATTTGTATGACTTCTATGGGCTCTCCAATAACATCCTTCAGTTTTTCTTTATCACTTTCATCACAAATAATATCAAAAAAATTGTTTTGCATAGTCATAAAATCATTAATGTGTATATCATCATGAAAAACTTGTAAATATACCATATTATCAAGGATAGATGGCTTATAAACAGATATGGTTACAAACCTTTCCAAAAACCAAGTGTTTAGCTCAAGGTTTTCTACTCCAAAAGTATTAATAGCCAAAATATTAGCATTGTGATTTTGTGCTCTAGGAATAAATTGCAGATCAAAAGCCAAGAATCTATTTATTTCATCCAACATTGCTTGCTTATATTGCTTTAATATAGGGTGCTTTTTTTGATATTTTTATTTGATTTTTTGAATTATTATATTAGCATCCCCACTAAATTTAATGTAATTAATACCCAATTACTTGGCTTTTCTTAGCCCTAGCAATAAATCTTCACACTCTGCAACATTATTTGTACAAGAAAATTCTAACATGTATCGTATGCCAAGATAGCTACCATTTATGTCTATCAACAATACTCCAACTCCTACTCCTACTTTAGATTTTGCCCCATCAAAGATCATAGTCCATAACTCAGAAGTCAGAATTCTGTTAGTTTATGCATCTACTTTAGCCTTTAGTTTTGGATCCATATTCTCAGCATCAAGTACTTCCAACAAGAAAGGATAATTCCATATAGAGTAAACCCCATGTCTTTTTCCTTAATAGAATTCATGACATTAACCATATTATCATTAGGATATTTGAATTCAACTGAGTACCTGTTGAAGGGTTTTCTTTTCAATATCACTTTTTCCTTATCCTACATTGGAATAGTGGCATATGACCAATCCAACTGAATAGTACCACCTAGCTGCTATGCCTAATGCCTAGAGAGTAAGATAGAAAAGAAAGAGTCCACATCAACAACTGCAACATCCATCATCACTTCTTTCTTAGGATATTGTTCAATATGGACAAGAAGTCTAGTGATAATGCCTACACAAGGTACTCTCATGTTATTCATGATAGAAATAGGAGGGTGCTCTTTTTGACAAATCAAACCTAATTGATCAGCTACCTGTTTTGACATCACATAAATAGAAGCACCACTATCAAGCATGCAGTTATGAATAACATATTAGTCCCTATAACTTGATGTATATGTTAATATATATAAAGTAGCTTAACTGAAGAAAGGGCTCTGACTACATATTCACAAGGCCTATGAGATTTTGAGGATTTCCTCCTAATTGATTAGTTAGTTTGAAGGCTCTACATACCTAATACCAATACTTTGTAATAGTCATTAATTACCCAAAATTTATGTTGACCTTATGCTTGGAAACCTCTATACCCAGATCAAATTGATCTTTCTTATCATAAATTTCTTTTCTAGTTTTCTAATTAGCCAAGTTATTTTGCTGCTTTTGGATAATTTCCTCTACATCAGCCTCTTTAGGAATCATTTGCAACTTCATTCGATTTATCTTTTTCTATGAAATCACTCTAGTAGATTTCCCCTTTTGTGTATGCCCATCATAAATTTTGTCCTCCACTGTTCAGTTCTTGAGATTGACAGCATGCATTATTTTTAAATACTCAACCTCTTATGTTGTAGGCATAATATTTTTGTGCTTCATTCTATCAAATATGGTATTAGGAGGCTCAATTAAGGTTGATGCATCTCCAACTACTAAGGCTCGTTGCTCAAGATTACTAGCACATATGTCCATGTCCCTTTCAAATTCTTGTTCTTTGGTTTCATCCTCTTAAGTCTAGTACACATTAATTCTAATATCTTCATATTCAAATTTAGCATTTAAATCAACATTAGAATGCATACTTAGATAAATACCACAATCAACAGGGTTATGTGGTGCATCATAGGTAGAGCAATAAAAGGAATGATTTGATGCTATATTATTTGATGGCATAGGATTTGGAACAGAATCTAGATCTCTCTCTATTTCTTTCTTTTTCTAATTTCAATTTTGATTCTTGTTTCCCTCTTCATTTCTATTACTATTCTAATTTCTATTGAAATTCCTTCTTAAAGGAGGCTTGTTATCTTCTTGATGTCTATTACCCTGTAAAGCTTTTGCAATGTTGTCCTTGCCTTTTTCAATTCTAGCCAACCTGTTATTCAAAGTAGTAAACATCTCACTCAACTTGTTAGCTATTTTTTTCATAGGATCCTGATATGTTTTCTTAGGGACAGAGAACTCAACCTTCTTGGGTTTTCTTCTAGGTTTATTGGGCTCCATAGAGTATGCTTTCATCTTGCCACTATCAATCATATTTCTCTCTATTTCAATAGCTCTTTTCATACATATATCAATGGTGGTTGGTACTTGCTACCTCAACTCATAACTAAAATCTCCAGGGAAAGCATTTTTGTAGAAACAAATGGACTAATCATCATTTGTCCTTAATGCTATAGGAATATTATTTCTAGCCATGAAGAACCTCCTATTGAAATCTTCCATTGTTTCATTTTCCTTCTTTTTCATGGTATCCAACTCTGACAGCAAGGACTGTTCATTCTTCCTCTCTCCATATTTCCTGAGGAAAGTGTTCTCTAGCTCTTGAAAATTATGGATAGTGCTAGCTCTAAGGTAGTTGAACCATTCTCGAGTATCCTTCTCTAAAGTTTAGAAAAAAAATCTAAGGACAATATATTCATCATCTACTTCAAGACTATCCATGGCATACAGAAAATCCCTAACATGATCTTCATCGATGACAACATTGTTTCCTTAAAATTTAGGCAAGTACTTATGAGCTTTACCAAGGAGAGGATTCATATTTGGAAGTTAAAAAAAAGCTCTATATATATTGGTTCTCCATTGATTGATATTAGCATTTGCATTTTGATTGACATTGAAATTATGGTTCACATAAGGGACTACCATACTCACTATAGGTTGATTTATTGTAGGTATTTGACTCACAGTAGGAGAATACTGATTTAAACCAAGATTTGGAATAGGAAAATAGGAATAACAAGAATTGAAATATTTCCATGAGATTTGAAGAATACCTCAAGATTTGGCACTCCAGCAAGCACTTCTTTGTCACTTCTTGTAGATGCTAGCCTTCTTTTTTAATTTTTAAAATTTATGAGTTTATTTGGAGTTGCCAGCACAAATGTGCAAAGAAAGAGCAAGATCTTAAACAATACTTAGGCCAAGATTTATCAACCTGATATTCACTCAACTCTCATAAATTTTACTCTAGGAAAGACTATGCAAAACACAACACACAAAAATAGTACTAAGCCACCAAAAACTGTTGGTTGACTATTGCCACACAAAAAAAATTAGAATCATCCCTAGAAACAGTACTAAAAAATGTTGTGATTTTTTGCGTCCTTAATAATTTGGGTTGTCACACCACAAGAAAATCGTTGATTCACAATCAACATTGTGGACTGTGGTGGATCCACCTCTTTAACTCGAGAAAATATTATCATAGACTCTAGACAGACCAAGTAAGGTGAGGACACCCTAAAGGTAAGCCTATAATACTTCTCATATGATCATGCTCATCCAGATTAACAAAAATGAAATAAAACTGTAACATAAAAAATGACCAAGCTTTGAAGTAACTCCCAACTAATGCTTCAAGTTGTAGACCGGTGCCTAATCCATTAGGCAGTTGTAGTGAGGCTTAAGATGGTGAAAAAATAAGGGAGAGGATATAAAATTGAGCTAATTACATCCATTCAAATAATGTAATAGAGATGGTTAAGCATACCAGCGAAAGAATATGTCATTTATATATTCAAATGATGTGACATATAAATGGGAAAACAAGCAACTTTGCACACAAAACTGTTAAAAATAGGAAGCAGGATTGTATTATCCAATAACTCATTATAATAGGAGTCTAATTAGTGTAACCAAATCTTACTTAGCAAATACAATAAATTCTCTATTCAAATAATGTAACAAAGAACTACAACTCTTCGTTCAAATGATGCAACAAAAAGCCTCCTAGATTCTGACCTCAACTACTGGAAATGATCTCAGTTAACTAGGCACCTCCTTAGCAAACACCTGCATAATAATGGGGAAGAAAAAGGGATGACTACATAAGACACACAAAGAAAATACAACTAACAAGGATGGACACTCTGGTATACCTCTTACAGACTTTTATTACACAAAAACTTGATGCATTTACTATTGTAGAAACTCCCTCATATAGCTTGCAAATTGGTTTCATTCAAAGCTTGATGATGGTCCATAATTACAAAAATTGTAACTATTCTAATCATGGCTCATAATTGCAATCGTTATTAAAATTGAGTGATGGCTCATAAAAACTACAACTACCTCTATATTTGATCTACCATATTGCTTGCATTTAATGGCTTTCGTTCATGCCTAGTAGTGGTCTCAGCTGATCAAAAGCACCTTCATAATAATTTGTTACCATTCCTCTTGAAGTTGGCCAAAAAAAAGGCTTCAAAAATTTAATTTTCAGTTGTTAATACTCAGCCAAAAAAAATAAGACACATTACAAATTTTTATTTTCATTTTTTCTTTATTTTTTATAAGGCTGACCTTAGCCAATTACAAATTTTACTTAGAAAATTTAATAAAACTATTATTAATAATAATATTAATATTAAGATAGGCAAATATCCAAGAAAAATGACAATGGTTGAAAATATGGCGATAGGAGCAGGAGTGACCTCAACAACCCTGGTGCCTTCTGGCGGGATTTCCCAAACCCTTGTAGGGGTTTTTGAGCTAGAGTAGGGAGAGATTCCCCCTACGGATGAAGCCACCAAGGCGGATGATCCCAAGGGCCCTGACCCTAATCCTGGTGGGCAGGGAAGCTTGAACTGCGATCGATCGTGGGAAAACTACAAGGGGTTTGTTCCCCCCTCCCTAGTAGCAACCCCCATCTACAACATGGAGTCCCTCAAACGTACCTCGAGAAGGTAACGGGCACTCCAAATCCTAGCTCCTCTAGGACTATGACCCATCCCCCCTGACCACGTCGGGTGAAAACATGGTGATCCCAGAATCAGTCATGGCACCAAAACTATCCATTGAATCTCTCTCCCTAGTGGGGAAATTTGTTGGAGGTAGGCCCGACATGGAGTCCATAAGAAAATGGGTGGGGTTCAAATGGTGAACAATAGGAAGCTTCCAGTTAGTGGCCCTATCCAGAGGGTTTTTTTTTATCCAGCTAAATAACCAGAATGACTTTGCCCGCATCCTCACTGGGGGCCATGGTTTTATGGTAGGAAAAGCCTATTTCTCAAAAAGTGGGGGGAATATTTTAACCCTCATACTCAAGACATCAACTTTGCACCCATATGGGTTCACCTCCCGGATATTCCCATCCAGTTTTGTCATGAGGATATCCTACGCGGGATTGGGGGATACATTGGAGACTTTGTTGCCATTGACCCTGCAATGAAGGCCAGAACCCGCATGGCTCATGCCAAAATCTATGTCAATGCCAACCTGGCCTCCTAGCTTCCCACTCGCATCAATCTCATCTATGGAACCTTCAAGTGGTGCCAAGCAATCGAGTACGAGAACAAGCCGATATTCTGCATCGAATGCCAATCCCAAGGACATCTCAAGTCTCAATGTCCATCTCTCAAATAGTAGAAGGAGGTGCAAAGCTCCAAGCTTCCCCTCCAAAAACTAGAGCACCCAAGCGGGATTCAACAATGAAAGACCCAAAGCCCCTATCGACTTCAGATGGGAAAAGGAGTTCAAAGGGAAGCAGATGGCTATCTAGGCACCTCTCATCAACCATCCTTCTGTAGATTCAAGCCAGGTATGCTCCATGTTTGCTTTCCCCAATAGGTTTGGACCTTTATCTACTTCCAATGATGAAGTCCTTTTCCTTGAATCTTCCCCCCTCCCCCCACCCTCCAACCCCCATCCCCATCCCTCCCCTTCCAGATCTGGTCCATCCCTCCCCCCCACTCGCTCCACCGTCCCCCACTAGATCCACCTCTGAATCCCTGGCTATTAACCCCTCCCTTCATGAGGTTGATCCCCCTCCTCCCGGAGGTGCCCCTGTCCCCTCCTAGATCCTCTATCGAATCCTTGAAGGAAGTTGATAGCCCCACCCACCATAGAATGGACCTCAGCCCCATCATCACTAGAAGAAAAAAAGGCCCAGTTGACACAGGAAGTGAGAAGAAAAGAGGCAGACCTACTATATCCGAACAAATAAAAAAGGACACCAAAAATCAAGTAGCCAATGGGGTGCAGTCAACCTTGTTCCCGGATCTGTTCAACCAGGCAAAGGATGAAACCAAAAATCCCAAACCTCCCCCCTACCGGGTAAGGGAGGGAAAAAACCTGCCAAAGTTTCTAGATGAAGATTCTCTCTTGGAATATCAGAGGTCTCAACAACATGAGCAAACAGAGATTAGCTCGAACCATTAGGAAGGACTACAAACCTACCATCCTCATTTTGCAAGAAATGAAAGTCGATGCATCCAAAACCAATAACATCTCCCAGTCAGTCTGGAAGAATTTCCAATGGGCTTCCTCCCCTGCCGAAGGTTCATCTGGAGGCCTCCTGTGCCTATGGGATCCAGATAAAGTTGAAGGTAGGGTTATATCCTCCTCTGACAGAACGTTGAACCTAGTTTTCTACTGCAAAGAAAACCAATTCACCTGGGTTTTATCCAACATTTATGCCCCAAATAATCCTCTTGAAATATGTACGCTCTGGAGATCCCTATCTCACATGAAGGATGCCTTTTCCAACCTCCCTTGGATGGTAGCAGGGGATTTCAATTCCCCCCTCTTTCCCTCTAACAAGAGGGGTGGCATCTCCACTCCCTCAAAAAGCATCCAAGATTTCCAAAACTTTGTCACAGAAAATGAACTCATGGATATTCATATTAAAGGCTACCAGTTCACCTAGAGCAACAAAAGAGCAGGTCCCGAGCACATTCAGGTCAAGCTTGATATATTTTTCCTATCCCAACAGGCCATTCCCATATTTGGAGACACCTCTCTCATCTCTCTTCCCATAATAGGCTCTGACCACTGTCCCCTCCTTATGGAATCCAACAGAGCTCCATCCTTCAAAACTCCATTTAGATTTGAGAACATGTGGATCCAGCACACTGATCTGAGGCAGCGGATCACTGAGTGGTGGGGGCTCCCTTACTCTGGGACTGCTATTTCCTGGGTATCACAGAAACTGAAGGCGATAAAGGAGAATCTCAAAATCTGGAACAAGGAAGTATTTGGGAATATCTTTGAGAGCAAAGAACAGATCTTGGGCAACCTCAAAACCTTAGAACAACAAATTCAACATGACCAATGGACTCCTCAGCTAAGAGAAGAAGAGAGAAAGCTCTTGTCAGAATACCACAACGTCTTAGCCAAAGAAGAGACCTACTGGTGGCAAAAATCTCGTGCCCTATGGCTGAAATATGGGGATGCCAACACGAAGTTCTTCCATGCTTCTACTCTATGAAACTAAAGTACAAACAAGATCAAGGAGCTCACTCTTTTCGATGGCACAGTCTCGTGAGATATCTTCAAAATTAGAGATGAAGCAGCCTCCTACTTCAGTGACATGATGGGAACCAATCCCCCTAAACATCCTGAAGCCCAAGAGGCTCTCCTGCAGAACATTCCCCCCTGGTCACTCCCGCGATGAACTCCTCCCTCATCCAACCCCTCAACAATAAAGAAATCAAACTTGCTCTATTCTCCATGCAAGCTGACAAGGCCCCCGGCCAGATGGGTTTCCCCCGCTTCTTTCAAACTTTCTGGGATATCCTAGAGGAAGATATCTGCAATGCCATCATAGAACTCCAACAAACCAAAACCATTCCCAGAGGGATGAACTCCACTTTCATTGCCCTGGTTCCCAAAACCCCTCAATGTAGATCTATGATGGATTTTAGACCGATCAGCTTATGCAACATCATCTACAAGATTCTAACTAAATATCTGGCATTAAGGCTCAAAAATATCCTTCCTACGATCATAGATCCCTATCAAGGAAGTTCAGTGGAAGGCAAATCCATCACTGACATCATCTCTCTCCATGAAATGCTCCACTCAACTCTGTGCAACAAGAAGGCGGCCATGTTCTTGAAGCTGGACATCTCCAAAGCTTTTGATAGGGTAAACAGATATTTCCTCCTAAAAGTCCTTTCCAGGTTTGGGTTTCACCAAGAATGGATCGACCTCATCAAAGGCTGCATTACTTCCCCGTGGTTCTCGGTGTTAGTGAATGGTTCTGCTGCAGGTTTTTTCCCTAGCTCTAGAGGCCTTAGACAGGGAGATCCCCTATCCCCCTTCCTCTTCATCATTCTTGTCGAATCCCTTGGGAGAGCCTTCAAATTTGCCTATGCTTCAGGGAGAGTATCCGGGATCAAAGCCTCTTCTAACTCCCCTCCCCTGTCTCACCAGTAGTTTGTGGATGATACTATCATTGCGACCTTGGCCTCTATTCTTCAAGCTAAGTCCATCAAGTACACCCTTGACATCTATGCTTTAGCAGCAGGGCAAGAAATCAACTACCTCAAGAGCAAATGCTATTTCCTCAACACTCCAGGCAATAGACAATGCAAGATTGCTCATATCCTTCAATGTTGCATTGTTGATCTCCCCACTTCTTACTTGGGTCTTCCCCTGTTTACCAAAATCCCGAAAGCATCCATGTGGGATAATGTCATTGAAAGGATCAGATGCAAACTCGTAGGGTGGAAGGGTTCTCTCCTATCTCAGGCAGCCAAAGCAACTCTCACTATGTCAGTCCTCCAAAGCATCCCTGTCTATTTCATGTCGGTGTTCAAAGCCCCAGCTTCGGTACACTCCAAGATTGAATAGATTCAAAAGAATTTTCTATGGTCTAGGATAGAGGAAAAGAAGAAGTTCCACTTAGTCAGCTGGGAAAAAGTTTGCCAACCCAAAACCCAAGGAGGGCTTGGCCTCAGAAGATCAGCCAATATGAACCTCGCCCTCCTTGCTAAGCAAGCTTGGAAAATCTTTACCAACTATAAGGCAGAGTGGGTGTCGATCATCCAAGCCAAATATCTCTGGCACCTATCCCTGGTAGAGGACAACATCCCCTCTAATGGATCTGCTTTCTGGCAGGCTGTGATTCAGGCTAAATCCCTCATTGTCAAGGGTACCCGATGGTAGCTAGGCAACGGTTCTAAGATCAACTTTTGGGATGATATTTGGTTAAAAGATAAACTCCTTGCGGATATCCCAGAGCTCTCCATTATCAAACCTATCCTGGAAAGGAGGTGGGGCATCAAAGTGGTGGACTACATCGATAACCAAGGCAAATGGAAAACCATTCCCACTGCCAGTGAAAATGGCCAAGTTCTCAGAGCTAGAAATTTCTTATCCCGCCTTCTCAGAACCACCATCATCCCAACCACAACCACTCTGGACTACCCCATATGGAAAGGGAATGACAGTGGGGACTTCTCCGTCAGGTCAGCCTACTCTTTCTTGCTCAACCCCCAAGTTTCCCCTATTCCCTTCAGCGTGGTGTGGGTCAAGCATCTCATTCCCAATATTGGCTTCTTCTCATGGATTGCCATCCAAAATAAAGCCCTCACTACCGATAATCTCATGAAAAGAGGCATCCTTGTCCCAAACAGATGTCACCTATGCCTTTCCAACTGGGAATCCATCAACCACATTTTTGTGGACTGTGACTTTACTAAAAAAGGCTTGAGCCACTTGCTGACTACTTTTCAGATTCAATGGCCCCCCTGACTCCCTGGTGGACTTCTTTATTCAATGGCCTATCCCGTTCAAAAATCCCAGGGTCTCCTTCCTATGGAAAGTCTGCCTCCACCATTTCCTTTGGCAAATATGGCTGGAGAGAAACCGCTAAATTTTTTCCACGTTGTCCAATGACCCTGTGTCCACTGCTTCCAAAGCTATTGCTTACGCTGCTAAAAATTCCCAACTTCTCCCATGCTCCATTCCCATCAGTAGCCTCGAAGTGGAGATCCTTCAATCTTTGAACATTCCCATCCCTCCCAACTTACCCCCTCCCATGCCCCACCCTAGAAAGAAGGCTCGTTGGAGACCCCCTGAAAGGTTGGCTGAAGCTCAACTTTGATGGCACTTCCAAAGGGAACCCGGGTTTAGCAGGAGCAGGCGAGATTGTCAGGAACCACAAAGGTGAAGCTATCATAGCTTTCTCTGAGAACTTGGATCACCAAACCAACAACATGGTTGAAGTGTGGGTGCTTTGGCGTAGCTTGCACCTCATCAAGGACCGAAGGATCAACCTCCAAGTCGAAGGGGATTCCCTCAACATCATCTGGTACATTAACAACAACAATATCCCATCGTGGAACATCCGATCCCTGATACAAGAAACTAGAATTCTCATTGGTCAGCAAAGATAGGTTGTAGCTGCCCACGTGTACCGTGAAGCCAACAGGCTTACTGATGGTCTCGCCAACATGGGCACCACCCAACCATCTCTTTCTGTGTGGTTCAACTCTCTGCCACCAAGCATCATCCACTTAGCGGTCGTGGATTGGCCAAGGTAGACCAGCTGCCTTTAATTTTTTCCATGCTAATCTATGATTTTTTTATCAAGGTTTTGCAGGTCTCGTGGTGTGCAATCCCTCGGGTGTCTTCTCCGTGGTGTGCGCCCCATATCCACCAAATTATTGGCCAACCACCTGGCCCCCATGACGGCGGTGCTCATTCTCGGGTGCATGTTTTAAACATCACTGGTTTCCAAAGAAAGTTGCACATTCCAGACCTTGAGCACCTTTTCATTTTGCTGCCAAATCCCCCGCTGAGCTTAGTTGTCACCGATTCCCTATGGTGTTTCATATCCCCCCATGTGGTTATTGGTTTGTGGACCCTCACCAATCCCCAGTCACCCTCCCTTTCCACCGCCTCTCCACCTATCATCCTCCCATGGCCAACGACATGACTGACGTCTCGCTTCATGCCTATTTAAGATCTGTTCGAGCCTCCATCCAGACCTACGTCCTTCATCTCTGCCACCCCAGCCTATGCCCTAACTCCCTTGCCACCTTCCATCTGCCCTCGTCTTCCACCACCATGGCCTTCCTCGAGCCCAACAACCTGCAACTCGATGCTCTATCAGCCTCCTATCTACAAGGTTGTGGCCTTATCCCTTTCCTATCAAAATTCAAGGGTGTTGAGGCTGATATCACAATGGATTTCGTTAGAACCTGGTCGAATGGCCACGTTACTATGAGACACATCCATTTCAAAGTTACCCCTGAGCTTATTGTCGAGGTGTCTGGCCTTCCTCTCTCGGGTCACCTGGTCTGGTGTGACAAACACAACTGGGACCAGGAGCTCGAAGGATTCCTAAATTTCCAAGAATTCAAGTGGCTTGGAGTTGCCCTGGATTGAGAATCCCTTCCTACCCCATGGCCCATCGTCACCATCCCTCTGCTTCAGTATCTGTCTTGTGATGACCCGTCCAAGCCACTCTCTAGCTTCCACCTCGCCCTGGTGAACCATTTTTGGGGATATAGGCCTATGAACATCCCTGCTTTCCTCCATCGGTCCATTAGGCTCTCTATGGTCAGCGCTCACAAGAAACACTCGGCTCCCATTCATCAAGGGTTGATGGTTGTTATTTTCCACCATGTCGCCACCTCCACCCCGCCACCCATTCCGGCCAAACCCATTCAATCCAACCCCCCTCTCTCCCGCTCGTAGTCCTACCCATTCCCTATCCAGCGAACCTCTGGTCAGTGAGGAAGCCCCTGAAGTTCACACTCCCATCTCCAAAAAGGGGACTCCATCTGATGCTACTCCCTCCAAGCCCCTTGATGCGAGTGGCAACAAACCGGTGTCTGCTAAGCGCAAAGCCAAGGTCGAGGATAACTCTGCCCAGGTTCGGAGGTCATCCAGAGTGAAGAAGGTGAAGGCAAAGTCGAGCCAGAATTCCCCTATCCATATTTTTGAGGACATCAGTGGGGATTTGATACCTGGCTCTATGATTTCCAACAAAATTTCTAGGATGTTCATCAAGAGCTTCATTGTTGCTTTCGAGAGTGCCAGTACAACCATGAAATAGTACCTCCAGTAGAACGCAACCAACACCAAGGAGGACTCCTCGGAGGTCGAGCCCCTATAAGGCAACTTCTACGTCTATGGTTTGTCAGGTTTTTGGTTTACGTTATGGTTTGGGTTTCTCTCTTTGTCTGGTTTTTTTGTTTTCTAAGATAGCCCTGTGTGGCTTATGGATTTTCTGTCTGTCGATGTTTAGCTACCGTAATTGTCCGCCCCTATGTGGGCAATTTTGCTCCTGGGATAGTACCACCCTCCCCTACATGGGAAATTTTGATTTTGTCCTCCCCTACGTGGGAATGATAGTCGCAATGATGTCTACCCTCCTCGGTATGGGATTTTCCAGCAGTATGCTCTCTCTATCTGTCAAGATCTTATGTAAATATGGGATTGGGACCCAACCAAAACCCACTTAATAGAACCACCAAATTACCAAAAAATATATATATTATTATTAAAATATACTTAATTATTTTCATATATGTATATTTTGATTTATTTTTTTCAATGAGTTTACACATGTTTTTATGAAGAATCATGGTCCTCTCATACTGAGTGGGGTTTGAACCTTGAACCTCTCAAAAAAAAGTCAAAGCCTTTACTACTGCAAATAAACTTGTATCTTATATATTTTTATTTATTAAATTACATATAATATATAATATATAATATATAATATATAATATATAATATATAATATATAATAATATAGTGATGGGGGAGATAGGATGACTCCCGATAATATTTATATATATATATATAATAGGGAGTCATCTGAACTCCCCAAATAATATATACTATAAATAGTGCATATAATAGTATAGTGCGAATAATATATACTATAAATGGTGCATATAATAGTATAGTGCGGGGGAGTTCGGTTGACTCCCTCGGAGGTTTTGTTTTTATTTATTTATTTAATACAGTGGGGTAGTTTGGCTGACTAAAACGTTGGCTGAATCTCCTACCATTTGAAATTAATTTTTTTATTTTATATGATGGGCAGGGGACGTTGGCTGAATCTCCTACCATTTGAAATTAATTTTTTTATTTTATATGATGGGCAGGGGACGTTGGCTGAATCTCCTACCATTTGAAATTAATTTTTTTATTTTATATGATGGGCAGGGGATGTCGGCTAACTCCCTCGCCATTTAATAATTTTAATTAATTTTTATATAATGTATATAAATAATATGAGCAGGGGATTGGGTGACTCCGCTCATTCATTAATTATATATATATATATATATATATATATATATATATATATATATATATATATATATATATATATATATAAGCATATAATTAAATTAAAGATAAGTATATTTAATTAAATTTTTAACTAAATTTAAATAAATATATAATAGGGGATCAAATGACGTTAGTTCAACTTCCTCAACATTTCAAATAGAGATAATAGGTTCTGCTATTCTAAGTGCTTATCTCGTTCTGGGTAAGAATAAACTTGCCATTCTTAATTCTTGGATGCAAGAATTCTTCTATAGCTTGGGCGATACAATCAAAGCTTTTACTATTCTTTTAGTAACCGATCTATGTATTGGGTTTCATTCGCCCCATGGTTGGGAACTGATGATCGATTTGATTTTCGAAAATTCAAATCTTGTCAAAAGATACATGGAAAATATTCAAACTTTGTTATAAAAGATACATGGAAAATATCCAAGCTTTGTTGTAATACCATTATATGGTGATGATGTAATACGGGTGGGGCCGTTCCAATCCCATTTAACTCATTTTAAAATATATATATAACAAAGATCTGAGGTCTAGACCAATTGGTTCGTCCAAACCCCATAAGCGGGGCGGAGGTCCAAGGTTCAAATCTCGGGCCTTGTCGGACTGAACACTTGTTTCTTTCCTGGTGCTTTCAGCGGCGTAAAAGGTTTAAAATGATTATGGCATGGTCGTTATAGGGGCGGATTGCGCAAAGATCTGTGTGGCGGCTTCTGGTGCGGACAGCGCAGAATCTGTGGCAACCATAAAAAGCTGGACAGCCTGCCCGGATTCGTGGCGGCTACCGATTCCACCATGTAAATACAAATATATATATATATATATATATAACAAGGGAAAATTTAATTAATTAATTAAGACCCTTGGAGGTCCAAAAATAATTAATTAAACTTTATTTAAGTCAAAAAATTGACATAAGATACCCAGGTGTTGTAGGTGAGTTGGAGAGGAGAGGGTAATCCTCTGAGGGAGGCCCCAGGTTCAAATCTCCACCCTACCAAAAAGCTGAATTGGGTATCCAAAATCCAATTGATAATGTTGGTGCGGGCAGGGTCAGGTGCGACTCCCGGGTGACTGACGATGTAGAACCCCCTGTTTGTGGTCTCTCAGACCAAGGCGGCCCCGCAAAGGGTTTTTTGCTTTAAAAAAAATTTGACATAAGACCTTAGGAAAACCAAAACAAGCCCAGACCTTGGCAACATGGAATTTTTCAAAAATGCTTGTAGAGGGAGAGATAGGACTCAAAAAGACCCAAGGACTAGAAAATTTATTGAAAGGAGACTAACCAGGGCAAATTTTAAAAGGACTCACAGGACACCAAAACTTTCAAAAATTAGGGGTAAACTCAAGTTAGATTTTGAGGATCCAACAAGTATATTCTCTGGTGTCTGTCATCTATAATTTGTTCATCCTCTTTCTCTACGATCGAGCATCCTTCGTTTATAGTTTATTCTCTTCGATCAAACGCCATTCATTTGTAGTCTTTTCTCTATGATCGAGCATATTTCGTTTGTAGTTTATTCTCTACGATCGGGCATTGTTCATTTGTAGTCTTTTTTTTATGGTTGAGTGTCTTTCGTTTGTAGTTTGTTCTCTGTGATCGGGTGTCTTTTGTTTGTAGTATGTTCTCTACGATCTGGCATCTTTCATTTGTAGTATGTTCTCTATGATTGGGTGTATTTTGTTTATTATGTTATCCATCATCCACCATTTATGATGTACTACCCCTCGTTTATGTGATCGACCCTCTCATTTATTCTCTGCTACCAGTCATCTGTATTTTATTCTGCTTTCGTTCTTTAATGTCGCTCATTTTTTGGCTTCTCTATTGTCGATCGAGGAGAACCAATAGTTTGTGTGTATGATTGTCACTATCACATTAGGGTTATATATTGAGGGTATAATAGGTGAATTTATCGATGTTAATAAAATCATATATAATTTTAAGGCAAAAAGGTCCAAAATCTAGGCAGGAAGGCTGATGATTTAAAATTTAAACCGTAAAAATATTATAATTTTGGCGCAAAATGACCCAAAAAAAATTGCCCTCAAAAATTTTGAGCAAATGGGCCGACATCCAAGGTCCCCATATTCGCCAATTTTAATTTTTAAAATCTTAATATTTGTTAATTTACAATAATTCGGTGCTATGCATAACCTTGTTTTCAAACATGCTCAAGAATAAAATATATCACTTCAATGTTGTCCTTTTATAAATAAATGTGCAAACATTTTCACAAAGTCTCTTGCATGAGTTAAGCTTGAAATTTTTTTAGTTTTTCTTGTACATACTTTGATTGAACATTGATGTAATAAGAGGGGGATATTACAAATATAATATAATCATGCAATCAATTCTTAGAGTTGTAAGCAGTTTTAAATCAATTCTAACTAGAGATCTCTTTGTACTTGATTCTTGTTTTGTATATTCGCATCTATCACATCAATTCAAGATTTATCACCACCAATCTACATGCATAACATTTCTAAACCAAATTTGTTGTTTATGAATATTACAAAATAATTTATTCTTCTAATCTACACATTGAGACTAATCTTATCCCTTTACAATAACTTGCAATGATAAATCAGACTTCTCCTTTAAATTATATTTAACATATGGTTCATTTCAAAAATTAAATCAATTTTGTATTCCAATGTTTCCCATGCCCCACACACACAAGAGGCACTCCCTATTGTATGGTCATTACGGAACATCTAATTTTTTTTAGTAATACTTCTTATACACATCCACCATGGGGATTGAACCCGGGTCACATCACCGATAATGCAAGTGGCATCCTTGTTGGTAGACCATACTTACATGGATAAACATCTAAAATTTTACAACATTTACAAAGAAAATTATACTAACCTATAAGGAAGCATTTAAAATATTTTATCAAAACACTTTCATTATGCAATTAAGCCTTCTAAGACTTGGAAATACATAGACATTGAATTTATTAGTGAATTTTCAACTATTATGTGAAAACATGATTATATCCTTATTGTTATATACAAAAAAATTAGATATATATACATATAATGAAACTATAAAAGCTCTTAAATTTGCCAATTTTTATTTGAGTATTTAGTGCCACTTTGGCATGACATAGGCTATTATATTAATAGTGATCCAAAAGTTTAGCTTCGATCTTAAAAAACCTTGCAAAATCTTTTAGGTTGTCAATTAGGGTTTTGTATATCCTTTTAACTCAATAAATTAATTATCAAATTGAGTTCATTAATCAACTATTTGGTTCATGTACCCTTTATCCATTATAATCAAAATAAGCAATGGAATGTTTATCTTCATGTGTTATAACATGGTTACAATTGAGTTATGTATGTATCTATGGAACATTATTTATTTTTTGTTTGTTATGGGTATCAATCCCTTACTCCCTATAAGATTCTAACAGCTCTTCCTTGAGATTCTTCAAATTCTTAATAAAAGGAGAAAAAGGCTTATTCTTTTGTTCAAAATTTGACTAAATCCCATATACACAAGTTCATGTTATATTTTTTTATATTGAACATCGTTTACAAATATTTACAAATATCAGCGCTCGTTCGAGCAAACACAAGAGGAATTGACCTCACAACCACATGGATGATAATAACTAGGTAACTATCATTACACCAAATGCCATTCGGCAGTTCATGTTATATTATTGAGGATCCATGTCAAATACAAAATAGTTTCATTATCTAATTAGCCCTAGAGTGTAGCTCTACTTGGATGAGTAAACAATTAAATCTCAACATCATAAGCTCAATCCTATTTGATATGAATCTTATACAATTTTTCATAAGTTGAAAAAAAATCTAAATATTTCTTCTCAACTAAATATGCATGATGGTAGAGGATACTACGTCTCATCTTAAAGACACTTCCAAATTTTAGCCTTCTCTGGATGAAAATATTCTTAATGTCATGCACTAATAGGTGAAAAACAAGTACCACTTGATCATTAAGGATCATTATGAAATCAAACTAGGTGGAAAGCCAAATTAGTATATGAATAATTATATTACCATTTAAAGCAAAACTGGATAACAGTTTCCTTTAAGCACTAATAAAATGGGAATAAATAATCACAAAAACTTTAGTATTTAATCAACTCATGGGTTGAAGTCCAACTAGTGAGAATATTTGGATCACAACAACTCACCATGGTTCAATTCCTATGGTGTCATTATAACATGGGTTGTTATAATACTACTATGTGGTTTATTGAAATATTATGGTAATGTGATCATGATGTAATATAGATGTGGCTTATTTCAACCCTAAATAATTGATTAAAAATTATGATACTCTTAACTATTTAACTATATTTTAATTTTAAGTGCATTAATAAATGTGTGTCCTTTACATATAGTGCATGTATCCTTCAACAAATCATCCAAAAGGTTCATTCTCTTTCTTATTAACAAAAGTTTTTGTATATCTTTCCTTTGTTAAAAACTTCTCTGTCTAAAACTTGTTTTTTTACTTTTTATGTGCATTCTAAAAGTTTCTTTGTACTCTTTATTTAAGCATAACATAATAAATACTCATTTAATCCGTATGCATTTGTAATAGGTCACTTAGAAGCATAATGAGTCAACAAAACTAAAGAACAACCAAATGATAGGAACCAAACAAGCTACAAAAACAAAGGATCCTCGTCCTTTAGCCATAACACCTTCAAATACATTCAACATTGAAGTAAAATGTAAAGGGATGTTGTTGGCATCAAGAGGAATCCTCAAAAAGTAGTTTAGCTTCAAATTCCAACATTTGATCCATAAGATAGAGTGAACATAGTTCATATCACTAACATATATTTTGGTCACAATTCAACCATATGGAATACATATAAATTGAATATATTTCAAATATATCTAGTACAATTTTCATCCCAAAATACATTTATTTATTTGACCATTTAAAATGATAAATCTCAATTAGATGTACAATTATTATGTCTCACTTAAAAGAGCTAAAAATGAGCCAAAAACAATTATTTATATCAGATTCAAATTCTTGTGAAAATTCAATTCAAAACTCATGCCTTCGGACTTTTAAAAATCTACAAAACAATTCTCCCAACAAGTTGGTAGTGTATGGACTAAAATATAATGCACAAGATGTCCAAAACATAAAATGCACAAGTATCAAGTGGAATATGAACAAGAGAAAGCATGATACACCATCCTTATGCATCTCAACAACTTCAAGAAAACTAACAAAAAATCATTAGTTACATTCCCAAATTTGGAAGAGGAGACTAGATAAAGCATGTTGGACCAAGACTAGCAAGGGGAAGGCAATTTTGGAGCCAAGAACAAAGAAATAGGTATTTACAACTAGAAAAGAATAACAAAATCATTGAGGCATCATATAAGGCTACAAACAAATGTACATTAGTGGTGTGTCTTAGCAAGGACTAAATTGATAGCAAATAGATCTTGTATATTTTTTTATTTTGTACATAATATGAAACTTAACTAACTCATATGTAGGTTTTCTCTTCCACGAGGATTTTCCATATTAACTTGTATCATTTCTTATTCTGTGTATTATATATGAATAGTTTATTTGCATTCCTCTTCATTCTATAACATTTGCAAAGTTTATGCCATCTATGCTTGAAATTTGACATGTTTGAATTAGAAGTAACCATTACTTTGATACAATTGGTAAATTGTTACATTTACAATATAGTTTAAGCTTCTTTGATGTTGTATTAATATCTTTATAAATTGTCCATACCCTATTCTTATCTTATAGTAATATTTTACAAGTATAAAACAATAATTTTGATGCAAAATAAATGGTTTCTCTTATGACAAGTTTCACAACACTCCAAGACTAATCCAAAGAACACTTTTTAAAATATTTTAAAATATATATATGATTTCCACAATGAGAACTTCATATCATATTGGTCTCAAAGCAACTTTTCCTTGGTTTGTGGTCAGCACTCCATAGTTTCCAAATAGATAAATCCAGTAGAATATGGTCAAATCAAACTTCAATAGGAGAAGAGCAAGGAAAAAGAGCCAAAGAAAAACTAGCAACATATCAAGGAGATTTTTAAGCTAAGAAAAGAAAATAAAAGCTTGCAAATTAAGCCCAAGGATAAGAAGAGATCTTATCCATGTCGGTTAAACAAGTTGGCATAGTCCAACGATAAAATATGAATTTAGATAGACTTACTTGTGAGTATATAGCATAAGGAGAATGCATCTACAAGAAGTGAATTCAATGCAAGAAGAATTGGCACCCCTATAGAGTTTTCTAGCTCAACTCCAAAAAGGAGATGCAAACGAAAGAACATAATTCCACCAAGGATGCTTGCAACATGAAAAAGAGACTACGGTAGGCAACAAATGTTTTGAATTTGCTAGTTTTGTATAGCATACAAGAGGCATAAGTTCCATTTTATTTTTAAAATGGGCTATAAATGCTAAGTGCTTACAAAAAAATGCCAAGGAACAATGTATCCCAATGAGGTAATTCCACAACCTCCAAACATGGGCTTGGATATTAAGAGAATGGTGAATTCTTAAAGAGAATAAATTTGTGCCTTCTTAATAAATGGGTCAACTACCATTGAACTGAAAAATGCCAAAAAGAGGTAGCATTCTCAATCAAGAGGACAGGAAGTGTAAAGCATATATAAATAGAGATAAACATTCTAAAGAATCCAAAAGAGAAGTCAAAGAGAAGAACATGATATCATTCTCTCATAATATGCTCAATGGAGCTAGTGATATTATCTAAGGAACCAAAATAAAAATGTCAAACATCTCCAAGAGAACAACCTTCCAAAGAAGGGTCGAACAAGCCCAATGGAAGATCCAATAACGGAAAGGAGCAAGCATGTAGCCATAAAATAAGGTATATAAATCAAATTTCTAATTTTTTTGTCTTCACAATGGAAGAAAAATTCATGTATCTCAATTTTGTTGCAACCTTCATCCATGCAAACATTGGGGAAATCATAACCAATGTGCTAATATGTATAAAAAAATATTTGGTTACTAACCATAAAAAAAAAAATCTCCAAAGGAAAAGTTGGAGGTGATTCCCATCATGCCAGTGTAAACTTTTTGAAATTATTTTATGACTAGGTCATTCCATGCAAATGGAATATGGTCACCACCAATCTAAATGGCATGTACATGGTCAAATCCTCCATTAGCAATGGGGTGTGGCAACACTCATTGAGGCATGAGGATAGTATACCCAAACAACCAAGCATGGGATTGTATATAGATGATACAAGTTGTTTGAAAAAAAGCATAAATAAGTTTAAGCATTTGGAACAAATGTGTGGAGGAAAAAAATAGATTTCCCACTTTTAACTTGGAGTTATGCTTCATCCATCAATACAAAAATTACCCTATTTTTTAATTTATGCCCAAAGAAAGCAAAAACATGTGTTGTATCCATTAATTATAAAGATATTTTGTAGATATACAAGCTCCAAAGATAAATATAGAGCATTTCCAAAGAGATGAGCATTTCAAAAGCGGATTCAAGTGAGGGAAATCAGTTCACTCAAAGCAAAAAGGTATACAAAAAAGCTCTTTATTTGCTCAAAGATGTAAGAGGATCTCATTTCACAACCATGGCACCATCACATTCTCAATTACAACTAGGAATCCACATGAGGCAAATGTAGTTTTCAATGAGAAGTTACATCTATGGATACCATCCTATAGAATGAGACAATTCATACATGAGTTATATTGAACAATAAATGGAATCTAAATTTTATGGCAGCAAAATGAGCACACTCCAATCAGAAGAAAAAATGGTATCCACATAAAAGAAACATTGCACAAGTAGAGCAAGTCAATGGTTGTTAACATGCAAGCATATGCACATTTATGTAGTATGATGGAAACAAGCACTTCAAGTTCAAATAATGAAGAGAGGATAAACACTTGGAAATCAAAGCAAGCACTTCAACCAAGCACTTGAAACTCAAGCTAGTAGTCCAAGCAGGCAATTCAAACCCAAGCAAGAAATCATAATAAAACATTTTAGATACTGAGTATGAGCATAAGCAAGCAAAATCTAAAGTTGTAAGTTAAGAGCTTGTAAGTTGTTCATATTCATATGATAGAGTGAAATATTTATTTTCTTTATATTAGCATTTGGGATGCATTTTGGTTTGATGCTTCACCCCATCAAGGAGAAAATATGAAAAAAGTAGGGCCTCTCTTCTTATAAAATATCAAAATTTGCTACCATCCATCAACTTTTATTGGTCATCAAAATAGGCTTCCATCAACTCATGTGGCCCTTAGTGAAGCATCAAATCAATACCAAAAACATTGAAGTATTTGCCCTATTGTTGGAAGCATAAAATAAAGCTTCACTTGAGAAAAAGGAAACCTCTTAGGACAAATAATAACCAATGATTTGTACATTCCATTAGATAATAAGTAGGATAACACCTCCCATACAGTGTGGGGATAAGCTTGATGGAATCAATTGATTATGGGGATATTGTTCTTATGGGAAAGAGCAAAGATACCAAAGTGTTCATAACAAACAATATGAGGCAAGGTAAAAACTTGACAATGACCAAATATAAAGACAAAAAATCTTGGTGTAAATCTCCTAAAATCCACTTGGAAGAGAGTACATCATAGATTGGAATGAAATGCCAAAACCACTTCGGTAATAACTTAGGGAACCACTTCCACAAATAAGTGAAGGCAAGATAAATAAGGTGACAAGAAAATAATATTTTATTTTATTTTATTGAGTTTTTGAGAGACCAAAAGTCTTCTCATGTAAAGGTGTGATCCATATAAATTTTAACAAGTCACCTATACATAGGAAACGATTTCGTAAATAATGAGAGAATTTGAAACAAAAAAAAGGGAGCAACATGGTTTTTGGATACTGGCCAGGGTTTTTGGAGATTCAAAATTGAATCAAGTGGAAGTGGAGGTTGAATTCAAATTAATCCATGACTTTTTTTAAATAAGTCTATTTTATCTTCTCCAATTAGAAATTTAGGGATAAAATAATGGGTGGTGGTCCATGGTTTAAGGGGAGAGATACCCTTTATTTAAGACCATAGAGTGAGAATTTATTATCAAGTGGGATACTATTAAAAAGCTTCTAGTGTGGGTTAGGTTTTTGGGACTTCCATATTAGCTTATCAATAAGAAAGTTTTGAAGAATGTTGGAAATACCCTAGGGGAGTTCATGAAGGGACCAACTACTAAGGAGCAAAAACATACTATATATAACTGAATATGTGTTGTTATGGATATTTCAAAACCTTTGACACAATTCATTAAGATCAAATTTGAACCAGAAGAATGGGATCAACAAGTGGATTTGAAAACATTACATTCTAATGCCACAATTGTTATGAGACTAGACACATGGCAAGAAATTACAAAGCAAAAACGATGAAGAAAGAGAAATTTTTGGTCATGAGACAAACATCAAAATGAATCAAGGAAATCGTGTTGTAATAGAAGTTAGATTAAATCAAGGATATTCCACTCCATAAGAATAGGAAAAAAAGTTTGTCTATAGCATCATATGGTAAATGTCACCATAGCAAAAACAAAGAAGGATACAAGGAATGAGAAAGTACAATGTGCAAGTTCAAATTTAGAAAGAATTAAAGGTGCAAAGGAAGATGTGGAGAAAAATTTTAAAACAAAGGAGGCAAAATAGGTCAAGTTTATTCTCAATAAATCCTCTTCATTTTTCTCAAGTAGTATAGAATCCTCTCTTGGCAATAGAAATGGAAGTAGTGTAGAGGTTATCTCTTGTACTTTAAGGTTTCAAGAACAACATAATAAAGAAATGAGGATGGAGAAAATCCATAGCAATTTAGAATTTTTAGGGTTACTTAAGAAGATAATTGCTATAGAGTGGCATCCTTACACTATAGGGCTTCCAAAGAAAAATAAAGAAGAAAGTTATTTTGAGGTTATACCTTGCACTTAATATCCTTTACAACAAGACAAACTTATAAATAACAAGTCTCACTTTGAACAGTGTGAAAAAATCAAAGAGATCAATGAATATTAAAGTGTTGGTGGGAATTTTAAAAAGGAGGGGAAGATCCAAAAAGCAAAAACAAAGATAAAAGGAAACTTGGAGGGATATTGATATGGGAAAACAAAAGCAGATATTGCAAGTGTTAACAAGAAGTGGGGCTAGTCCCACAAATAAAACCAAAAGTAATAATAAAAATGATATCTTGGAATATTAAGGGCATGAATAAGAGCCCTAAAAAAAGAGGTATTAAGGAATTAACAAGTTATTATACACAAATAGCTACAAGATTATTGCAGTGGTAAGGGCTTTGGCCTCTCTTTGAGAGGTCCAAGGTTGAAACCCCACTTAGTATGAGGGGACCAAGACCTCTCATAAAAATTTGTGTAAACTCGTTGAAAAAATAAGTTATTATACACAAAGTATTTATAGATATGAAAAATGGATAGCAAATATTTTAATCATTCACGGTGTTGATTTTCATCTTCGCAAAATACAAATTTTAGAAGGTAACTACACAAGTGATGTTTTCTCTGTCAATAAAAATGATATCAAGGAGTTGATTGCAAAAACATAGCAATTTGAGGAAGATGATATCTTTGATAAAAAGGCAAATGAAAAATATCTTTGATAAAAGGGAAAGTTGGATATGGTTTAATTCACTTGATAGCATTATAATATCGTAGCAATTTGAGCAAGATAATATCTTTTTTTTTTATGGAGTAAATACTTCTTATGCATATACATATCCGTCGTGGGGATTGAACCCGGGTCACATCACCAATAATGCGAGTGGCGTCCTTTCCGGTAAACCACATCACGTGGATAGGCAAATTAAAAATATCTTTGACAAAAAGGTAAGTTGAATATGGTTTAATTAATTTGATAGTAATATAATGTTTTGTTATTTTAATGGGGGTGGCCCCAATAGGAGCCACAGATAGCTTATTAATTATATAAAAACTAAAATTTAAATTTAAAAATTATTAGAAAAAAATAACCAAAAAGTCATACATTTGCACCTTCAAAAGTCCTAAAAACAATGTATCCAATAAGTTGGCAATAAACTTAAGTGGCATGTGAAAGGTATCCAAAACCAAAATGCTTATGTTTCAACAGGAGTATGTGAGGGGAAGCATGACACATTTCCCCATGCATCTCTAAACTTTTAAGAAACCTCTATAATAAATTTGATAGTATAAAAATTAAAATACAAATAACAAGAACCACTTAAGGCATTATATAAGGCTAGAAACAAGCTCATAATAACTATACATTTCAACCAGGGTTCAAGTTAGTATTAATAGCTCTAGCATATTATCTATTTTGCAAGGTGTATGAAGCTTGACTAATTTTTTTAATTTTGTATTATATCATGCCCACATACCACATTAGTACAGTAACATCTCACACTATTACAATAACATATGAACATTATGCATACATCACTTCCCAAGATTTGAACCCTGGTCTCCACCTTGAAAGTCGATGTATTTTACCAATTGAGATCTTACCATTTGATAAGCTTAACTAATTTTTTAAATTCTCTTCCTCAAAGAGTTCCTCTCACTAGATCACTATCATTTGTTGTATTTATTTTTATCATAACAAAATTTATGGTTTTTAACTTGAATTTTATTATTATTATTATTATTATTATTATGTTGGAAGGAAGGGGTTTTGAAAGGTTCCTCGAACCTTTTATAACCTTTTCAAGATTTTACCATTAAGCTCTGCAATTCAAACAAAAGCAAGACAAACAAGATCTGAACCTACTAGAAAGATAGAAAGAGCTCACAAACAAAAGGAACTAACAATAAGAACAACCATTACATGACACAAAACTCTAGAAAATAGAAGGAAAACAAACATAACAGTCATCCAAAAATCTTGATGAACCCCATAAACCAGCTAACATCAACAAAAACTTGATGAGCCCGACAAACCAGCTAACCCCTACTCTCATTGTGATCTTCATAAATACGGACTTCTACCTTCACTAGCTCCTAGACATGACCAAGCAAATTCCCTGACCACATTTGATATCCATCCAACACTCCTAGGTTCACCAAACAGTTAGTTGTCCCATTTGCTTCCCTATATACATGATTTAATTGAACATTCTCCAAGGGGGTGGTTTTACATTTAGCCTTCGAGATCATATCTGTAATATTCTAACTATGAGTTTGATTACCTTTTAAAATATTAATAATATTTCGTGAATCCCCTTAATAGCCTGTTAAGTTTTCTCAGTCTTTGTTGGTCCTTAAATCTAGCCCATTCACCTGGATGTGTCTCCAATTTTCCAAACTCATCAAAAATCATGTAGTCTTGCACCAAGTTTCCATATTGAATAGACACGACTTGTTCTAACCTAGAAAACTTTGAATCCTCACAAAGAGGATTATTTCCAAATATTTATCAGTCCAGAAGTGGACTTGGGAGCCATTACCAATCTGCCAACATATACCTTGTCTAAGCAACGGTATGCTAAGCTAAAGGTCATTCCATAAGTTTGACCTTCTTAGATAGTCCTCTTCCCCAATAAAGCTAGAGGTATTCCTAAGGTATTTGGCCTTTAGTATATGGACCCAATTGAGGTTTTCATCAGTTATAAGTTTCCATCCTAATTTTCCCATCAGGGCTTTGTTCATTCCCCTCAACTTCTTGAAGCCAAGACCTCCCACTTCCTTTCTTGTACAAACCTTATCCCATGCAACCAACACCATTATTTTTTTATTCTCTACCCCAACCATAGAAAATTTCTTTGAATCTACTCTATTTTATCACAAATCTTAGCCGACATTTTGAATAAAGATAAAATAGATTGGAATATTTTGTAATGAGGACTTCATTAGTTGGGCTTTGCCAACCTGGCTAAGCAAAGAGCCTCTTCATCTCGAAAGCTTTCTTGTTAATCGCTCAACCATTGGATTCCATAGCGCTTCAGTCATCCTTCCCTTAAAAGAGGCATACCAAGATAGGTAGTCGAAAGGTTCCCAATACTACAACCGAAGAGTCTTGTTATTATTACTTATTTGGGACCACGAGTGTTCAGAAAATAAACCTTACTTTTAACAAAATTTACCTTTTGGTTGGTTGCTTGCTCATATCTTTCCAAGATCAACTTTAGTTCCTTGGCCTATGAAATGTAGGATTTTGTGGTTATGATCATGTCATCCACAAATTGTTGGTGGGATACAGGAAACATAATAGAATCAAGTTTAATGTCATCAATCTTCCCATTTGTTGTAGTGGTTGAAATTGCTCCTCCTAGGGATTCAGTAAGGATAATGAAGAGGTAGGGAGACAAAGGGGTCTCCCTAACTAAGTCCTTTCCTGTTTTGAAAATACCCTACTGCAAACCCATTTACTAAGACTAAGGACATGGCTAAAGAGATACAAGCCCTGATAAGATTGATCCACTCTTAATAGAAACCATAACTGGTCATAGTTTGAATTAATAAATCCCAAGATACCCTATCATAAGTCTTTTTCATGTCAAGTTTTAACATCCCCGCATCTCCTCTCCTATCAATGGAATGAATTATCTTATGGATAGTAATAATCCCATCCAAGATCTAGCGACCCTTTACAAAGCCCCCCTTGTTAGGGATCTATTATAAAGGGAAGAATAACTTTAATTCTATTGGCTAAAACCTTGGGCACAATATTGTATAAGGTATTGCAAAGGCTTATAGGTCGAAAATCTAAAAAATACCTCGCACCTACCACCTTTGGGATTAGAGCCAAGAAGGTCAAAATAACATTTCAAGGTATATGTTGAGTTCTCTGAAACTCCATAACAACATGAGTAACTTTTGGCCCACCTATATACCAGAATATTTGAAAGAACATAGCTCGAAAACCATTCAAGCTTGGAGCTTTATCCCCATGCATGTCAAAAATTGCTTTCCTAATTTCCTCCTCTTTGAAGGGGTTGAGAAGGTAGTCATTAAGTTGATTTGTTACAAGGCATGGAATGTTCTACATGGCAATAGTTGAAGCATTATATATAGGAGCCTCCGATCCTACTAGATTGAGAAATAAATTGACTGCTTCCTCTCTGATTTGAATGGGATCTTTAGTGGCAGAACCATCCATCTTGACAACTTTAATCTGATTATAACTTCTATGCCTTTAGAAACATGACAAATTTGGTGTTTCGATCACCTTCTTTTAACCAAGCTACTCTGGATTTTTACCACCAAAAGATCTCTTCACAAGCTAGGGTGTTATGATACTCAGCCAAAAAATTATTTTCTTTGTCCAGGATTTCACAAATTGCAAGGCTAGTTCAATGTTTGATAACTATTGCTTCAGGTCTGATTTCTTCTTAAGGAGGTGACCAAAAACATCTGTGTTCCATGTATTAAGGTTCTTAATGTATCTTAGTTACATCTTTGTTCCAGGTATTAAGGTTCTTAATGTATCTTAGTTTCTTAGCAACTTTGCCTAATTTGCTACCTGTAAAAACCTATTCCCACCATTTAGAGATTATGCTTTCTAATCCCTCATGCAACAACCATATTTTCTCAAAACAAAAGGGGTTTTTGAGGATTCTCCTTTATTCCTCTATCTCCTACACCAAGGAGTTATGATCATATGCTATTTTTGGGTGGGCAGTAAGGGTACTCGTTAGATAGCAAAAATCAATCAAACCGGATTTAAATTAATTGATCCCCTAGTTGCCTATTGCTCCAAGTATACTTGGCCCTTCTCAATTTGGCATCCATAAGTTCATTGTCATTCACAAATTGGGCAAAGTCCGTCATTCCTTCCGAAATAGAAGAAATGCCACCCTTCTTGTCTAATGGGTATAGGGGGAATTGAATTCGCCCACTAGTACCCAAGGTAAGCCAAAAAAGGTATTTCTAAGTTGGCTTAAATCCTTCCAAAGGTGTTTCCTATCCGTCACTGTGTTAGGAGCATAAATATTAGTGCCTATCCACTACTAATTCACCTTTTTTACATAAAAAATAGATAGCTATATTTTGTTTGATACAATCAATTTTCCTTCAATCTTATTTTGATCCCAAATACACAAAAGGCCTCTGGAGGCCCCTACTGCAGGGCATGCTACAATATCAGCACCTCTCCATATTCTTTGCTTAATGTTTTTTAATGTAGTTCATCAAGCTTTGTTTCTTGTAACAAGATAACCTGCGAGTTGATCTCTTTCCTTACAGAGAGTGTTCAGACCCCTCATGTTCCAAGAGACAACCTTCATTTTTTGGGTTTAGATTGTTGCTTCTTCCCCTTACCCAGATCCAGAGTTGATTGGGTGTCATTAGCAATCTTCACAGCTACTTCTCTCGATCTGATCTCTTGATTCGTGGGTCTCCCATGTTTGGATTCATATCCTACATCTATTGACCCCTTTTTATGATTCCTTGTAACTCTTCTAGGAGTAGCAGATGTTATTCCCTTCTTATTTCCAGCATCAAACAAGGTTCTCTCCTTATCCTAACCCAAGGGGGGATTTCAAGGCCATTTTTTGGATTTAAGTCATAATAGATCTCTGAAGCAATCAGGTTTTTATCTGATTCAGTCGCATCTTTATGGATTTCGACACATACATCAATAGGATCATCTAACTCATCTCCCAAACACGTAAAGGAATTTACTTGAGGAATATCATTCTAAGGATTAAAAGGGTTTGAAGCAAGAAAACTAATATGAGCAATGTTTTCCCGTATTTCTCCTTTCTCTATTGTTTGAGGCTTTGAAACTTCAAGTGGTACTTCCTGGGTTTCAGTTTGGCTCATAATCTTCTCCTTCGAAAAGTCAATATCTTCCATCTGATTATTTTTTCTTTCGTTGCCATACTCGACATAGATTACTTTCCTTCTTTTTGTTAGTGTAGTCCTTTGTTGAGTGCCCTAGTTTTTTGCAGATATTACAAAAGGGGGGCCTATTCTTGTATTCAATCTCCTACGTCCAGTTCTCCAAAATCTAAGATAAGTTCAATAGAACTAGGAAGCTTTGTCTCCATATCAACATTCACGCACATTCTTGGGTGGATCAACCTTAACTTGCCTCTCATTGTTGGGTCAATGGTAACTAAGTCCCCTATCTCTTTTGCAATAACCAAACAAACCTCCTCATGCCAAAACTAAAAAGGTAAGCCTGGAAGTCTTACACATATCAAAGCCTTATGGATGATTTGAGTATTTGGATTAAAATTTGGTCCCCATTTTCGCAAAAAGAGGCATAGTCGCTCAAAAAACCACAACCCCTCAAAGGACACGACCAACGTCTTCTTCGTATTTAAGTTTTATCATGAAAAACCCTCAAGGTAACACATTTTACATGATAAAAGGATATTTCCTTTGGTAAAATGGAGCAAGGTGTGTGATGATAAAACTAGGGGAGGTCTTGGTTTAAGAGTTCTTACAAATGCAAACTTAGCTCTTAGGGGAAAAGTAATCTGGACATTGTACAAAGAGAATCAAAGACAATGAGCAAGAATTCTTCTAAGTATGTTGAGCCCAATGACCCAAGTTTAATATTTATTGCATTTTCTCTACCAAATGGTTCTACTCTTTGGAAAAAATCTATTGATCTAATGATTAAAGGTTTACGATGGGTGGTGGGAAATGGAGAAAAAGTTTCTATTTGGATGGATACTTGGTGTGATAAAAAAACACTCAATTTAGATCCAATATTGAAACCTTGGATGAGATTGCTTCAAGACAAATATGGTGATAGGGTTTCAAACATTTTGCACAAGGATCAAGAAGGAAGATACAAATAGAAAGAATATTTTTTTACAAGTATACAAGACAATGATGCTAGGAGGCAATTGAGTAGAAAGATAACAATTGTGATTATTCCGAGGGGAGTCAAGGATAAATTGATTTTTTATTTGAGAGTTGAATAACTAAGGAGAATACACAACAAGAAGTGGATATAATGTAGAGCGCCAACAAAATAGTAATATCACTAGAATATGGAGAGATATTTGGGATAGCCCAAGCATTCCTAAAGTGAAAATGTTTGTTTCGCTAGTAGGTCATAGAAGAATTTTATCCTGGGATAACCATATGAAAAGGGGTTTTCATGGCCCCTCTCAATGTGTTCTTTGTAAAAAGGAGGAGAGTATAGACCATCTCTTGGGACATTGTTCAATAGTCTAGAAACTATGGCAAAGGATTCTTAATATGTTTGGTAAATGCATGGTGATGAATAGCAGAATTGAAGATTGGTTAAAGCAATGGCAGAGCACTTATAAAAGTGAGGCTTTACATACAATATGGGGTATATCAAAAGATACACTTTGGATTGTATGGCTAGAAAGGAATAGAAGAATATTTAAAGGAAAGGAAAGCAATTTAGAGGTAATGAAAAGGAAGATATGTTTAGCCGTAGAAGAGTCTAAACCAACCCTATCAACTCACCCAATCCCTAATCTGGAAGTAGAGAGTCTTGATAGATGGAGTCAAGACATTAAACGGAATTATGATGTTGGGTACAAGAGAAGCAAAAAGAAAGCAAAGAATATAAAGTGGAAACCACTAGATGTGGAGTGGGTTAAATTGAATTTTGATGGAGCATCTAAAGGAAATCCAGGACCAACAAACGGAGGAATAATTAGAAATAATAAAGGAGAGATTTTATCTCATTATGATTTCAATAGTGGATTTAAGACAAATAATGAAGTTGAAGCTTAGGCAGCTTTGTAAGGGTTAAAAATATGCAAATGAATAAAATGAAATAGAATATGGATGGAAGGTGATTCACTCATAGTAATAAATGCAATTTTGAGAAAAGCAAAGGCTCCATGGAACATATAAGAGATAATTGTGGAAATTCAAGACCTTGTTATAAAGTTTGAAGAAATTAGGTTTACACATACATTAAGGGAAGGAAACAAATGTGCAGATAGGCTAGCCAATAGAGGGGTTTTAATTGAGGATCATGAAGTTAAATTCTCTTTTCCATGGTTAGAAGAAGTAGTAAGTTTAGCTGAAGCTGACAAGAAAATGATGACTACCTAAATCAAATAATGATTAAGATTTACTTTAATGTTTCCCATTGGTAATATCTGCTTTATTTTAAAACAATAATGTGTTTTTATATAAACTATTTATTATAATTGTTGTGGTTGCACTTGTGTTTTTAGAAGGAAACTAGCAATCTAGATTTGGTAAAACAGACCATGATAGTGCGATGTTTTGGGAATATTAGTCTACTAAGAGGCAATGCATAGATAGTAGAGGTGAAGTTTGGATATTGTGAAGGCTACTATAGAAAAATGTCAAGAAGAATATTGAATTCTAAAATATTTGTATTCATGCATAAAATTGAAAAGATCCAAAAAAATGAAAATCAAGAATTCAAACATTTTATGTAAAATGATGTAGGTTTCTAGCTATAGCATCTCAATTGAGATGAAAACTATATCTATTTATAAACTCTCAAGCTCTAAAGAAGAGTTGTAATTTGTCAAGGTTGGGGGACCCAAGTACAACCCCTTGTTATCCAACCAAAAAAAACGCAACTATCTCCATATGCCCCTACGAACGTCACTTCAAGAACGCCCATTTTTTAATGGCATCCAAAGCAGGACAAGCACCTATAAAGTTCCCAAGCAGATTCCAAGCTCCATAAGCAATCTTCAAGGTCATGAGTTTGAACAAGATGTAGAGTTTTCCTTGTTCAGAACAAAGATCAAAACGAACATGCACACCCTTCAGAATTTCTTTCACAATAATCTACCATAACCGTGCTCCCAAGTCAAAATGCTTCTCCAAAACCATTGGGGCCTACTATCCACCTGGCATCATCGAAAGAACAGCCCCATGGTCTTGTCCAAAACCCTGCAAACCCTATTTCCCACCACCAATCTCCTTCCTCTATTCTCCTCCCTAAAATTGTGTCTGTTGAAATTAAAATTATAACTGAAAAATAATCAATTGGTGATAGAAGTTGACATTAATTTAACACAATAGAATATTCTTACATTTCAAGGTGGTCTTCTAAGCTTCATTATCATTATATCAAAGCCTTTTGTCGATGGTCTATTATCTGTTCTTATATTGCAATAGTATTCTTAAGCATTCTTAAGAAGAGGAGCAACTATTCTGCGAAATAAACAGTTTTATTATCTGTTCTTATATTGCAATAGTATTCTTAAGCATTCTTAAGAAGAGGAGCAACTATTCTGCGAAATAAACAGTTTTATTATCTGTTCTTATATTGCGATAGTATTCTTAAGCATTCTTAAGAAGAGGATCAACTATTCTGCGAAATAAACAGTTTTATTATCTGTTCTTATATTGCGATAGTATTCTTAAGCATTCTTAAGAAGAGGAGCAACTTTTCTGCAAAATAAACAGTTTTACTAATAAGTGGCGACTAGTCTCACACAAGTACATGTTTGAGCAGGAATTTCGTATCAATGTCTCTTATAATTTTTCACATGTTTTTCTTTTCTTTCTTTTTTCACATGTTTTTCTTTTTAGAGTGTTTGTATCAAAAATGTTCTAAACATTCTCAATGGCACATCAAATTGAAGATTACGGCAGCAAATGATGAACTTGAAAATATTCAATAGTTTGAGTACATATTACATTTAATGTGCCCTTCTAGATTACATATTACATGTTACTTTCTCAAACATTGTTGTGTCAAAAATTTATAATCGGCATCTGTACGGTTCTTTCAAGATGCATAACAGACCGACCTTCACACAAAATTGTGTATTTGAATTAACCCTCACATGAATTTCATTATGATTATTTTTTCATAGTTTGCCGTTTCCCCTTTTCCTTGGAAATGAAATTTTAGACTTACCAAGTGTGCCCCTTCCAAAGAGTCACTCAGATTTTACATTAAAGCAATAATTCTGCTATGAAAGAAAAACACCACTGACAACGATGTTCATTATAACAAAGTTTGAATTGTCTTGTTCCTATTGATGTCCACTGAGAGCATCTTTTAGCTAATTTTTTGTTAATACAAAGTAGTTAATTTCTTATGGCACTCATGTTTCAGTTAGGTTGGCTTCGATAGAATTAGAGCACGTTATGCAATATTTTATATGAATTTGAATGCATGTTACTAGTAATACCTCACCTTCTATTTCCACTGCCCATACCTTTTTTTCCAAACACAATGCAGCAAGGGGTAGGAAAAACAACACAAAAATTATAATTGTACGTGTTCAACCAAATACAAACTTCCAAGTACTATTTATTTTTGTGTTGCTTGTTTGTTCATTGTGGCTGCATATGACCACTCTGCACTTCCTTGCAATTTTATTATTTAAAAACAGAAATGAACAAAAAAAAAAAAGACTACTACTTTTCTTTTCTTTTTTCCTTAGCAAATTTTTAATCTTGAGATATCAAACGAAATGAAAAACCCCAAAAATTTGAGCAATAATTTCACATGTACTTAATGACATAATGATAATTTAAAATTAATTGGAAGACGGCTTATCATGGAATTAAGAGCCCAATCATATTTATAAATTCCCAGAAACGTTTACCCAATACCCAAGCAGTCAATACCCTTTTAAATAGTAGACACAACAAGAATGCAGCTACAACTAAATCCAAGAGCATTTAGCCAAAAATGGCAATTGCATCACATGTTCATTGTTCATTATCCAACTAGAAGCTCTGGAGTTAACAGTGTTTTGAATCCTTCAAAATCAAATCGTATATACAACTGTGATATTTCCTACGTCCTCTAAAATTAAACTTAATTTGGTATTGCATCTTTGAACATTCCTTTCCCAAAGATGTGTTAGACTCTAGAATCTGGTTTCTCACTCTTATTATGGAATCCTTTCACTAAGTGTAATCTCTACAAGTAATTTGTAGTAATTTGTGTTGTTTTAATGCACAACAATAGGCATAGCCCCTCTTAATATGGTTCTCTTAATGATACCGTTACTAGAAGACCTTGTTCTAAATAGCAGAGGCTCTTATTTACCTATCCCAAAAAATGTTGCCCTAAACAGCCACTCTTCATGATAGAGAAATAAGCAAAAGAAATATACCAAATGCAGCCCAACAGGCTGTTGGGCCCAATTTAAGACACTTTCCTCTGGCATAGGCAACAGTCAAGAAGTTTACTCTTGCAAAGACCCATTTTGAGACACATTCCTCTTGTATAGAGGTGTTTCAAAAAATGTGAGAGCACACAATATGATAATCCCCATGAAACATGACTTTATACATCTGATTGATACACAAGCATATTATTCTCAAGGATCTGTCAAAGAAATAATGTGCAACACAGTGGAAAATTGGCCAAAGATTGTTTAAGATGACCTAAAACTATGCACATAAGAGAAGCAACTCCTTACCTCAAAGAACCTTATCGCCACAAATACTATGCAACTAAGTTGTTCCTATGAATGATAGATTCTTGTATAGCAACAACAATAGAATGATCCAATCGACCCTATCACATCAGATTTAAGGTCAAAACCAGCAAAAATGGACAAGAGATTTGTAAAAATACATGATTTATTGATTGATATATGCAAGGAACCAAAGCCTAAGAATGTATAATTTCCTTCAACCCCCAACCACAAGCTAAGAGGCAGAGATGCAATAATTATGACTGGTTGCACCCAAAAATAAGTTAAAAAATAGTCTGGCTATCTTCAGCAATTTTTCCTGAAAACCAGTGCAGTTCTCTGATCAAAACTTTTAAAACAAAAAAAAAAAAGGTTGTTCAAAAATATCAAGGATAGCATCAAATGGCATGAGCTCAACCAGTTAAATTCCTCAAATTTCAAAGAGGAGACCCAGGTTTGAGTCTTGCCAAGCGACACATGCATAATTGCCAAGCTGTTATAATACCACTATGTGAGCACAATATAATACAGGCAGAGCCGTTTCAATCCTATATAACCAATTAAAAATATATATCATAATATCAAAGATAACAAGGAACCCAAAGCAAGAGATTTGAAAAGATCCAGAAAATCAAAATCAAGAGTTCAGACATTTTATATAAAATGATGTAGGTTTCTATCTATAGCATCTCAATTGAGATGAGAAGTGTATCTATTTGTAAACTCTTAAGCTCTAAAGAAGAGAGATGTAATTTGTTAAGGGTGTGGGACCTGAATACAACCCCTTTTCATCAAGCCAAAAAAAAAAAGCAAGAATCAAATTCGATATGGTTATAGAAAAGCCTCCATGCTGAAAATGAAGGCATGTCTAACTATTCTTCATATAGATTTTAAATCTAAACAAAATGAAATGAGAGAAAAAAAAAACAGCAAACCGCAACCAACCAAAAAGAATGGAAAAACAAGGTAATTTCCAACAGCTCACTAAGATTGTATAACATAAGCTTCTATTCCATTTGTTGCCAAAACATTAAATTCAACTATAATAGTCATTTGCCATGCAACAATCACATGTGCCACTGTGAAAAACAGATTTAGCACAAATTAATTAATAAGATTATAATTCAGCAGAATCCCCCATTAAATACCATATTCTGAGAAATTGTGTAGAATCCAGGTATAACAACCATTAACAGATTTCAATAATTCATAACACATTATTTTTATCTTTGATGATTTGTTGTTTGCCATTACAAAATTGAATGGAACTCATGTGACTCACTGAAAAAATCCTAAGGGCCTTGGAAGTTGCTAAAGAAGGGTAAAAAGAATATTATGCACCTATTATAACTTGTCATATTAAATCAAATGGCAGGAGCACAACTAGTTAAATACATCAACTTTCAGAGTGGAGATCAGGGTTCAAATATTGCCAAATGTACATGTGTAATGTAAGACAGGTAGGGCCCATTTTCAATCCCATATAACCAACAAAAAAAAAACAAGCACCACCAATCAGTTGCTTCTATGCCACAACCAGAACATTTAACACAGCAGATTCTCCAATACAGTATATACAATGTTTCCCAAATGCTTTAAAATTTTAAACGTCATCACAAAAAAAAACTCTAATAGAAAAGTGGAAATGTTTGGAAAACCCAGCTCTGAAACTTCTTTAAAGGGTACATAAAAATTAGCTTTTCTTTTCCATGTTGCAATGCAGCAGTTGTTAAATGAAATTCTACAAGATCGCTAAAATTGCAAAATAACATCTTTTCATTATGTGAAAGGGTTCTTTCGATACAAGATGACAATCAAAATTAATGCAACTCTAAGAGGCACAACCAAACAGGTTAAGAGAGCACGGCAATCACATCAGATGCCCTCAATGCAATATACTGAGATCCATCCTTACCTTTGAAGTCATTTCCTGCATATTTTGAGTACAATACAGTGTTTCCTGGAGAAAGACCAAGTTCAATCTTATTGCCTTCCCCATCATATGAGCCCGGTCCTACTGCAATGACCTGATTACATGCATGTGCACATGAAGAACAAAATATCAATTCTTGTTACTAAACACCATCACAACTATATGACAGCATGTGAATGATAAACATTGTCATCCAAAACTTAATCATACAGACCGTGCCAATGGAAGGCTTCTCCTTAGCACTTTCTGACAAAAGCACGCCTCCAGCTGTCTTTGTCTCAGCCTCTTGTACCTGCCACACAGATTTATTTCAGAGGTCCTTAAATCTTCTCCTCTTGAAGTTTTGTTGTTGTTGGAGGAGGTCAAACATACACCAACTCAGACACGAAAAGCAACATTGTGTAGAATTCATGCACAATCACAAGAATGTGACAAACTAACCTTGATTAGAACACGGTCATTCAATGGTTTGATGTCCTTCATGTCATCAGTCTCCAGAAGGCCAACAATGTCATCTTCTTTAAGAAGAAGGTGGTCAACCCCATTGAATTCAATCTCTGTACCTGCATACTTAGAATATATGACTTTGGCTCCAAGCTGTTAAGCAGAGAAGCCTTTATTAGAAAAATCTGGCATAGATGTTTGTGGACAAATCAGTTTAAATTTAACCAGATTTTATGAAGCAAACAATACTCTATGCAAACCTTATGCTTACCAAGGTTCCAAGACCATATACTTGGTCCGAAAAACAGCAATTTAATGGAAAGACACTCTTTCATAATCTCTGCTAAATATGCAACATTCTCTAAATAGAAAAGCTCTGAACTTTTGTAATCTAACCTAACAATAGGAAGACTACTTATACAAAGAAAAATTACATTAGGTCCAACCTGAGCTTTACCAAAACTATGAAGACAAACACAACCAAAAATTACAAAATAAAAAAGCAAAATTTATTACAACATACCTCAACAGTAGGTCCAACCTGAGCTTTACCAATGGTTTTGCCCTCACCCACAGCTACAACCTCCCCACTTTGGGGCTTGGTTATAGCAGTGCTCGGCAGTAGAATCCCACCTTCAGTTTTTTCTTCTAAAGCCTGAATCTTTACAAGCACCCGATCCCCTAATGGCTTGAGCGTAGTGAACTGAAATGCAAAAAATTGAACTTATCATGAAGACTATATTCCAATTGAAATGGCCCTGAATACATAATTTAAAAAAATATGATATCAAACTCAAACAATGCAAACAGAACAGGACCAGCCCAGCAGACAAACAATCTCAGAAGAACAAAGGAAGTGCATAATAAGTTTTAGCCAACAGCATAAATCAATATATAAATAACATGCAGTTTCAAGAATGCACTTTGGTTTATTAACTACCAGCCATAAAATCAATCCTATCCAATTTAAGGCATATGACAAAGCAAATTTGCAATTTGTAAAATCCATATATGATATATAGCCCAAAGAAATAAAACAGAAATCCTGCCATTTGGAAAACCAATAGTTCAATAATGTACCTTCATGAGTTTTGACCCCTTGATCAAGATCACAATAAATCATTAATCTTTCCATTCTGTCTAAGCCCAAAGTACCTCTGTGACCTTTTGCACCTCTATCAGTTATGCGAAGGCAAGTCTGCTTTGCTCGACTCTGACTGGATATTTCATAGAGTCGCTACAATCAGTAGGGAATTTGAATGGTGAAGAGACTGTCAAGGAGCTCTTTCGCTATGCATGCTTGCATTGGATGAGGGTCTCTAACTCACAGAAGATAAGGACTGTAGACCAATCCCCCACTTGACTCGCAAGTGATTGCCCACCAGAGTGGGCACCGTTCCAGGAGTGGACACAGCAGGCATGCAAAGTTAGGACTCCATCCTAACACTAATATGTAATAACCCCTTTCTTAAGCTGGGGACCCCATTATAATGTTTTGTAATAGTTTGTGGCACTAGAGGCACCTAGAAAAGTGGCATCATTTTATGTAACTGTTATAAAGAATGTAACTGTTTTGTTTGGTAGAAGATTCTAGCTCAGGTGGCATTTTGCATGTAAGCCAACCTTGAGCGTTAGGTAGGGTTATGAAGAGTCTTTAAAAATGCAATGGGCAAGAATGGAAGTATCTTTTTTCCATAATTGAAATCAAAGTATCGAATGAGGTTGCCCCCTCAAAGAGGCCCGTGATTCTGTATTGTGACTTGTGAGATTTCTGCATTTACATTTCGTATTGCAATATTTTGTTCTTTCATGAAATTACTGCTTTTATTGCAATATTTATGTGAATGTGTTTATTTTAATTAGAAGGTTCCTAACAAGTGGTATCAAAGCACTTTCCAAGGCCATGTTCCGATGCAACTGCAACAGTTCCTGCCCTGCTATTTCGACTGTTAGGTATAAATTTCCCGTGTTTTCATTTTTCTGCATAGTATTCTCTTAAAAAAAACAAAAAAATGAGCCTTCTTTTTTCCTGTTCTAGTTTCATAGGTTAGAAACCCTAGGTCGAGAGTTTTAAAATATCATGAAGGAGTTATCATTATTGGCTAAGCTAGATTGTCCATAAAGCATCTAATGAAGTGAGGGGCAATCAGGCTCCAATACCCAACCCTCAGATAGCACCCGCATATGGAATTGATCTCCCACATATCTTCGGATATATCGGGAGACCTCCTAGGATAAGGAGAAACCTTTGGCCCTAGGAAGATTTTTTACTATGTATTTTTCATAGTGCACTGAACACAGCATTTGGGAAGATCACCCTCCTTTATTGTCAGAGAAGCGGGTAGTGTGCTCAAAGGTATGCGTGGAATTCTCCTTGAGTAGTAGCCTGAAATATTGGTCCAAGCACTATCGTTCATCACTGTGGTATAACAAAGGGCTATGGACAATACATACACCTTGGTCTAGAGTACGTTGTTTCTATGAATATTAAACCTGAAACCAAAAATTCTACCATAGAAATTGAGCATATTAAAGAGACTACACTATCCCAAAATCAACTGTATTAAACAAACGAAAGAATTGGTGGTGAAAGTAACAGTCAAGATAGGTTCTATCAAGAGAAGTGGTCGATAACAGTTGGGTATGAATTCAGTCAAAGTCAGTATCAGTCAAGACAGAGTCTGCCAGCGTCAATAATAATTGTCTATGACAGTCGACAATCATAACATACAGGGAAATTGTCAGTAACAAAGTCTGCCAAGACAGTCGTCAGAGACAATGAGCTACAATGTCATTAACAGAACAATGTCTGACAGATCAGTGCCAGTAACAGACAGTGCAAAGCCTAGTAAGGGGTTGTCGGACAAAAGTCAATTTTCTAAGTGAACCAAGACTCTAGGAGAAAAACCAACAACACTTGAAGACAACACTTCGCTAGAATAAAATAAAATAAAAAAGTTTGGAGTGCCGAAAAATGTCATTTTGAGACCTAGCCCATTCTGATTGTTTTTTCGAGATGGTTGTTTTGATATGTAACACCTAAACAATTTTTTGGGATCATTACTAAAAATAGTAACAATCAAAATAGTATTTCTATTTTTAGTAAGTGCCATCAGAAGGTCAAAAATCATAGAGCATGGCTATAGGAACAACAAAAGGCACAAGAATTAGATCAAAAACTTGTCGTTCATGTAGAGTCTTGGGGGAAGCATTTGGGGGATCAGTTAACAGATGGTTTAAATCAGTGAGGGTGGATATCAAATCTCTACATGACTCCTTGAACTATGTAGCAAGGGAACAGAAGGAAATGAAGGCAGAATTAAATGGAAAAATTGAAGACTTGGAAGGTCGTATAGCTAATAACACCCACACATATGGTCGATTTGGTTCTCATGACCATAAGGATGAAGGAACCAGCAGTCAACAATGGGAAGCCCCCAATAACAATGGATATAAACTGCCCAAATTAGACTTTCCCAAGTTTGATGGAAAGGATCTAGAGGGATGGATGTGTCAAGCAGAACAATATTTCAATCTTCATAATGTTCCCCATTATATGTGCCTCACAATTGCCTCTTTCAATTTTGAATCAGATGCCTTGCATTGGTTTCAATGGCTCAAGAAAGCAAACCCCGATCTTACTTGGCTTGAATTCGAGCAACAACTACTCACTCGATTTGGTCCTAGTGAGTTTGAAGATTTTACAAGAGCCCTTTCTAAACTCAAACAAACTTCAACCATTCAAGATTATCAAACTCAGTTTGAAAAATTGGCCAACCATACCACTGGTTTGAGTCCCGAATTCTTCCAAAGTTGTTTTGTGAGTGGTTTGAAGGATGATATTAAAGCTGAAGTTAAAATGTTGAGGCCACAATCATTACAACAGGCAATAGCCTTGGCTAGATTGGCAGAAGAAAAATTTAAGGCTCAAGGATGCACCCCAAAATTTTCTCAATCTCGGCCACCTTTTTCGTCCAAGCCAACACCAACTCCTGCCAACAAATCTCCTACCATCAAAAAGTTGACACGAGAAGAGATGGAATCCAGAAGAGCCCAAGGGCTATGCTATAATTGTGATGAGAAGTATTCCCCAGGGCATAAGTGTGTACATCAAAAATTGTATTTGCTTGATGTGGATGAGGCAACAACCATAGAATCTTCAGAGGTGGAAGAGGATCATCAGGAGGAGGAACACACAAAACAACCAAAAGTCCCAGATGAATCCCAACCAGAAATCTCGATGCATGCCTTAGCAGGTATATCAACTCCTCAAACGATGAAAGTGATAGGACACTTCAAAGGACGAGTAATAATTTTCATTGACTCAAGAAGCGCACATAACTTTATTGACCCACGGGTGGCCAAACAAAGGAACTATTACATTAATACTTGTAACTCCTTTGAAGTCATGATTGCCAATGGAGGCACCCTGCCATGTAAAGGGAAGTGTCGAAATGTCAAAATACAAATAGGGGAATATAATCTTAAGGCAGATATGTTTGCCTTACCCCTAGGTGGGTGTGATGTCGTTTTGGGAGCATAGTGGCTGCGGATGTTAGGTCCAGTCTTGTGGGATTTTTCTAAGTTGTGGATGAAATTTAGCCAACAGGGAACAGAGTACACCTTACGAGGCATGAAGGTTGGGGCTGCTCAATTTATTTCAACCCATAAGATGGAAAAATTATTGAAAAAATCATCCCATGGGGTTGTGGCTCGATTATTTGCTATAGAAGCTTCCAAGGAAAGAGATAAGGACCATCCAAAGGAATTATAGGTTTTATTGCAAAGACATACCATAGTTTTTGAGGAACCCAAAGGACTACCCCCTCATCGTACTCACGACCATGCAATTCAGCTTATTCCTGGTAGTCTTCCCCCAAATGTCCGTCCTTACAAGTATCCATATGCCCAGAAATCAAAAATTGAGAAAATGGTACAAGAACTTTGTGTTGCAAGGGTTATTCATCCCAACATTAGTCCCTATTCTTCTCCAATGTTGTTGGTACGGAATAAGGATGGGTCTTGGCACTTGTGTGTGGATTTTAGGGAACTTAATAAAATAACTATTAAAGACAAATTCCCCATTCCAATAATTGATGAATTGTTAGATGAGTTGCATGGGGCCCAATATTTTTCAAAATTGGATTTGCGGTCGGGATATCATCAGATTCGAATCAAGGATGAGGACATTCCTAAAACGGCTTTTAGAACTCATGAAGGGCACTATGAATTCTTGGTTATGTCATTTGGATTGACCAATGCACCTTCCACTTTTCAGAGTTTGATGAATTCCATTTTCCGGCCCTTCCTTCGCAAATTCATTCTAGTCTTCTTTGATGATATTTTGATTTACAGTTGTTCATGGGAGGAGCATCTCCAGCATTTGGATCAAACACTACAACTTTTGTCAAAGAATCAGCTTTATGCCAAGAGGTCAAAGTGTTCTTTTGGGTTGCAAGAGAATATTTGGGTCACATTGTAACCAAAGATGGAGTTAAAGTGGACCCTAAAAAGATTCAGGCTGTTCAAGAATGGCCAAAGCCTTGAACCTTAAAGGGACTTCAAGGATTTCTGGGACTCATTGGATATTACCATAAATTTGTGCAAAATTATGGAAAGATAGCAGCTCCCTTGACAGCCATGTTGAGAAAGAATTCTTGTATGTGGTCAAAACCAGCGGAGAAGGCTTTTGAAGAGTTAAAGCAAGCTATGACCACCACCCCAATGTTAGCAATGCCTGATTTCTCTAAACCTTTTGTAATTGAAAGTGATGCTTCTGGCAATGGAATTGGGGCAGTTTTGATGCAAGAAGGAAGACCATTGGCCTTCACCAATAGAGCACTTTCTGGCCGGAATTTGGGCAAGTCTACTTATGAAAAGGAGATGCTAGCCATTTTACATGTTGTTAATCATTGGAGGTCGTATCTCATTGGGCGTCACTTTTCCATCAAGATTGACCATCAAAGTCTCAAATATTTCTTGGAACAAAGGGTGGCCACACCAAAACAACAAAGATGGGTTTCTAAATTGTTAGGCTATGATTATGAAATCACCTATAAGAAAGGAAAGGAGAATGTGGTGGTTGATGCCTTATCCCGACAATATGAAGATCAAGGGATGCTACATGCTATATCTACACCACTTCCACAATGGATCCATCATCTCAAGGAAGAAACAACCAAGGATTCCACTTTGCAAACTTTGGTCAACAAACTCCAAGCAGAGCCTAACTCATGCCCTCAATACACTTGGGATGGTCAAGACTTGAGATATTGTGACCGACTTGTCATTCCCCAAAAGTCACAAATGTGGGAACTCATCTTGCAAGAAATGCATGCATCACCAATAACTGGGCATTCCGGGTTTCTAAAAACCTATGAAAGGACCAAGCGTACTTTTTTTGGAGGGGAATGAAAAGGGATATTCAAACTTTTGTGGCAGAATGTGACAGGTGCCAACGCATGAAAGGAGAAAATGTGTGTTCCCCTGGAACCCTTCAACCCTTGCCAATTCCAAAACAAGTGTGGGCAGATATCTCTATGGATTTCATTGAAGGGTTACCCAAATCAGGAGGAAAATCAGTTATTCTGGTGGTAGTGGATTGTCTCACAAAGTATGCTCATTTTTGTTCCTTGTCCCACCCCTACACCGCCTCCGTCGTTGCCCAAATATTTTTAGACTCCATCTTTCGTCTCCATGGAATGCCCAAATCAATTGTGTCAAATAGGGACCCTACTTTTACCAATCACTTTTGGTAAGAACTGTTCAAGTTGCAAGGAACTCAACTCAAAATGAGTTCGGCTTATCACCCTTAGACTGATGGCCAAACTGAAATTGTCAATAAGTGCTTGGAAACATACCTTCGTTGCTTTGCCTCATAATATCCTACACAATGGGCTAAGTGGCTCCCTTTGGCTGAATGGTGGTATAATACTTCATATCATACCGCTACTAAGGTTACCCCATTTGAAGCAATATATGGTCTTCCTCCACCAACACCCTCCTCTTACATTCTAGGAAGCTCCAAGGTTCAAGCTATGGATTCCACCCTCAGCCAAAGTGCTACCCTTCTTCAACAACTTAAGGTCAATCTTGAATTGGCCCAGAACCGTATGCATCAGCAAGCTGATCAACACCATTCTGAGCATAGCTTTGAAGTCGGGGACATGGTTTTTCTCCACCTGCAGCCCTACAAACAGTCATCTCTCCAGCTTCGTGGATGCCAAAAACTTGCAGCCAAATACTATGGTCCTTACCAGGTGTTACAATGGATTAGGTCAACAGCCTACAAACTGGCCCTTCTAGCCACTTCCAAGATTCACCCAATCTTTCATGTCTCCTCTCTCAAGAAGGTTGTTGGAAACAAGGTACAGGTACAATCCACATTACCAAAGTTGGACGAAGAAGGATCCATCATTCTTGAGCCTAAACAAATTTTGGACAGGAGATCACTCACCCTTCGCCACTATGTCATCACTGATGTTCTTGTTCAATGGCAAGGATTACAACCTGAAGATGCCACTTGGGAGTCCCTCCAACAGCTTCAGCAGCAGTTTCCTCATCTTTAGCTTTGAGGACAAAGCTTTTTGAAGGGGAAGGGCATGTTAGGACTCCATCCTAACACTATTATGTAATAACCCCTTTCTTAACATGGGGACCCCATTATAATGTTTTGTAATAGTTTTGTAATGATATTATGTAATGTTTTGTAATAGTTTGTGGCACTAGAGGCACCTAGACAAGTGGCGCCATTTTATGTAACTGTTTTGTTTGTTTGGTAGAAGATTCTAGCTCGGGTGGCATTTTGCATGTAAGCCAGCCTTGAACGTTAGGTAGGGTTATGAAGAGTCTTTAAAAATGCAAGGGGCAGGAATGGATGTATCTTTTTGCATAATTGAAATCAAAGTATTGAAGGAGGTTGCCCCCTCAAAGATGCACGCACTTCTGTATTGTGATTTGTGAGATTTCTAAATTTACATTTTGTATTGTATTATTCTGTTCTTTCATGAAATTACTGTTTTTATTGCAATATTTATGTGGATGTGTTTATTTTAATTAGAGAGTTCCTAACATGCAACTAGCAATGCAGTAAGCTTTAGCACAGAGGAGTGGTGAGCAAATGGAGCCTATGCTGTTCTAGAAGGAATTACTATAATAAAATAACCAGAGGAGGAATTTTGAGCCAACATGTTTGCTGTCTAGAGTGCAGAAATTTATATTCTGAAGAAATTAGCACCCATTATATCAGCCTGCAGAATGTGCCTGAGGCACAGCAGTGGGAGGGGTAAACAAATTCAGAGGATGTTTGGCAGTGTAGAAAATGAACGCAATTTTCAAATAAGTGAAACATGCTGCATAATAGGCAGTCGCATCAGCTATTGGGGTCTGAGTGGAAAAAGAACATGGATTTGCAAAATGCCTCCATGCCGTACGCACAGATGAGTGCTGGATAAAAGGCATAAATAGCATGGGTATCGTTGTTTTCATGAGTTACTAGGTCTGGTCCCCCAGTCAATTGGCTAAAGAATTTTGTTTTGGAGAGCAGATTTCTGGTGTTTGTCTTTTTATATTACTTTCAATGTAAAAGAATGTTGCTATGAGTGGAGATAGTGGTTTGGGGACCTCTTTAACAAGATGTAACTTCCAGTTTCATAGAGGGTATCCTCCTGAACTAGTCTAAAGCTAGCACAATATTGTATGATTCGTATCTTAGTAAATTCCAAAATATATTTATTTACTTATCCAGAAAGTAAATGATGCAGAAAAAGCATATTGCAACTCTACCGACTTTTCTTCCTACCCATATGCTGATCATAATTGGGCATTTCTTTACTGCTTATCAAACCTGTCAATGCACTTGCTCTGTGTGTGGGTTTGAGTGTGAGAGAAAGAGAGGGGCAAAACAATAATCCTGCTATAAAACGAGAGGGGAAATACAGCAATAAAATAGACTAAAAAAAAAATTAAAACTTTGAAAAACAAATTAAACCAAAAAAATATCCTAAGTTTAAAAAGCTGCAACTTTGGTTTGCTTTTGATCAAATGGCACGAGCTCATGTGCTTAAACACCTAAACTTTCAAGGAGGAAACCCAGATTCAAATCTGGTCAGGTGATATATGCATGATTTTCAAAATGTTGTTGAGATACCATGGTAATTGGTAATGCGATGATAATGTAACACGGGTGGGGGGCCATTTCAATCCCATATAACCAATTTACTGAAAAAAATAAAAAATACAACTTCTTTGTTTTGAAAGAAAAAATTGAGAGATTCCCCAAAGAGATTATGAGCAAGCTCCTAATAATAATTCCCTGCTGAAGGTGCTCGCACACCAGTTGCTAAGATATTTCACAGGAACTCTCAAAAGTTTAGCAGTCACATTAAATACTTGTAGGAATAAGATAATACAAAGATCAGGACAATCTCCCAATTATATTAAGCCAGATCCCGGACAAGACTCTAAAACTCTAAATTATATAACATGATATGAATGCATAGCCGTACCTTAATAAAGATAAACCCAGAGGTGCGACCACCCATTATTCACTAACCACATTTGTAATAACAACTGATCACATTTGTAACCATAACTGGCTCAACCTATCAAACATTGTGTTGGTAGTTCCCCAACCCTAATTACAGATAATAAAAATAATTATACAAATGAAGGTTACTTAAAAATTACGGTTGCCCATGGGATTCATCATTTAAGTATGACTATTGGGAATATTTGACTCAGATAGAGCCCACCAGAGTTCACTTCTCATGGATGCCGTAGTAATGAAGTTTATTTTAATAACTAGATAATGTTATATTTGATAAGTCCCTTTTAAAATGTCATAAATAATAAATTTTGTTGTAAAATATCAAATGGCATAATAAAGTTAGTTATAAAATATCAAATGGCATGAAGTTTGTTGTAAAATATCAAATGGCATAATAAAGTTTGTTATAAAATATCAAATGGCATGAGTTTTACGGTTAATTCTGGACATCCAGGTTTCAATTTTATTCAATGATACATGTATAATTGTCATTGTAATATACTGTGTGATCAAGAAGCAATATTGTTGTAACACTACTATGACCACAGTATAATTAGACCCAATTAGGGTGGACCAGTTTGGATCCCTATACTACCAATTCAAATAAATAAAGTTTCCATACAATACTATTGTAATATAGCTATATGACCACAGATGTAACTATGGACTGGTTTCTATCCCCAAACTACCAATTAAAAATTAAAAAATAAAGTTTGTTGTAATAACTACATAATGCCATTTGCCACTTTTAATTCCATACAACCAATTAAAAATAAATAAGAATAATGGTTACCTATATCAGAAAGCCATTGCAATAAAACTAATATCTCCAGAGTACCAGCGATCAAAGCAATTTGAGGCTGAAATGGCCCTGACTAATTGTGGTAGACTTTGTTAAATGGATTGTCAAACAATAGCGAACAAAATCAAAACAAAAAAGGACGGTATTTCAAGACTCGACCTATTTGGGTATCTGTTATTCTCATCATTATTCCGGTATACTTCTTAACAAATGTTATAAACATGACCAAATCCTTGAAGCAAACAAATATACCATAAATGCCCTACTTAACGTATAACATGAAGTACTGTTGAGATGGGCAGTCAAACAAATAAAATAATAGAAATAGGGCATGGGGTATGCACCTTGGGAGCCACAGCTGTGGCTGCTTTGACAACCAAGCTGCTGCATCTTCTTGTTGTTCTGAAGGGTTGTTGGGGCATAGCAATGCTTTGGGAACCCATTGAGGAGACCTTTGCCATTGAAGGCCTTAGGCCCTCAAAGGGCCTTAATCCCACACGTGCTGTAGAGGCACATCCCAGCTGTGTTGTTGCCATTGCTATTGTTGTTGTTATAGCACTACTGTAAAACCCTCAAAACCCACCAAAACCAGCCAACACCCAAATCAGATTTTGTGGCCAAATCAAACTTTCACAGAAACCCAATTCGTGTGGTCACGCCCAAATAAGATTTGGGAATTTGCAGACAAAGAAGAGCAACCCAAAAAAACAATACTAGAAACAAGCCCTTCCTGACCTAATGGTTAATAAACCCTGGTCTATCTTATCGTGTTTTAATAATATTTTAACATTTTATGGCATTTTTGTCTCGATGTGAATGATTTAGCATTCGAGTAAGTAAGAAGGGTTGTTTAAGGTAACAATTATATGATTTTGACTACAAAGCATGGGCGAGACATGGCAATTGTGGGAATTTAGGGTTTTAGGCAAGAAAATCCCGGCCTTTGTCCTATTGGGGAAAAGAGTACACCAAAGATTCTTTGTAAACATAAGCTTTTGCGGGAACAATATACTCATAATATATTAGCTTTGGTGTCTCATGAGTCATATTTTCAATTTGAATACGAATTTTAAATTAATAAAATGTTTGTTTAAATATAATTTAAAAATTAAATTAATTAATATAAAAAAGTAATTAAATGGTATTAGTTTAATTAGTTAAATTTTTAGAATTTTTTTAATCTATTTTGGTTAGAAAACCTCCTAGGATGGACGTTTAGGGCAAGGCATCCTCATCCCTACCATGATCTATTAATAGGACTAAACACATAGCCATCACACACACTCGCCCACGACGTGGTTTGAACCTTGGACTGCCGAAGAAGAGCCAACCCACCCCCTCACACACTTGCCCACACCGCAGCTTGAACCTTGGACTGCCGAAGAAGAGCCAACCCACCCCCCTCTGTCGAAGAAGAACCAAAGCCAAAACCGTTGCATTGTCCTAGATAATTTTTAGAATTTTAAGTAAAGGTTAGGTTTGAATGTTGTCAAGTATAATAGTTAGTTGTTATAATACTTAGTGGTCATGAGGCCCATTTTGATCTTATATAATTAATTTAATATATAATATAATATATGTATTAGAAGGTTTAGTTAAAAATTAATAAGCTAGGAGCAACTACGAGCCAAGTGAGTGTAAGCCAAGAGTGAGTCTCACCATTTCTTATTTTAGAAAGCAAATAAGTGTTGTGAGTGTGAACAGGATGCAAAGTATAAGCAAGACATAAGTGTTACTTTTCTTATTCTAGATCTTAGAGAGATTTCAAAAACTAAAAGATTTTTTTGAAGAAAATATAGGTAACATCACAAAAAGTCATTCTTGAAATCTTTAATTGGAAGCAAGGGTGCCCTAGTTATAAGTATGGATGCCCTAGTTGGGGATAAGAGGAAGAGTAAATATATGACAAACCTTATCTAAGTAGTTGATATTACAACCAATGTGACTATCAAGGATGAGAAGATGGGGCATGACATAATGGTTCTTAAAAGCAAGGGGTTAATATGTAAGTTCCAAGAATATTGGTCAAGTTTTTTCAAGATTTAAAATTGGATCAAGTGGAAGTGGAGATTGAGTTCAAATTATTCTATGACTTAAGGGGAGAGATGCTTTATATTTAGGATCATGGAGTGAGAATTTTTTGTGGAGACAAAGACTATTAAAAGGTTGTAAGTGTGGATTAGGTGTTTTTGACTTCCATATTGGCTTATCAATAAGGAGGTCTTGAAGAATATTGGTAAGGCTCTACGGGAGTTCATCCAAGAGGGACTACTAAGAAGCAAAGGCATGTTGTATATACTCGAATATGTGTTTCCATGAATATTTCAAAACCTTTATTGCATTAGATTTAAATCAAAATAATGGGACCAATAAGTGGATTATGAAATCATTGCACTCCAATATTGTAAATGTTATGAGATTGAATACATGGCAAAATATCACAAAGTAAAAATGATGGAGAATGAAAGAAAAAATTTTGGGCATGAGACAAACTTCAATTTGAAGCAACAAGAACATATCATAATAGAAGTTAGGTTAAATCGAGGATTTTCTACTCCCAAGAAAGTGGCAAAGAAAACTCCTTTGCATCATCGAATGGCAAAGGCTATTACAGTTTATTCAAACCAACCATTCGAAGAAAAAAATAAATGAGCGATGAGAAAGTACAATGTGCAAGTTCAAATTCAAAAGGCTTTAAAGGTGCAAACAAATATGGGGATGCAACTTTTAAAGCAAATAAGACAAAGGAGTCCAAGGTTTTTTATTATTATTAGGGTAAGAGGTTTTAGGGTCCCCAAACCTGTACATCAAGTTGTGTAAGATAATACAATATGTTGCAACAACTTGAACAAAATACTATCATCCATCTACTATTGCGGTTGAACCTCAGAATACTGCATATCGACATAATAGATTTCCAAACATAATAGATTACTAGACCACTTCCAAAATAGAAACTTAAAATAATTGTAGCTACAAAAATAGTCATTGGGACTGTTAAGATTTTGTAGCCTTTAGGACTGTTATGAAGTTCATAGCCATCAAAATTGTTACGGAGTTTATAGCCATTGGAACTATTATGACATTCGTAGTCGTGGGATCTATCGATTGTTTTTCTTCAATAGTAGAGGTTCTTCCTCCTTCATAGTGGCGAGATTTGAGAATGCATTTTTGCACTTCAAGCTCAAGCTCATGAGGTAATATCTAATTGTAACACATTTTGTAGGTTCTTCATTTTCAAAAATTGACTATCATCAATTATTTCATAATAAGATTCAAAAATACCATCTAAGGTGCTAATATTTTCCATGGGACTAATTAGATGGTCTTCAGTAACCATATAGCTTTATCAATGATCTAATTCAAATTCTCCTTTCGAGGTTGAGTCTTATGTTGTTCGATTGATTCTTGTTGGACAATTGGTGCATCTAGAGGGTGAGCTTCTTCCTTTTGAACTGGGACATTTAAAGGTTTAGGATCATTTGCATGTAATGACTTCTCCTCCACCAAGGAGGAATTAGAGAATGATTGGATGACAAAGCATATATTCTTTAGGTGGCCATATTGTTGATAACCATAATATCTCAGGGAGAAGTTTTCATATTCAATATTTTAGATCCATTCCCTTTTGCTTGAGGATATAGTAATGGATTGAGGCCAAGGAACAAAAGCATCCATCAAAATAGCTAATATTTCTTTACTCATTAATTTTACAAGAGAAATTTTCCTCTGTTTGGGAATCCATATACCAAAATGCACCAATGGCATTACCAATTTTGAAAAATATCTTCTCTCCCCAAAACTCCATAGGGGAGCATATAGATTCACGTAAATTGGATAGCCATCAACTTCTTCTAGAAAGAGGTTGAAACCAGGAGCCCAAGGTCCTATATAAACACCCCTTTGTCCGAAAAAATAATTATATCTATAAACCATTACCCTATCTCTATGGACTAAATAAAAAAGAAACAAAAAATAAATGTTTGGGTAGTAGAGTTACTTGAAATTCTTTACTGTTCCACCATGTTTAATGTATCCTTTGAGCTCCTCTATGCATGGTTGTTTGCCCCTGAGTTTACAAATAGCTATTCGGGCTTCATGATCACTCAGATCCAACCCAAATTCATCCTTTGAAAACTTGATATAGGGTAAAATTTCATTATTAAGCTCAACGTATGAACCCAATGATCCCTAAGAGACATTTCTTCTAACTAAAGAGGCTTTCTCATAGATTGAAAAGTGACTAATATCCTCTTGAGTATAGCAAATGGGCTACGAACAACCCTCTTCCTACAATGCTTGACTGCACCTAGGGTTTGCATCCCTTTCATGAATATTGTAAACATATGTATTGCGTTGATCCATCGCATCCAACAAAGCCCTAGCTATCCAAGGCAAGGACTAAAAGAGACCAAGGTTAATCTAGGTAAATCATCTTCATTTTCTCAATTATTTTTTCTTGAGTGAGAAGGTTAAAATTCTATTATGGAACTCATAATACATTAAAAGGGAAAGAATTCTTCCTTTTTTAGCTAGGCCTAAAATACAAATAAGCTTTATTTTTGCATACACACTAATACCAAAGAGCCTTATAACTAGGAGAGGATTCCTTTTGGCTTTCTCTTTCCATATTCTTGTCATTATCTCCTTTTTATTTGTAGAATATACTAACATGTTTGATTATCTCCGTTTAGGGTTCTATTATCAATGCCATCTTATTGACCTTGGATATGAGTCACTTTTGTTGCTCATCTCCTTAGAGTGTTCCATATTGTTTCCTCCTCTTTAGGTATCTAAGATTCTTCTTATATTTTTACCTCCAGGGTTTCTATTAGATTCCTTGTTAAGAAGTTCTAAGTTCTCTCTGTTGGTTTATAATCTTCTCTAAAAGTTCTTCCATTTATCTCCAGCCACAGTTGCCACCATATAAAACCAATACCTAGATTCCAAGAATATTTGAATTTTGTGGATGTGAATATGTTGCCTTTCTAATAGTTCCACAAGGATTCCATGGTTGTGAGAGAGGTCCCCTTCTAGTTGAAAGTTTCAAACCACTTATGCTGGATCATTTGGGTATATGGGCATGTAAAGTGCAGGTGGGGGAGTGTTTCCTCTTCATTGTTACACATTATACATAGGTTCAAACCTTTGAAGTCTATCTTACATAGGTTATCTTGAGTCAAGATATTGTTGTGGGCCACATATCAGGAGAAATAATTGATCTTAGTCTAGCCTTTGGGTTGCAACAAATTTGACCAAGGGAAAGGATTGAGGGATTGAGGGGTAGAAGAGATGGATCTATAACCCCCTTAGACTAAGTAAATACCAAGGGTTCCAAAATCTCAAGTTGTTTTATCCTATTATGCTTTCTTCACCCAAGTTCTTATAGTCAATATTTCCTTCAATTTTACCTTCTCTACATCCTATCCTAAATGGCCATTCCTTTGGAGGGCACCATAAGTAGTGTTCCAGGGATATGTTGTTCAATGGTTTGAAGTAATGGCCCACATTGACCATCAATGTTCATAGAATATTAATTTTAGGACAATTATACGGGGATATTGGACATCCATGGGGGTAGCATTCCAAAACATCATTCCAAAATTTAGTTTTGTTTCCATATCCAATTCTCCAAAATAAGCTCTTCTTGATGATATGAACTCCTTTCTTTAGTGCTTTCTATATTTTTAAACCTTCCCCTATTACTAAGAGTCAAGGAAGGTCAGCTCTTGTGTTATGTGGGAAGTATTTTGCTAGGAAACCTTGGACAAACATGGTATGGGTGGGATAACCATCTCCAATAGAGTTTGCTAGTTAGAGCTTGGTTGTTTTTTGTTGTCGCTCGAATTCCAAGACCTCCATCCTCTTTTGGGCGACATTTTTTTCCAACTGATCAAAGCCATTTTTTTATTCCCTTTGACACCAAACCATAAAAATCTCCACATTCTTTTGTTGAGGTCCTTCAACACACCTTTTAGGGCCACTAGGATTGAGAATTTATACACAAGCATTGCTTGAAGGACTACTTTTAGTAATGTAACTCTGCCTCCAAAACTTAGCCATCTATTTGTCTAATGATTTAGCTTGGATAACATTCTATCTTTTATTGTTCTCCAATTATTAGCTTTTAAACTTCTTCCTAAGAGGGGGATTCCTAGGTATTCCAAAGGAGGAGAAGCTTCTTGGAATCTTAGGATTTGGGAAATCCTTTCTTGAAATCTCTTTGTAACATTGAAGAAAAGAATTTTGGATTTATGGTCATTTATGAGTTGTCTAGTGGCCTTTATATAGAAATCGAGGAGGTTTCTTATGCTAACTACTCGGATTGTAGCCTCCCCCCAAATTTTGATATTGTCCCTGAATTGCAAGTGAATAAGATATGGACCAAGGCTAATGCTTATTCCTATAATGATGTTCTCTGCCTTCTTCTATCTAATATATCTCCCTATCTCTTTTGCATAAATAATGAACAAGTATGGTGACATAGGGTCTCTTTGTTTGATCTCCCTGGAGGTTTGGAAGGGTTGGGATGAAACTCTATTGATGATGACTGAGAAGGAAGCTGATGAGACACATTCCAACATCCACAAAATCCATTCTCTTTTGAAACTAAATTTCTCAAGGATTTTGACCATGAAGTCCTAGCTGACCCTGTCATAAGCTTTAGAGAGATCAAGTTTTAGGAACATTCCTTTATTCTCTTTCTTTATGAGGGTGTGGAAAGATTCTTGAGCCAAGATGATGCCATCTAGAATATGTCTTCCTTGCACAAATCCTCCTTGTTTAGGAGATATGATTGTTGGGAGGATTTTTTTAAGCCTTTCTACCATCAACTTGGTGAGGATTTTGTAGATCACATTGTAGAGAGCAATGGGGTAGAAGTTTACAATGCCTCCATGTCTTTGCCTATTGTAATTAAATCTAGGTGGGTGTGATTGAGGGCTCTGAGGATCCGACCATTAGATCTGATCTCTTCTAATGTTTTTTAACATCTTCTATTATTGTATCCCAAAAATATTTGAAGAATTTGATAGAAAGACCATATGATCTAGGCGATTTTCTAGTTTGCATATTGAAGATAGTTGATTTGATTTCTTTTGTAGTGATTGCCTCGAGAAGTTTCTCATTTTGATGTTGGGAGACCAAAACTAGGATACTGTTCAAGATCTACTACTAGTGGGTTGGAGATAAATTTGGATCTGCATTAAATAAATTACTAAAGAAATCGTTAGTTATTTTTTGCATACTTGGGGTAGTATTTTGTCTAGAACCTTGATCATAGAGAAGAGCATCTATCTGGTTAAGAAGATTGTGGGTAGTTGCAAAGTAGTGGAAGAATTTGGTATTTTGGTCTCCCTCCTAGAACCATGTTATCTTTGCCTTTTGTTTCCAATAAACTTCTTCCTTTTGGTCTATTTCCTCCTCTTTCTTCAAAAGGACTTCCTCTTGAGAAAGAAGTTATTTTGATACCACCCCTTCCCTAATTTTTGTGGCCACCTCTTGCATTTCTATTATAATCTTTGTCCATTGCTTTTGAAAGTCAATGTGTTGGAGCCAACTACAATCTTTCAAGTTTTGTCTTCCATGCTTGAGTTATAAGTGGAGTTGGAATTGGACCATCCCATAGGGTGGTTTACCTTGTTGCCACCACTGATGAATTAGATCTAGAAGGTCTTTACTTTTAAGCCAAAAATTCTCAAATCTGAAAGACCTTTTAGGGTTATGCTTTCTTTTGTCTATGGATAGACTAATCGGGAAGTGATCGGAGTCCAGGTGGTTAAGAATCTTTAATTGACACTACCATAGACATAATGCTTCTTATCCTACTAGGAATCTATCTAGCCTAGATTTTATTGTGTCCCCCTCTTTCCTCTTATTTATCCAAGTATTAGTACAACATGGAGGAATGTCAATAAGCTCTAGTTAATATGCTTGGGTGACAAGGAGTCTATCCTTGTCATTCAACTATGCTCTTCCTACTTCCCTGTCATTCATCAACATTTTAGTATTCATATCTCCACCCACTATCCAAATATCCTATGGGTAGTGTAACATGAAATTAGGACACCTTATCATGAAAATAAAAGAAGTTATGTTATTGAAATAATTTTTCTTTTTTTTACAATAGGCCCTCTAGGAAGGGTTTACAAGAGGGTCCCCAAATGGGAGAATCCCTTTACAAATGCAAATAAATGGTGTCCTATCCTTCTATGCTACACTCCAATGTGGATGGGGATTCGATAGTTTGGAAAACCGGCCATCCTAAGCTGATTGCTCCTTTGAACAACCTACATATAGCCCATAAAAGAGAGTTAGTAATACCAACTGGGCCTTCTAAGGTAAGGTCCAAAATCCACTAAAAAGCCTAACAAAACTCACAAAATCCTTAATAAGTGTTAGAAAATCACACAAAAAGGTTATCAAACTTTACCAAAGGACTTATTTCACCTTTCTTACCTTTCTATTAGGGATTAATTAAGATTATGGGAATTTTGAGGGGGATTTGGGAATTTTGGACATGATTAGGAAAAATAGGTTAGGGAGCATGGGATTATTGGGGTTTAGTGATTTTATAGGATGATTTAGGAAATTTGATTAGGGTTTAGGGTTTTTAGAGATATTAAAGAAGAATTTAGGAATTTTAGGGATTTTAGAAGAATTTAGGGGAATTGAAGGTTTTGGGAGAAAATTGGGGAATTAATCAAAATGATTTTAAGGCATTACAAAAATGACACTACTTGGTGTCTACAAATACCCCTTTTTATACTACGTTATGTGTCAACACAATGTGGTGCAAAAACTGATGATACCAGTTGCTTTGGATTGATGATGGATAATGATGAATGGATGATGATGGTTGGCGAGTGATGAAAATGGATTTTTGGTTTGAGGAGGGTGATGTAATATTGCCCCAAATCAAGTAAAATACAAGATGCTCTATTCATGGAATGGATAAATGTCCTTAAATATATACCTTCAATGTATTGTTGAGATCACTTTGATGTGGTACGTTGACCAACCATATGGTAGGTGTCCTCATGATGTTACCATCTATTGTAAGTGGTTTTATGTGTTGCCACCTCAATGTAGCATAGGCATGTAGAAACCGTATAGATATAGGCATGACACATACAAAATTGATTGAACTAGAGTTTTGATTGAAGGAGGGAAGTCATGTTGTTTACCCCAACAAAAGGGGTTTAATGATAGCCTTGGGAAAATATTCTTGGACACATGTGATTGTTGACACTTTTTGTCACATTATACAAGGGGTAGAAGAATAGTAGAATTTTGTATAATATTTCCTTGTTGAAAGTTTTCTTTTATTTTAAGTTACAGCAATTTTGACTCTCCCTATCGCCCCCTTTTATAAAAGAGATTCGCTACCAAACAAGCCAAGGAAAATAGTTTCGCCGAAAGAAAATATGGAGAATGTGAAGAGAGCTTCGGGCCCGAAGCACTCTAAATCACCACTTCGGGCGAAAGCGTTGCGAAGTAATATCACCGAAGAAAATACAAAAATAATGCTTCGCACTCAAAGCATTTTCAGCAGTCGCTTCGGGCAAAATTTTTGCAAAGCGACATCCAAACGACTTCGTCGAAGGAGGAGAGCATAATCCGAATCAGCTAAGGCAAGGAAACTACTTCGGGCCCAAAGTATTTTTGACACCTACTTCGTCCAGTTTTCATTCGAAGTAGTGGTGCCCGAAGCAAAATGACAATGTGTCAGAAATAGAGAAGTGCTTCGGGAGGATATTCCTCGAACCGCAGTTTTGAGAAAGAATCGGGCTGAAACATTTTCCAACCGAAGCAGTTTAGCCAGCAAAGGACAAAGAACCCCATTTCAAATATGGAGCCCGCTCGGCACTCGACATCCCCGAAGTAGTTTCTGCGAAGCATTATTTTGTGAAGAACAAATCAAGGAAGATCTACTTCGACCCAAGGCTTTGGCGAGGCGGAGATGTAGCAAAGCACTTTTCGGGCCCACGTTCCAAGGTGGGCAGCTTCCCAAGGTGATCGAAGGCCCCTTATAAATATCCCCTTTCTTTCCCGATAAGCCCGCTGGCCATTTTTGGCAAACGAAAGGGACGTAACAGTCCTCAAAGTAAAACTCGACGGGTGTAACGATCACTCAAGCACAGCATCCAAAAGCCAGGGACACTCGGGCGACACATTAAATGAATGTTTCCATGGTTGACCCAGTCGCAGTTGCCAGTTTCGACAACCGATTTGAAAGCTTAGTCGCAGCAACCGCGAGGAGCCGATTTCTCAGAGCCCAAGGGTGTACTCCGTCATTTTTTGTAATAATGACTCAGAGGGTCGGGTCCTCTATAAAAACCTAGGCTTTGCAATGTAAAAAGGGGGGGAACTTTCTGCTAGAAAGCTGCTATAACTTGATGTCCTACGTCTAATACTAAATATTTTTGTACTCCATTTCTCTCTTTTATGCTGCCTTCTGTGCTTAATTCTTTTGTTTGTCTGCACTCGTATACTAAGACTCTGAATCCTAAATCCGGTGTGCGATTGGGGACTGTACCCTAAAATTTGCCCTGAAGGATACATAGGAGAGGAAAAACGTCATATAAGCTTTCTTTTATGCTGCTTGGTGGGTTGTGGTTTCTGTTATTCCCTTGTCTTAATCGTTGTTACTTTGAACCTTGAATTCCAGCGAGAGAGAAAGGAGAACCTTGCGAACTCATCCAAAGGATACATAGGAAAGCGAGTATCGCGTTTCTTTCGTCTATTCTTGGTGTTCTTTGCTGTTATTCAAGTTATTAGCGAGTGATCATGCTTCCTGTTCTCTCCCACCTTAAATCATCATCTTCTAACCCTTACTCTTTTTATTTCTTTCTCTAACCCTTACCCCTTTTTATTTCTTTTCCTAACCCTTACTCTATTTATTTCTTTCCTGCACTCTTGTCTTAAACCCCAAAAGTAGATTAGTATAGGAGTCGGCCTTTCTTCGAAGATTGGCACGAGGGGCATCTCTTCCCCTCGGCCTTTCAATGTTGGTCGCAGGTCCAGGGCGTGCAAACCCATCGAAAGTCCTTTCCTATGTGGATTTGATGACCAACAGTTTTTGGCACGCCCGGTGGGACCCAAGGTCCCATGTTTGAGAAAATTTCTAGCCCGTCTTCATCGGAGCCAGTAGTTCTAACAAGTTCTCGATGAGATCCGATCAGTCTCATCTTCTGAGTAGTGGTGAGAATCAATGTTCTCATTACTAAAAGACTCTTAGCATCTGGCGACTCTATTTTACCTGAGAATCTCTGATGTCGTGAAGACCAGTGCCTAAACCTGGTTTTTGTAACCAAGACCCCTTGTGCCTTAAGAAGGTTTGAGTTCGGTGAATCTTTGGCTTGTCTTCATCTGATAAAATCACCTGGCGACTCAGTTGAGCTGAAGATCCAGATTTCCTGGTCGTAGGCACCTTTCAAATCTAAAAGAAGATATCCCAAAGGAATCAAGGTTCGGTGAGCAGCCTTGACCTCATGAGCGGAGAAAGAATGTCCACCTAATGACTCCGACTCAATGGCGACAACCGTGATTTCCACAAGCTGCTGTCATAATGGCTAGGAGAAGCTTTCCTAGTTGGAATGATCCAGGCCCCCTAAATATCCAAAGCTACCATGAAATTCCCAAAAGTGCTTTGAAATCATTAACGAAATACAACGACACTATGAGAATGGCCCGAGAGCACCTTAAAGATGTTGCCGATTTAGCGACCCTCCATGACATTATCCATGAAGATGTCATGATCAGACTTCTTGTTCTATCTCTGGAAGGAAGGGCGTTACAGTGGTACAGATTGCTCAGGTCCAAAAGCATCTGCTCATGGGATGACTTAGCGGGGGCATTGATTGAGATGTTCGATGGTTCTCAGGATCCCTTCCATCTCTTTGCATACCTCTCCACCATCAAGAGAGCACCCTCGGAGGGTATCATGGATTTCAATGTCCGATTCTACAGAAGTTGGAAGAGAATTCCACTAGAGATCCAACCGACACCCGCCCAAGCCCATCTCTTCTATGTTCGGGCCTTCCACTCGGACATAAGCCTCATTCTACTGCAATCCGAGGAACGAAGGTTCCCTCAAATATTTGAGGAGGAAATACGAGCGGAATGACTTCTGCTCCTATCGAGAAAGTGGCAGTGGAGAGAAACTTCGTCGCTTCCTCCGATAATTATTGCTCCTGTCCGGCCAACGCAGTACTCATCATGGGGCATTCCTCACACTGAGCTGAGACCTGAGATGTAGTCATTTGGAGCTCAGGAAGCAGACCTCATACTAGCTCAACAATGGAAGTACGCAAGCATGGCCCACCCAATGAACAACATGGCTGCTCGCGATCTCCATCAAGAGGTGAATCGAGAAGAGAAGCAGACTCGAGTGGAAGAACCCGAGAACAAAGAGGGCACATTTTTGCACCCTTTTTGTATCCCAAGAGATGGCATGCAAGTGTTCATCCAAAGCTCATCAAGCCTGTCCGATTCAGAGGATGAGCCCGAAGATATCCTGGAGGACTACTCTTCGTCGGAGGAACCTTGTTACCATATCAGTGGGATGGAAGAACCTGTACCCAACCTTCATTTGGAAGAATCTATAGAATTTTGGCATTAGGTCTGGTATGGTTTCGACTATCCCTAAGACCAATGCCCCGAGAAGGCTTTCTAGTGGCGAACTTCTTCGCAAATAATCTGGGCACTAGCAAGGACGAAAATTGATTACGTTGTTTCCTCTTCGTAGCATGGACAACTTCAGGAAGGGTCCAGCTGAACCTCGAGGGTCTGCTAAAGTACAATCAGATCTGGTCTGGACACTACAGGTTCATCGGATAATCACCCAAATTTGAGTCCGTGGTGGCGGCATGCCCATTATGCCGCAAGCCTGTGTGAATATTGTAAATAGTTCGGCTATTAAATAAAAGTGCTGCTCATATACTCAGGTTGAGTTTTGACTCGACAGCACTCCAAAAAAAAAAAAAACTCCTTCCGAAAAATGTTTCCCGAAGTAACCAATGAAAAATGGCTCGCAGCAACGACTCGGATCAAGGCCCGAGAAGTACTGCGCCAAGGGGAGTTCAAGCAAAATAGTTTTCGAAGGAGGACCAATGAGCCACCTTCGACAAAGAGAACTACTTCAGGCCCGAAGTGTAGAGAAACAACTCGCACCAAGGGTTCGCCTCGAAGCACTTCAACTCTGACTTCGGCTTCACCAACCCGGCAACAAAAAAGGTAGGAGCATTTAAAACGTGCCTAGGGGAACATGTTGACAACCACCTTCAAAAGCGTCCAAAGCGGGTGAGTTAAATGAAAAGGTGGTGGGTATGTCCTTTAGGGATTCATTTAGGAGAAAAGTTCATGCTCGGGTACAAAGTGGCAGAGGGTCACGCTTCCAAAGCAAGCCGCAATCATCATAACACACAACCCTATGTACCACTCCACCATGCGGTGAATTAGATGAAGTGATGCAGATTCAATTATGGTAAGTGCCTTAAATATGGGTAGTTGCCTTCTAGGGCTATATAAGGCAGGCTCCAACAACAAGAAAGTTATTTGCTCGATAATTCATGCAAACTGCGCTACTAGCCTTCAAGCTCTCCTATCTTGCGCTTCGAAGCCTCCAATCCCAAAGCCCTCCGCATTGTTTTCTCCATTACCCCTAGCACTATGGGAAAGAAGAACTCTAAGGAAAAGGGGAAGGAACCAGAAGTGGCGGCCCCCGAATAGCCAAAGGCAAAGGGCCATGACAAAGGGCCGAAGAAAGTTGATTTTAGTCGTCGCCCCGAGAAACAAGTCATAAGAGAAAGAGAGGATTCTGAGGATGAGCAACCTGAAGAACCGTCGATTGATGCATGGGATAGGATCAGAGACACCAAGCTGTCGAGGAGCATAGCTGAACTCAGGAGCACCATCGATTTCATGAAAAGCAGGCTCTCGACAGACATCAAAAGAGTTGTCCCTTACTACTCCTAGATATACTGGTATCTGACGCCCCCCACACATCACTGCCCTGAGCTGATTGATGCCATCGCGCAAAACTATCAGCCCGCCTCTAGGCAAGTGGTGGATGCCTGTGGCCACAAGCTGTTCTCCATTCTGAAAGAAGATGTCCAGGCAGCCTTTGCACCACAAGCAGGGGCCCTCCTAAGGGGTACACAGTTCGCAACATTATTCTTAGCGAACAAATGGAGAGGTTCAAGTCCTCCAATTACATGATCAATTTTTTGCAACAGAGCCTCAAAAGCGGGCTCCCTTCGGGCAATTTGCCCCAAATGCCCCTACCCTTAGAGGCCTTCAAAAACATCGACATCTTCTCCATCATTGCATGGGTGGCAGGCCTATCTACCGATGCTTCGGTGCACCCGTGGCAGGTGTCTTTGGTCGAGTGTATTTCTAGAGGGGAATTTTATGCCCCTTGATGCTTCAAGTCCGAGCACCAACCCAGTATTTTTTGACTGGGCAGAATGGGTTGCCAGGACCCTACATACACGACTCACTAGCATGAAGAATGCTGGGACAAATAAGTATTTCTCGCCCTGTTCTCTTCTTATTTGGTTATTTTTCTTTCATGTACATAAGAGTTTCCCTTATGTTGCTATTACGGCAAGCGGCGAGGATGGAAATCCTCTGCCTGTATACTAGTGGACCCCTCTCCTATTGAAGATGGAGTCCTATTATTCTTTTAACCAACAATTTTTGGGACCCGCAATGCACATGCTAATGGGGTCTTCCCCTCGGGTTCCCCTCCTCCTAAGGGACAAGGTGGTACAAGAGAAAATGGGAGACATTTTTTAGCTGATACAGGGGCTTGTAATTCGCATATTTGGCTTCATAGGGAAGCCCTTCTTACTGCCAGTTTACCCCTACGAGTACCAGTTCGCATTGGAGGTCGCTCGGCAGAGCAATGCAACAAACCCCATTTATGGCCATAGACGAAAATGGGCTCACCTACGATTTATCGAGGTGTTTGCCCTCAAACAAAATGTTTTCTTAGAGGAGAAACTCGCCAATTTTGGCCTAGTCCAGCTTCCTCAGCAATGGCTCTATGACCCCTTAGGGGTAATGAGGGACCATCTTCGATTTAAGAACTTCCACGCTTGCCCTTATCCAAAAATTGTAGAGCAGAGGAACAATCCCAATGGGAGGGATCTGGAGTGGCACTTGGAGAAAATGGAAATGCTACCTCCCTGGCATGAGTTCAACCCGATGGAGGTCGCATATGACCCAGTTCGACACCCTCTCCCGAGCCCCAACTCCACATTCTGGAAGAAGGAAAAGGATGACTTGAAGGAGGTAGTGAAAGATTGGGATGTGGCCTAGCTAAGAGAATGGTGGATAATGAGGGTCCACTACCAAAAGATGAACTCTTATGAACTTTTGGCGACTGACAAGGACTTCGCGGCGGTCTATGAGGCCAATGCTGGGACATGGAAGCCCCTATCCTTCGTCGACCTCATTCCCCCAGCTATACCAGGTTTGGGCTAAAGCCCAAAAGGTAAGGAAACTACTTCGGAGCTGAAGAAATGGTAGAAGGCCAAAGCCACACCACGTAAACCACCTCAGGTACCTATGGGAGGCCAAGGCATAAGTTCCAAGGAGTCAGAACAACCGTTGGTGAGGACAAAGAGAAAGAGGCCAGAATCAGTCCAAGTGCCTCCAAGCCATCCAAAGTGGCTTCGCATAGGTTTTCAGAGCCCTTCCACTGGACGACCTACATTGGGCCCGTCCAAAGCAAACGTCGAAGGCATAGCACCACCAAGCATCGAAACCGTCCTAGATATTAATGTCATCAATGTGGAGGAACTCCTCCAATCCGAAGGGGATGCCAAGGCAGAAAAGGAGTAGGAGACGACTACACTTGAAGTCACTACAGTCGCTTTGCCAAGAGGGCACTCAGGTACGCATTCTCCATCCTTTGCTCAAGACTCACCCATGTCCACTACGGCCACGGCCAAAGGTTCCCACCAGTCTCCCCTGCAGGGCCACTCATCCCCTCATGTGTCACCTGTGGCTAGTCCAAGTCCGTCTCACAATCCGATCGGGATAAGTCCATTAAAGTCACTTCGCCCACTCACGCTGCCACTCCCTTGATTCTTAGTAGAAGCGTAGGTATCACTTCGACGTCGAGCCCCTCCACACCCACCGTCGGACCTTTCGATGATCCAATCCCTGTATTTGTTCACTCCTCCGATTGGTGACCGAGCATTGTTTGAGTCTGAGATGTCTTTGATCAAGGAGCGCTCCCTTGTCGAGAAGCTGCTCCAAGCCCGGTAGAATACCGACAAAATCTTGAATGAGGCAAGAAAGAAAAGAGGGCGAGCGACGAATCAAGTTGAAAAATGCGTCGTGTTTGATTTAAAAGCTGGGAAGATGCACAAGATCAAGAAGGTCCCTAAGGTACAGAAGCCTCTGGATGAAATGACTCTAGTAGACTATGATTACCAGGAAACACCTAAGGACTCGGTGCATCTAAATGTAGACAACGAATTGACATCCATGCATGTCCATATTGAGACCTTTAGGGCTCATGCAGTCATCGCCAACCAGCGCATGATCGAGGCCGAGGCCGCCAATGTTAAGTTAGAAGAATATTTGGCGAGGGTCCGCTCCAAGTTGGCAGAGGCCGAGGAGCAGTGCAAGGCCATGAAAAAGGAAACACGCGCCCTAAGACTGCAAGTTATACAGCTCTAGAATACTGAAGAGAATCAGGCACAGATACAAGCCAAAAATGATCTAAAGGCCAAGGAGCTGGAAGGCAGAGTTGCACAAATGCAAGCCCAGCTGTATGAGAAGGAAGACCTGACGGTGTTTGATAGGAGTAGAATTAAGGAGATTCGCACCCATTTGCTCAAGAATTTTAGGTCTCGGTGTTCCAGCGCCCTCACGATTCTAACCTTCATCATCGAAGCCCAGCATGCTATCGCCGAAGGGGGGCCAATCATTGATGAAGTCACGCAGAAAGCCAAGAGCAGGCTCAAGTTAGCCTTCAACGTCCAGAATGCAAAATATCAGGACTTGCAGGTCACTGCGATGACTCAGACGACTAGGGATTGGTCCATGACCTAGGCCATAGTTTGCGCCTTCTTTTCCAAGGTGCGTAAAGCTCAAAAGGCGAGAAGGCTCCAGGACATTTTTGACAATGAGCAGCGTGCCTCGATGAATTATTTTTAGGACCTCTCCTCCTTGGGTTTCTCGAGTTTCACAGACGATGACGGGAACCTTCTGACTAAAGATGACCTCAAACCAGTCTGGCTCCAGTTCGAGGGTGATGTCTCAGAGATAGACGGGTGGGCGAAGCCGATCTCAAAAGGGCAGATAACCGAATTCATTTTGAGGTACTGCAAGATGGTAGCATGCCTAAACGATTTATTCATCAGGGCCAAACATGTTGACATCGGGCAAATTGATCGGTTTTGCGTTTTGGTTAAGGCATTACAAGATCAAGAACCATTCCAAAAGGGTGTCTGGGCTCATGTCCGAAGAACGATGAAGCACATCCACGATCGCCTCGAACCATCGCCTTAGCCAGAAGCCGCGCCAGAGGAAGAGGGAGAAGAAGAAGGAGAAGAGGAACAAGAAGAGGGACAGACCACAGAAGCAGGGTCTGGGGAAAACTAGTAACTCTGCAGCCCAATGGATCAGGACTAAAGGGTTCTTTTGCCAAGACGAGCTTGTTACCCCACGAGCCGCCAAGAATGTTGACACTTTTTGTCACATTATACAAGGGGTAGAAGAATAGTAGAATTTTGTATAATATTTCCTTGTTGAAAGTTTTATTTTATTTTAAGTTACAGCAATTTTGACTCTCCCTATCGTCCCCTTTTATAAAAGAGCTTCGCTACCAAACAAGCCAAGGAAAATAGCTTCGTCGAAAGAAAAGAAGGAGAATGTGAAGAGAGCTTTGGGCCTGAAGCACTCTAAATCACCACTTCGGGTGAAAGCATTGCAAAGTAATATCACCAAAGAAAATACAAAAATAACGCTTCGCACCCGAAGCATTTTCAGCAACCGCTTCGGGTGGAAGTTTTGCGAAGCAGCATCCAAATGATTTCGCCGAAGGAGGAGAGCATAATCCGAATCAGCTAAGGCAAGGAAACTACTTTGGGCCCAAAGTATTTCTGACACCTACTTTGGCCAGTTTTCACCCGAAGCAGTGGTGCCCGAAGCAAAATGACAATGTGTCGAAAATAGAGAAGTTTTTCGGGAGGATATTCCCTGAACTGCAGTTTTGAGAAAGAATTGGGCCAAAACATTTTCCAGTCGAAGCAGTTTTGCTAGCAAAGGACAAAGAACCCCATTTCAAATATGGAGCCCGCTCGGCACTCGACATCCCCGAAGTAGTTTCTGTGAAGCATTATTTTGTGAAGAACAAATCAAGGAAGATCTACTTCGGCCCAAGGCTTTGGCGAGGCGAAGATGTAGCGAAGCACTTTTTGGGCCCACATTCCAAGGCGGGTAGCTTCCCAAGGTGATCGAAAGCCCCTTATAAATACCCCCTTTCTTTCCCGATAAGTTCGTTGACCATTTTTGGCAAACGAAAGGGATGTAACAGTCCTCGAAGTAAAACCCGACGGGCGTAACGATCACTCAAGAACAGCATCCAGAAGCCAGGGACACTCGGGCAACGCATTAAATGAATGTTTCCATGGTTGACCCAGTCGCAGTTGCTAGTTTTGGCAACCGATTTGAAAGCTCAGTCGCAGCAACCGCGAGGAGCCAATTTCTCAGAGCCCGAGGGTGTACTCCACCGTTTTTTGTAATAATGACTCAGAGGGTCGGGTCCTCTATAAAAACCCAGGCTTTGCAATGTAAAAATGGGGGGAACTTTCTGCTAGAAAGCTGTTGTAACTTGATGTCCTGTGTCTAATACTAAAGATTTTTGTACTCCATTTCTCTCTTTTATGCTGCCTTCTGTGCTTAATTCTTTTGTCTATCTGCACTCGTATATTGAGACTCTAAATCCTAAATCCGATGTGCGATTGGGGACTGTACCCTAAAATTTGCCCTAAAGGATACATAGGAGAGGAAAAACATCGTATAAGCTTTCTTTTATGTTGCCTGGTGGGTTGTGGTTTCTGTTATTCCCTTGTCTTAATCGTTGTTACTCTGAACCCTGAATTCCAGTGAGAGAGAAAGGAGAACCCTGTGAACTCGTCTAGAGGATACATAGGAAAGTGAGTATCACGTTTCTTTCGTCTATTCTTGGTGTTCTTTGCTGCTATTCGAGTTATTAGCGAGTGATCGTCTTCCTGTTCTCTCCCACCTTAAATCATCATCTTCTAACCCTTACTCTTTATATTTCTTTCTCTAACCCTTACCCCTTTTTATTTCTTTTCCTAACCCTTACTCTATTTATTTCTTTCCTGCACTCTTGTCTTAAACCCCAAAAGTAGATTAGTATAGGAGCCGACCTTTCTCCGGAGATTGGCACGAGGGGCATCTCTTCCCCTTGGCATTTCAATGTTGGTCGCAGGTCCAGGGCACAAACCCACCGAAAGTCCTTTCCTATGCAGATTTGATGACCAATAGTGACTCCAAAATTGGGTGTTTGAGTATTGAACTAATTTGGGACATAATTTTATGGATATTGTCTACCCCCTCAAGCAATGAGTTGATGGAGGAGGAAACAGACAACAACAATGAAATACTTAACAAAATGTGGAATGGACAATGGAAGAATGGATATGGGATGATCAAAGAGTGAAGTTTGACATGAAATAGAAGGGGACAATATGGTTGTTGTTGGTGGTATTTTGTTTTGTTTTATTTTATTTTTGTTTGGATACTACGAGTGTCCTTATGGTAATCTACTTATCCTACCAGATTGCATGGATAACCAAACACTGCAACCGCTAGGTTTCTAGAGTAGATTACTAGGTATGAGGTTCACTCGAAAACCTAGGCTAAACAAACATGAAAATACCTAAAAGTAAATCTATCTTAAGAAAGCAGGAAAAATGCATGAAATTAAATCTAATCTATAAAAGCAATATAATCTAATCTATGAAAGCAAAAAAAATCATGAAAGTAAAGTTGTTATACTAAAACAGGAAATAGTGAAAAAGTAAAGTAATTCTATGAGAGCGATAAAGAACAAGAAATTTAAAATCTATACTAAAATAATAATAAACAAAATTTATGATTTCCTAACTATGATGCACAACCCTAATTTTATCTAACAACTATGAGGGTCCCTATGGTAATCTACTCATCCTATCAGATTACATGGATAACTAGTCACTACAACCACCAGGTGTCTAGAGTAGATCACTAGTTACAAGGTTCACTTGACAAGCATGTAAATATAATCTAGAAAAGCACTAAAATGAAAAAAAGTAAATCCTATTCTAGAGTTGTGTTAAAAAGTGATAAAATATAGGAAAATAAATGCTACTCTAAAGCTGTGCCAGGAAAACAATAAATTGCATAAAAGTAAATATATCTGAGGAAAGCAGAAAATGACATGAAAGTAAATCTAATCTAGTGCAAGAAAGTATATCTAATCTAATGTAGGAAAGTAAATATAATCTAATTCATGGGAAAGAAAATCTAATCTAATGTAGGAAAGTAAAGCTAATATAATGTGCAGGAAAGGGAATATAATCTAAGAAAACAAGAAAGTAAACATAATTAATTATGTTTTTGCTCGAGCAAAATGGGGCTCTGCTTATATTCAAGTGGAATGGGACTCTATTTTTTCCCAAGAAGAATGGGGCTTCACTTTTTCTCGAGCAAAATGGGGCTCTATGATGATTGGATTGTTTAACTTTTGCCTTGGTCAAAAGGGGTGTTTGGTTTTTTGCCCTGGCCAAAAGGGGTGTTTGGCTTTTTGCCCTGGTCAAAATGGGAGATGATGGTTGATTATACTCTAAAGCTTATACTATAAAAACAAGAAAGGACAAGAAAGTAAATCCTAAGCTAAATCTAAGCTAGGGCAGGAAAGTAAATCCTAAGCTAAAGCTAGTCTAGAATAGAAAAGGGAATCTAATCTAATGCAGGAAAGTAAATATAAGCTAATGCACAGGAAAAGGAATCTAATCTAAGAAAATAGGAAAGTAAACCTAATTAGTTATGCTTTTGTCCAAGTATAATGGGACTTTGCTTTTGCCCAGGCAGAATGGGGCTCCACTTTTGCCTAAGTGGAATGGGGTTCCAGTTTTGCCCAAGTGGAATGGGGCTTTGTGATGATTGGATTGTTCTTATTTTTTCCCTAGCCAAAAGGGGTGTTTAGATTTTTGCCTTGGCCAAAAGGGGTGTTTGAATTTTTTCCTTGGCCGAAAGGGGAGATGATGGTTGATTATACGCTAAAGCTTATTCTATAAAAATAGGAAAGGGCAAGAGACTATATCCTAAGCTAAATATAATCTAGGATAGAAAAGTAAATTCTAATCTAGGAAAGTATTAAAATATATGCTATGAAAGTGGTAAAAACTACACTAGGAAAGCGGTAAAAACTATGCTATGAATGTGGTAAAAACTCTGCTATCAAGGTAGTAAAAACTATGCTAGGAAAGCGATAAAAACTATGCTTTGAAAGGGGTAAAAACTACACTATAAAAATGGTAAAAACTATGCTAATATTGATTTGATGGATGGATGATTTAAGTTTGATTGATCTTTCGAGTTACCTTATGGTAATATTCTCATCCTATTAGATTGCATAAATAACCAATCATTGCACCTGCCAGGTTCCTAGAGGAGATCACTACGTATGAGGCTCACTCTATGAAAGCGGTGAAAGGAAAGTTATCCAATGAAAGTGATAAAATACATGAAAGTAAATCTAAAGCGAATAAGGCAAGGAACATGAAATATATACGAGAAAAATGATAAAAGGAATTTGTGATAAAAGATTGGTAATTGATGTTTGATTGATAATTTACGATTGGTGGAGAAGGTGTGATACCATGAACACCCCTAGGTTGTTTAATGATTGATGATTTGGTAGGAAGGATTCATACACATTGTGATGTTCGACAAAATGGTATTGTATAATAGAAAAACGTGATTGATTATATGGAGGGTGATATTTAGGAGTTGAATGGAGCAAAATCAATCAGTAGAAAGCTATTTAGGGGTAGGTGGATGGTAAAGACAATCACCTCTGACAGTTGGTTAATTGCCCCTAACAACTAGTCAATCACCCCTAACGACGACTAGAATGACCCAAGTGCAATTATTTTGTAGTTTAGAGGACCAAACAATATCAAAATTGGATAAAATTATAATCGTTGTAAAGCTCTATTCAAACCCAATCCAATGGTGGTGGTTTTGGAAAATTTGGAGAAGATTTGATAGCCTAAAATGTGGTTCAAAGATGACCTTATTTTTAGGAGTGTGAAGTGATGAATTGTAGGTCGTTGAAAGGTAGATTTGGCTTAGGTGGTTAGGGGATAGATGTACAAAGGTGAATTTGTGGTAATGGATGAAAAGTGGGTTAATTATGAGTGTTTATATAGATGGTGGATAGAAGGTGAATGGTAAAATAACTAGGGTACAATAGTAAGGATGATTTTTTGATGCATAAGCCACAATTTTAGATGTATGCATATGATAGGTCTAAATGTTGGATTGGTAGTAGCTTACAAGATTAGATAATGATGCACGAGGTACAAGACACACATATATATAGATGATTTTGATTGAAATATTATGTACGTGTTATTATTTGATGTGTGATGAATGATGCATGTGTTAGATGATTGAGATAGTTAGGGGTGGATATAGAGGAGAGTGAAGGTGATAGATATAATATGATAGAGAGATGTATGAATGCATGTTGGATAGTTGTTCAATAAATGCTTTTATGTGGATTACTAGGCATGGTGGAGTTGGTTAATAAAGGGCGTTGATACAATTTGAATGATATGAAATTAAATTAAAAAGAAAGGTGTTGAACACACTAGGGGAATGGAGTGAATGATACCAAGGGGTGGGTGGCAACAAGACAAATGAGGGATTGTGAACACAAATGAAGAGGAAGAAGGTAACGACCATACTAGTGTCCCATATGCCTTAGGAAACGAGAATTTGAAAGTACTTTCATGAAACTCAAAAATCCTAGTGACATCGATCAATCTCATATACTAGTCAATCTAGCACTCTAAGATACTAATACCATCCTAGGGAGTCAAGTATCTTGAGGACCAAAGTGTGTGCAATGATGTTCATTTCCTATTTTGAGCGAGGTAGGACTAACTAATTGTAGCTCAAGCCATTATAAGCTAGCTCATTCACAAGCGATTAAAGGTTTTTACAAAAGAAGGTCGCTAATGTGACAAATGTGTTACCATGCGAAGGGTATTCTCCACTACCAGTCAAGCCTCTATAGCCCTGATGGAGTTAGCCCCATAATACTTCGATGTTGCTCCACTACTAACCAAGCATCTATAGCCCCAATGGAGACGTCTAAAATGCCCAAGGATACATGAATTATACAATTTTTTTTTCCACATAGATCCTTGGGTTTTGATTATGCACATAATAGGATGACCAGGGAAAACCATTCACTTTATAGATAAAGGTACACATGGCTTCATCTTCCCTAGACTCAAAATGTATTTAAGATGTGAAATATGTGCATGATCCAAGAGAGAACACGAGGTAACCAAGAATGCCTAAAGCACTTAAATACCAAATGATAGTAGAGGAAAATTAATAGAGCCACTAGGTATGGCTAAATAATTGTAAGAACCTAAAGATTATATTATCCTAAGATATGAATGATACCAAGTGTCATATGGATGAACATAAGGGTGAAAAATGATCAATGCAGAGAAAAGTGGGGTAATGAAGAAGGTAAATATGATTGGGTGGCATCAATATGACTATAAATATGCCCTTGATTAACACAATAAAATCATGTTGAGTAACACATGCAAACAAAACTGAATGAGGATCAAAGGAGCATGCTTGGAAAAAACTTAGGAATGAAATATGATGAATGAGGGGGCGAGAGGATTGTGAGCTAAAGGATGGACTCCCCCAATCATAAAATCAGTTTTAAATGGTGGATGATTTCCCCTAGACTAGCAGATAGCTTTGAAAAAGGATGAACTCCCCTAGATAAGTGATGAGTTAGGGAGGGAGGAGAGAAATGACAAAAATGAGGGAGGCTAATGAAGGGAAAGATAAAGGGGAAAGAAGAGAAGAGGAAAGAGGGAAATAGAAGAAGAGAAAGGAGAGAGAAAGAAAAAATAAAGGAGAAAATGGACCAACCATAGGTATGTAGTCGCTCAAAGTGTGATTGTACAATAATGGCATGGAACCTATAAGAAAAAGAGTGGGAAAGGAAACTTGAATAGGTGAGGAAGAAGGAGCAAGTAGGGTGAAATTTACAAGTGATGGATAATAATGGTGGTCGATGATGGATGCAAAAGGACTAAAGTGACACTTGAAAGGTGATGTGAGATCATCTCAAATCATGATCAATGTAATATGTTCCAATGATGGAAGGGACATATATATTTGAACTTTGTCATTGATAAATTTTTGAGCATATTAGAGTTAGCAAATGATTCAACCATATGGTATGTGTCTTCACAATGCTACCATTAATTGTAAGTGGGCTTATGTGTTACCATTTTGATATAGCATAGGCATATAGAAACCATACAAACATAGGCATGGTGCATAGCAAAATATACTTGATTAGAGTTTGTGTTGAGAAGAAAAATTTTGCATTTTGATCTAGTAGAATAGGGTTTATGATAGTCCCAATTAAGGTTCTTAGATAGATATTGATTAAAAAAATGGATGTTGGGTATTTTTGATCAAATTTGTGATAACATTGATTAGGTAATGTCATCCAACTCAAGGGGTAAGGTGATATGGGAGGGGCCTAGTTTGAGTGAATGGATTCGATTGGTGGTTGTGGGTGATATGTAGATGAATGAAAGAAAAGTCAGTGGATAAATAGAAGGAGATCGTAAAAGAAATGAGTGATTGGAGGAGGAGGATCATTGGTATGGTATGGTTAATTCCTCATGATCGATTAGTTCTTGGATGATATGTCAAAATTATCGACATTCCTTGATGTTGTGACCCTTTTGACCATGATAGATGCTAAATTAATCCACTTTGTACCATGTAGGTTTGGGCTTATTGAGTCGTAGGCATATGTTAGGTAGATAAATCACTTTTTCATCATGTAATATTTAGAAGATACTTAATAGTGGCTCTGATAGGAGAATCCATAGATGATGCAGGCGATGAGAAGGTTGAGGTCACTTGGAGGATAGAGGTAAAGAAGGTGAAGTAGAGAAAGATTGTCTTGGGGAGGATTTAAAGGGTGGTAGAGAGGTCTTTTGATGACTTAATTTGAGAGTAAGGTTTGTGAGTTGGTTTGATGTTTGTTGCAATATAACTGAAGGTGGGCTTGGAGTAGGCAAGATAGATGGATATGGTTGGATGAGATAGCGAGGGTTAAGTTGGGAGGGATGAGGAAATGGAGGAAGAAAAAGTATATAGAGGGGATAGGTTGAGTGGTGAGGTTGCAAGGGTTGGGTTCCACAAAGGGCATAAGGATAAGGTAAATGGTTAAGGTGCAAGGGTTGAACCATGTAAGAGGCACAAAGTAAAGGACATGGAGTTGGGAGAAGAGGAGGTGGAGGTGGTGGTGTTGGAAGGATAGGTGGTAAATAAGATTAGACCGGGGCAACTAGTTTGGGGTGACTTACTACACGAATAGAAGGGGATAATATTGGATGATAAAGGGTAGGAGGCGAAAGGGGGGATTAGGGAATGAAGCTTGGGTGGTAACCATGGAAGCAGAAGGGAAGAAAGGATGAGAGGGGATGAATTGGGGTGGATGAAGAGGTAGTAAGGATAATGTGCATCATGGAAAGGAGGATGAAGTGGTCATCTTAGGAGGGGTTTGAGTAGAAGATTCCCTGGTAAGTTGTTCTTGATCACGTGCTTGGCTTCGAGTTTGGACCATAAGTAGGAGAGGACGGGATGATATGGGAAGGGAAGGATGAAATTGGTGAGAGGAAGAGGTAAAGATAGATTTTGGGGAGGTTTTGAGGGATTTGGTGGTGGTTTGGTGGTTTTGTAAGTGAAACACACTATATACACAAAAAAAAATGCAAACAAACAATGGCGGTTTATGATATTTTTGTTTTGTTGTGTTGTTTTGATTTTGGTTTTTTTTGCATTTTGTTTTTGTGTGTTTGATGTACCCTGGACCTAATGACTACAAAAGGATGGGTGGCATGAAATCTACTAGGGTGTTTTTATGCCCACCCTCTCATGAGAAATGGTGCATAAATAACCAAAAGGACTTCCTAGGATGGGGGATTGGATTTGGGTATCCTAAGGGGAAAAAATGAACCTCCCAAGAGAGGTTGCACTATCTAGGTCCTACTACTTGCCTAGTCAAGAGTTTGATTTACCCTCAATTGGGCTTGAACAAAAATGATAGTTGTGATTCTACTAATTATTAAGCCCTGTCGTCAAAGGGCGTCTATCCTTAATATTACCTTGAGCTAGTCCCAAGGGTAACCAATTTCTTGGTGATGAAATCCAAGAAACTATGCATATTAACTATGGTGTCAAAGGGCAACCGATGGTTGGGGATGAAATCCAATTCACAATTGGCTTTTTCTCGCAAAAATGTATTACAAAAAATGATGTGCAAAGTGTGTGAGATTTGTTTGTGTTGCTTTATGTTTGATGTCTTGATGCCTACGTGTAATGCAAAATTAAAATGACAGATGTAGAAAACAATGCAAGCAAACACTATGCCTAAGATGTGCTTATGACCAAAATGCGACTAATCCTAAGCAAATATAATGATGAACAATTCTAGCTAAAATAAGAAAGAGGAGATTTATTCTAGAATCTATGGAGAATGAAAAAACTTAGGTTAGGATGAAATAGGAAGGCCTATTCCTAAGGGAGAAAACAAGTAACGCTAGAGAGGAAAAGGAGGGGTGACTATGACAACCTAAATTTGAAGGTAATTCTTGCAAGAAGCAGAAACTAAGGCCAAAGATAGAATAAGGAGAAGGAAAGAAGAAGACTTAAAAAGGCTTAAAAAATTAAAAGTTTGCAAAAATAAGTCTACATAGCCAACCGATAGGGATGTGATGACTGTCTAGACACCCCTGGCGTCTGACTAGTCATAGATGGTGATTGCGTAGTCATATATGGTGATTGCCTAAATGTAGGCAATGACTAAGACTATAACTTGAAGGTAAATTTTAGAGAAGCACAAAATAGGGGTAATTTTGGGAGGGTGACAGATGAATTAGTGATGGTGACTACAATTGGCCAGATGATTCTAAACTGACCTAGAGGATGAGAAAAATAATGAAAATAAAGTTATGCTATGGGAAATAAGATAATGAAAAGGATAATGGGAGTGCCAAACCTAACCTATGGAAACTATGAGGACACTTGAAAGCAAACACCTATTCTAAAAATAAACTATGCCAATGAAATGATCTATTCTAAGAGGACTTAAGAAACATCTAACTTAAGCCAATGAAATGCAAGTAAGCTAACTAAAGGGAAAGCAACTACTCTTATAGAAGATAAGCAACCAATTTATGGATGCCAAGTAACTATTCTAAGGAAAATGAAAAAGACAACTAATCTATGAAAAAAAGTAACAACCATTCTTATTGAAATGAGGAGCAACTATTCTATGGAATCAACAACTATGTTAAGAAAGTAAAGGCAACTAAACTAAAAAAATAAACCAACCAATCTATAAGGAGCAACTTCTTTAAAAGAAATGCAAAGTAAACTATTATATTGAATGAGAACAACTATGCTAAAAGAAACAATTGAACTATTGAAAATAAAGTACAAGTTATGCTATGAAGGTAAGCAAACAACTATACTAAGGTAATTAAGACAACTATGCCAATAAAACAAATAAGACAACTATACTAAGAAGTTCAACAATAATTGTGCTAGAATAAAACAATGGGAAGGGAGACTATTCTAAGTGAATGAAAACCAACTATACTAAGAAAGAGAAGAGACTATGCTAAAAGGTTTAAAACATCTATTCTAAGGAATGTAAAAGGGGAGGAAACTATGGTCAGCAAGAAAACTATTATAAGAATAGAAAAGCACGTAAACTAGGGATAAGAAAGAGCCTAATCTACAAAGAAAAGGATAAGGCAAACTCCCTAATGCAAAGGAAAATATCCTATGCTAAAAAAAGGCTATATCAGTGAGACTTAACACCTATGACAAGCTAAGGGATTAAAGGATCATGCTATACTGAAATATTGAACTCCTATTCTAAGATAAAATTTGAAAGTAGCTAAACTATAAATTGACAACTAAGAAAAAAATAAGGGAATGACAATGAAAATCTATGCTAAATTGGGTGATAGAAACCCCTGACCTGAAGCCTACACTGATGAAGTGGAATAAAGTTATTGGCTACTCCTAGACCTCATACAACCTCGAGATTCATAGTCAACAATGGTCTCACGACTAGCAGCAATTGGTAAAAGCAACTAGCAGTCGTCAGGTGCGACTAGCAGTGATCAAAAGTGGATGGATGAAACTTGGTTTGGATGATGTGGAATCCCCTTGATGATGCTAGAAATCTATAACATAAATAGAGAGTATAAAGGTTAGGAAGACAAGCAAGTCAAGCCAAGCGAAATATAAAATCCTAAGAACAACACACCAAATATGTTATGCTAAAAATAAGGGCTAAGTATCTCTATTATTTATGCAACAACATAGAATGTCAAGTGTGTCAAGGGTAAGCAGGTCCCATCATGATTGCCATAGATGTAACATGAAATTAGGACACTATATCATGAAAATAAAAGAAGTTATGTTATTGAAATAGTGTTTCTTTTTTACAATAGGCCCTCTAGTAGAGGTTTATAAGAGGGTCCCCAAATGGAAGAATCCCCTTACAAATGCAGATTAATGGTTTCCAATCCTTCTATGCTACACTCCAATGTGGATGGGGCTTCAATAGTTGGGAAAATCAGCCATCCTAAGCTAATTGATCCTTAGAAAAACCTGCATAAAACCCACAAAATATAGTTAGTAATACCAACAAGGCCTTTTAAGGTAAGGCCTAAAATTTAGTAACAAATCTAACAAAACTCACAAAATCCTTAATAACTATTACAAAATCACACAAAAGGTTATCACACTTTACCAAAGGACTTATTTTACCTTCTTACCTTTCTGCAACTTATTTGGAGTCTCTTCCTATTAGCAAGGTCCAGTCATCACGGGGTGGCAATTGACTTTATGCAATCGATAGGGGGCTACTAATTAGCTTTGTGCAATCAGCAAGGGGTTGTCGATTGGTTCTTGGTGATTGATGGGGCTCTAAAATTTTAGGTGGACCCTTATGAGATGATTTTCAACCTTTGTTGAAAATTTGGTGATGGTTGGTTGCCTAATCGGTGAACAATTGCAAGACAAAATGTTAGTGAACACCTCCAAAGATCTCCATTGTTGGAAATGGTTTAAAATCTAAAGGGGGATGCTCACACTAAAAGGATCAAGCACTCAAAAGGGGAATATTAATGTATCGCCCAAATTTTTTGCACCCTTACCTTCAGGCTAAAGGATCCGTGCCCGAAAGGGGGATGCGAGAAGGATGGGACAATACCTCGGATGGAGAGGCCCTTTGAAGGTCGTGCCTCTCGGGGAGGGGTATAAGGGTGAATTTTTGATGGATGGTGGGGTTCACCAGGAAACTTTGAGTGGCGGTTTCCACGCCTAGGTTGAGAATGGGTTTGATGTGTTCATTTTATGTTCAATCATTCAGATTCCTAGGTTGGCCAAAATGAATCTAAGCTATTCTATATGAAATTTTTGGTTTATATGCAGACAACAAACATAAATGAATCCTAAATACGAGAGAATATCTAAAGTGGAGAAGAGTGCACCTGATTTCTGATGTCTGATGAAGATTCTGAAGCTTGTAGGAGTCCAGATCGTCTCGGATATGATAGGATCGTCTGTAATTGTACAGAATCATCCAGATCACATGAGATCATCTGAGATCAGTCAAGATCATCAGCGACCTGACGAATTCATCAGAAACCTGCAATCATGAAAACAGACACCAAAAACCAAAAATACAATTGCAAGAATGATACAAAATGATAGAAATAAGAGTATAAATGCTTAAATGATAAATCCAGATATCTAATCAAATGGGATGCAATGTTTTAATAATTAATTTTGAATTTTATCATGCAAATATGCTAAATGGGGTGAACTCCAAGATGCAGAACAGAAGTAAATTAATATAATGCACAATTTAAATAAGAAAAGGGATAGAAAATGCAAACTCAGGGCTCTGATTGCCCCCAATCTGAACTGCAGTCAAAATCATCTGCAATCGTACGAGATCATCCGATCTCATCAGGATCATCCAAAATTGTGGTTGAATCGCCTGCGACGATCCGAGCTTCCTCCGGCTGAAACACAGTGAGATCCTGCAATAAAACTTGAAAACACAAATGCAAATGGTGGGGAATAGGATGTTCTAACACAACAAAAACTAAGATTGCAGGGAAATGATCAGCCAGGGAGCCAGGCAGGGGGATAAACTGAGAAAATCTTAGTTTATATAGGATTAGGGGAAGGTTAGGAGGTTGGGGATCATCCCAATCTGGGAGATCTCCAACGTAGGAATCTCCAACCGCACAGACACGCTTCTGCCCGAGTTGGAGAGGTTGTTGAAACAGAAGCTAATTATGAAAATTTGGTTTTGGGACGAAATCGTCTGGACGTTCTGTTCCAGATGAATTCGTCCGATTTGGGACGATATCGTCCAACGGTCAAAACAAATTCTAAAAATGGTGCAAAAAATGAGGTGAGCGGTTAACGGGCGGTTTCGGGGTTAAAATTCAAATTTTTATCTTTTACTGAGGGTTTAACTGCGCCAATTTTAGGGTGCTACATTTTGCCCCCTCTTTAGCAAATTTTTCGAAGAAAATGCGTTAAAGACGAGTTCTTCACGCTTTACGAGAAAGCAAAAATTTATTCCATTTTTTAGACGACGATTCTAGGTCGAATCGTACAACTGTTTGCTATGGTGCCCCCTCCGAGTTTTTACCCAAATCGAACGTTTGAGGTAAAAGCGCGAAAAAGCAAAAATTAAAAAAAATGTTTGTTTTTAAATAAAAATAGGAAAAATAGGGTAAAACCCTAATTCATTTTTACTGTTCACTTTCGCTGTTTCAGAGCTCTGCAAGAGAAATGGTGGAAACGACACACAGATCGACAGAGGTCCAGCGCGGGTTGCGGGTAAGGATCTAAACCTAGTGTATTATGTTTTTAGCTTGATTTGTTTAATTTTTTAGTTGAATTTTAATTGTTTTTGGGCATCACGGCCGTTTTTAGGCCGTCGACGACGTCGGGACGAAATCGTCCCAATTTTGCCGAAATCGTCCCTAGATCGCCGATTTCGTCTGAGGACGAAATCGAAGAAATAGGGGCGATCCCGTCCAATAAGGGGTGATTCCCAAATTGAAGAATCGGAGACGATTTCATCCTATTAAGGACGATTTTGCTAAATTTGGTACGATATCGTCCAATAATGGGCGATATCATTTTTTTTATGAGATGAAATTGATTTTAATGATTAGGTACTAATGAGTTTTGTTGTTTTATTGTTTATTTTGTAGAGGGGATTGCTAAAGAGTCGAGAGTGGAAATACGGGGGTCTAAGGGATGACTTAGCCACACTCGATCAGGCCGAGCGAGACAGGCTAGCGGAGGTCGGACTGTAGCATGTGGCAGAAATGCCATAGATTCCTATGGACATGGGGCTACTGACGGCCCTAGCAGAGAGATGGTATCCGGGGTCGTCCTGCTTCGGCTATCGATAGGGGAGATGACTCCCACTCTAGAGGATGTATGGAGGATCTTGAGGATCCCCATACATGGGCGGTTCATGACTCCTGCGGCCAATCAGGGCCATGCTATGATGAGACTATGCATGGACCCGAGCTTCACCCTGGAGAAGGGCGGAGTGAACATCGAGTCTTTGAGGCAGATGCCTAGGGCATCTCGGTTGACCCAAGTTTTGGTAGGGGTGGTGGGTGGCCTTCTTCTATGCCACCAGAGCGGATGCAGGTTACCGTGGCTCCTCTCAGATGTGGTCTACGACATGAGAGACCATGGATACAGGTTTGCTTGGGGCAGCTTTGTACTATGCCGCTTGTATAGGATCCTCTATGGGGTCGTATACAAGGGAGGTCGATGTCTAGTGCTGACATCGCTGCTACAGGTTTGGTGCTGGGAGCACATTACGATGCGGAGGCCGGTAGGGCTTCCACTGATAGGAGTTGACCGGGAGAGACCCCGGGTTTTCTATTGGTGGCTCCAGAGAGGGTCACAATGGCGGATAGATCTGTCGATGTCCCGGAGGTTGCTAGATGACCTCACCCCAGATCAGATCACCTGGAGACCATGGAGAGAGCATCCAGGGTGGGCAGAGGATGGACAGGAGTTGGCTCGCATTAGGCGAGTCATCTGGTTGAGGACAGAGCGGGGAGAGGTAGAGCTCCACCGCTATGACCGAGTTTTGAGGCAGTTCGATCTACAACAGGGGATCCCTTCTCTCAGGGATTATGAGTACTCCCGACTATTCGGGATAGTACCACATTGAGTGGGGCTCCAGACATGCAACGGTTCTGGAGTCAGGATGCTGATGATGCCCCCATTCAGCTAGTGGATGGGGATGACATGGGGGTAGCAGACGGGTATGATGCTTGGTATGCAGGCATCCACCCTCCTCGGATGATGAGGGCATAGGGTTCGATGCACGTTGTAGTGCAATGGATGGAGAGGCGATGCCAGGCTACCATCGATGCAGCGAGGGGTCACGGAGGGAGGGATCAATGATGGCCTCCTCAGGAGAGACGTCGGAGAGTACCACAGGCTTCGGAGAGACAACAACAGTCAGAGAGGAGGGAGAGACTCCCTTCTCAGTAGAGGGATAGGCCACCATCGCCCGATAAGGGCAAGGGTGTCGAGGTGGGGGAGAGCAACGAGATGGTGGCTCTCCGAGTGGAGAATGCCCGCCTACGAGCTGAGGTGCAGACTCTCCAGGATGAGGCTTCATGGCTCAGGGCTCAGAGTGGAGGGGCGAGCATTCTGGAGCTGGCATGGGTTGTTGTGCAGACCGCATTCTACCAGGGGTTGTACTACCATGTGGTTCTAGAGGGGTAGAGGATACCGTTGCTAGCCAACATTACGGAGCCGATCAGGATGGGGTCATCGAGGACATCATCACGATCGACGTCGAGGACCCATGATACAACATGGACCTCGATGGGACCACCTCCTCCACCTCAGGGCGGGAGAGGAGATGAGGCTGAGAGCTCGAGGGCTTCTCGAGACTAGCTACTCATTGTACATAGACCATATATGTTTGAGAGGATTGAGTATGCCAGGGTATAGATTGTGGCATACCAATCCATTTTGATATGATGTATATACTTTTTTGATATATATATATATATATATATTCTTTTTGTGATATGACTTGTGCATATGTTTTATGATGCTTTAATATTTGAATTGTTGATTGATTATTCATGTAATTATGTCGTTGAAAATATTATAATTTTATGTCATGCTATAAAATTAAATGAAATAATCTGATGTAAACAAATTGGTTGTGGTGGTGTGATTTGATGAAAAATAAAGGGACTTCTAACAATAATTTCAAAGGACATTGTCGTTGTTACATGACCATTTCATGGAGTCGCCGCTCGCTAGGTCATTAAGCTAATCCCGTTATGAGAGAAATATTGCTAAAAGTAAAAGGGTGCTTAAGAGACTTTCTTAAGACTTTGTGTTGTGATGATGAAAATTGATGATGGTGATGATTTGTTTTCAGATTTCCATGAAAATATTATGCATGAAATATTAAAAATATGATTTTTGCTAGGCATAAAATTCCTAAGTGTGATAGAAATTTGAACAATTGCCTAGGAATTATACCATCGTCGCAAAACTGAATGTTGACATAATGAAATGAAAAATAAAAAAGTTTTCGTTCTTTTTAAAGCACAATTGTGTAACATAATGATTTAAGCCATATGCTTTTATGGATTAAATAAATGGAAAATAAAATTAGAACGATGGCTTGCGCTAGGCATAGAATTTTAGGTATAGACTTATACCATCATCGCGAAATCCAAAGAAGAAATTGATGTAATAGTTTTATTGCATAGTTGATTTTTGATTTTGAGATAAACAAAAAATATAAAAATGAGGACTTGCACTAGGCATAACATTCCAATTTAGGTTTAGGAACTATACCATCGTTGCAAAGTCGAAGATATATAAATGTGACTTTATTGCTAGATTTTTGAACATGTTTTGAAAGAAATTTTTTGGATTTTTGAAAAAATGTATTTAATTGTTTTTACGCTAAGCAGTTATTCTCAAGTAAGAAAATCAAATTATTCCAGAAGATTTGCATAAATATTTTAAATTATCTCAAAGACAAATTTGACATTTATAAGGAACCCCATGTGCATATGTGAGTTCGTTGCCGATCTTGATCTATCATAATGATACAAAATCTCTCAAACACAAATGTGTGTGCAATTGTATTGTTCATTTACCAATTTTGAGCAAGATAATTTGATACAAGTAATTTGAATTAACCAAATGAGTGTTCGTTGACCATGATTTATATGCATGTAACCGTACCAGACTACTATGTAAGTCGGGTCATCAAGAGCTAGCTGATCCATGAGCGGACATAGGTCTGTACAAAAGAAGGTCGCTAATGTGACAGACATATCACCACGCTAGGAGTTACCCAAGGCCAAGCGGGTTGGGCACAAACCACCTGTTATGGGGCTTACCTCACAGTTTTTGAATAATTGAGAATTCCAGGGATTCAAGCTCATTCACCCTTCTTTTCTTTCAAAGGGTAGGGGAAAGGATTTATTGCTTTTTGCTTCTTCTTTTCTTTTCTCTTTTTTTTTTGTATTTTTGCTTGACACTGAGATAATGCTGAAATATTGCTGAGATGGTACAAGATGATAATGCTTCTGAATAATTTTCTCTTTTTCTCATGATTTTTCTTGATTTTCTTTTTCTTTTTCTTGCTATACTAGGGATACTTGCTCGGATTGGCTGTAGAGCAAGGGATTTTTATTCTGGACAGGGGTGAGCTTGTCCTTTTGTCAATTCTCAAAGATTCTAGACCATGTGCATGATAGGATAGCAGGGGAAACTTTTCGCTCAAAAGACCACTTCTACTATGTAGCATCATTTTGAATTTGCAATGAAATCATTTTAATGTGAAAAGGTGTACTTGGTTCAAGTAAATAACAAGATCAGTTCTCTATGCTCAAAACTTTATTTAATTCAACTGTGGACTTCGATATAAGAGAGATTAATAATCATACCAAATAAGATCAAGATATTTATTCATGTGAGTGTGAAAGTGAGGGATTCCAAATAAATGCTAATTTATCCAAAATAACTGAAAATATAACTGCAATACTTCAAGAATTGACAGGTGCAAAAATAGAAGATGTTTTTGAGGATTTTGATGATTTTGATTTTGTTTAGATTTTGATTTGAATTTATGAATTGAGATAATACATAATATTACTATTTTTGAAATTTTTATATGAATTACTAAAAGAAGACAATATGTATAATATATACAGTGACGAAATTACCAGATTTATGCATAATAGCGCTTAAGATGCATAATGTTCATTGGTTCTTTAAGATCTTTACCATCTAAGGTAGCTAATCTGTATGCTCCCGATCCAAATTTAGCAGTGATAATATATGGCCCAAGCCAGTTAGGCTCAAATTTACCTTTAAGGTCTTTAGTTGCATTAGTATTTTTTTTATTTTCTTTTAAGACGAGGTCATCGATCTCAAAGGATCGGTGATGAACTTTCTTGAGATATGCTCGTTTGAGCTTGTTCTGGTAGGCACGAAGATGCTCCAAAGCATTAATGCACTTCTCATCTAGGAGTTCCAGCTGACTAAATCTGCCAGCACGATATTCATCTCCTACTTCAGTATCTTGAAGTAGCAGAGCCAAAGAAGGAACTTCTAATTCAAAGGGAAAAATAGCTTCAGCGCCATAAACCAAAACAAAAGGTGAAGTGCCCATGGGAGTACGAATGCTAGTTCGATAAGCCCACAAAGCGAGGATATAATTGAATGTGCCAATCACGGCCAGATTTATTGACCAATATTTTGAGGATTTTAATTAATGTTTTATTAGATGCTTCTGCTTGGCCATTACCCTGAGGATAATAGGGAGTGGACCAACGATGTTGAATTTTATATTTGTGACATAGTTTCTTTACATATTTATTTTTGAAACAAGTTCCATTATCTGAGATGAGATTTGCAAGAATTCCGAACCTACAAATAATTTGATTAAAAATAAATTTGGAAACTTGAGTTCCAGTGCAAGAAGCTAAGGGCATAGCTTCAACCCACTTCGTAAAATACTCGATGGCGGTTATGATGAATTTGTGTCCATCAGATGACACAGGATTGATTTTTTTGATGATGTCTAAGCCCCATTTTGAAAAGGGCCAAGGAGATGAAATAGCTTGCAGTTCTTGTGCAGGCGCATGGACAAGGTCAGCATGTTTCTGGCACTTGTCGCAATGGCGCACGTAATCATGTGCATCATTCTCCATGGTAGGCCAAAAATATCCTATCCTAAGGAGCTTCTTAGCAATGGCGCTACCACTAAAGTGTCCCCCACAAGATCCATCGTGGGCTTCACTCAAAGCTGATCTAGACTCTTCTAGATTCAAACATCTCAATAGGATACCTTCAAAAGATCTCCTATATAAGGTATTGCCAATTATGATGAAGCGACTTGCTCGTCTACGTAATAACCGATGCTGGTTTCTATTAAAACCTTCAGGGAAGGTCCCATTTTGAAGAAAATTGAGGATATTAGTGTACCAAAGTTTGGGAGTAGTTTCGTTGATTAGAAACACGTCCAAAGGTTCCAAGCATGATTTAATTGAAGCGGGTTCCTGGAGTCGACGAATAATGATGGTAGCATATTCGTCATCTAACTCCAAGGGTAAAAGAGATGCAGCTGCGGCCATAGCGTCAGCCGCACGATTGCTAGTTCTAGGAATAGCTTCCAAGGTAACTTGATCAAATAAAGATATTAATTGTAATACATATGCTTTATATGGGCGCAATTTATCATCTCTGGTCTGATAAACATCATTAATTTGATTTATAACAAGTTGAGAATCATCGAAAACTAATAGATTTTTAATTTTTAGTGCCATGGCTGCTCGTAATCCAAGGATGAGAGCCTCATATTCAGCAGTGTTATTAGTACAGGCAAACATTAATTTAAAGGATAGAGGTATGAGATGTTTCTATGGAGATATCAAAATAATACCTGCACCAGCCCCACTCATGCATCGGGCTCCATCAAAGTATAAGGACCATTGCTCTGAATGATCTACCTCTAATTTAAGGCATTCGTCAGGAAACTCAATGACGAGGGGATGGGTGGACTCTAAGGGTGCAACAACTAATTGATCTGCTATGATTTGACCCTTAACAGACTTCTGTCCTATAAACGTGAGTTCAAACTCGCTTAGCGCAAGAACCCACTTTGTTGTGCGACCAGATAAATAAGGTCGACTCATGAGATACCGCAAGGGATCGAATTTAGCAATAACGTATGTTTTCTGATTGAGCATATAATGGCATAGTTTCTGTGTAGAAAATATGACTGCTAGACATAACTTCTCTAATGTTGTGTAGCGGGTTTCATAACTAATTAATGTTCTGCTAATGTAATAATTAGCACGCTCTCTTTTCTCATCATCAAGTTGAGCTAACATAGCTCCTAAAGCAAAATCTGAAGCAAAAATATACAAGATAAATGGGCGATCAGGTTTAGGTGGTGAAAGTACAGGTGGGTTAAGAAGATATTGTTTGAGGAGTTCAAATGCTTCCTGGCATTCGTCGTCCCAATGGAAAGAGACATCCTTCTTAAGAAGCTTAAGAAAGGGTCCAGTTTTATCCGCCAGCTTATCGATGAAGCGACGGATAGCTTGAAGCTTACCTTGTAGACTCCGTAATTCAGATATATTTGTAGGTGCGGGCATATCAGTGATAGCTCGTAATCTTGAGAGGGTCAATTTTGATGCCACGTAAAGAAACTATAACCCCTAATAATTTACCTGACTTAACTCCGAATATACATTTGGTTGGATTCAATCGGATAAGATATTCCCTTAACCGATCAAATACTTTCCTCAAGTCATCTAAATGGTCATCTTCTTCAGTAGAACGAGCTATAATGTCATCTACATAATCATGTAGTATATCATGCATCATATCATGAAAGATATAAGTCATGGCTCGTTGATAGGTTGCACCTGCATTCTTCAACCCGAATGGCATCACTTTCCAACAGAAAGTCCCCCAAGGGGTAATAAAGGTTGTTTTAGCCTGATCTTCAGGAGCTATCCTGATCTGATTATAACCAAAAAATCCATCCATTAAGGATATCATTCCACTCCCAACAGTAAAATCAATGATCTGATCCATATTGGGAAGGGGAAAATCATCTTTAGGGCATGCAACATTAATATCTCTAAAGTCTGTACAAACCCTAACCTTAGTAGCTTCTTTCTTAGTTACTGGAACTACATTCGAGATCCATTCAACATAATCAATAGCTTGTATAAAAATAACATTCAGGAGTTTTTCTAACTCCCCTTTGACTAGTAAGGCCACTTTAGGATGCATTTTTCTAAGTTTTTGTTTAACAGGTTTAGCATCCGGGTGTACTACTAGGTGATGCATAACTACAGAAGGGTCTAATCCTGGCATATCTTCATATGTCCAAGCAAAGACATCTTCATATTCTTTAAGGAATGCAATGTATTTATCCTATTTTTCTTGACTCAATTCTGATCCAATGTTGATTATGTGGGGGTTATCCTCGGTTCCAATGTTAATTTTTATGACATTTTCTACTTCCATATGTAGATTTCTCTCAAAATTAGGTGGGGCGGGTGAAACACCCAATTCTTGTAATTCTTCCAAGGTTAGCTTGGATAATTCATCTTGAGGAGTCATGGCCTCAAGTTGGGCTATACTAGGTATAGAGCCATCAAAATAAAATCCATTATGTAATAATTCCTCAATGGAGACATCATGAAAGATATCTCCCTCCAACTCATCGTCGAATTCAGCGATCATCTCAGGATAAGCTATAGATAGCATATTACATGTGAATGTCTTATTCATTAAACACAAGGCATCACGTTCATCTAAATAATCTTGGTAACATATAAGATGGTCATCATCCTCAAATGGGAATGGCTGACCCTTACTAGGAAATAGGCCCACACCACATCGGGCGGGCCATGCTTCTACCTCAAAAGGTTCTTTCATACCATTCGGAAAGGTCCCAAACCTTTCCCTTTATATCCCAATTTCAGCATTATAGGTTTGGCTTTAATATACTCATTAGTAAAATAACATCGAGCATATCCATCATAATGAGTTCTGATGTTTCTGGGTATTCTACCCCAGTCATATCCCTTATAAATAAAGGCACAGCTCCCGACTTGGTAAATACTTCCCATAGGCTGTGGGAGGCCCAAGGTACGAGGAGATGGTGGCAAATTATTTAAAATAAGGGAATCTTGCATAGAAGCATTCGTTTCTTCTGATATAAGGATTTTAGATAGATCAGGTAAGAGTTCGTCAGTAAGAGCATAAGAGGTAGAAGGAACATTCCATACGTCTTCTGATGTGGAAAATATGACTTTGGTGGACGTAGACGGTGTAGAGGTGTCGATAGATGGGTCTATTATAGGTATGGAAGTTATAGGAGTAGAACAAGAGACATTGGTTGTGGGATTAGGATCTTTCTTAGGTCCTAATGCGGTTTGTTCAGAAGATGGTTGAGCTATATGTAAAGGTGCAACTGATGGAGAAGAAGTAGATGACTTTGTGGGTGCAAGTTTCACACGTTTAGATGGGTAATGAGAATTAGGATGTGTGGATGACAAAGCAGGGCAAAATTGAACTCCAATAGGTTCTGCCAACGCACACATATCAAAGGGTCTTGGATCACCATGAATGGTAACCAACTGATTCTTAAATTCGAACTTAACACATTGATGTAAGGTTGAGGGAACAACTCGCATTGCGTTGATCCAAGGATGACCCAAGAGTATATTGTACGATGCAGGGCAATGTACAATAAACACAGTCGTATCCAAGGTTCTCGGACCAACTTGCAATGGAATGGTAATAACTCCACACGTTTCTTGTGTTTCGTCATTGAAAGCTTTTATGATCATATCAGTTCTTTTCATTTCCTCACTTCTAAACCCAAATATTTGGTAGAAGTCAAAAGTGCAGATATTTAAAGATGAACCATTATCAATCAAAACTCGTTTGATTGCTACATCTCCAATTAAAGCAGTAATATACAAGGGGTTATCTTTATGTAAACTATGTTGAGGTATGTCTCTATCCCAGAAGTCAATACAATCAACTTCACGAGTTATTATAGTATTGGCCATGGCTTCAGGTTGAATGTCTTGTGGTACCATCATCTGGCTTAATGTGAGCATTAATTCATCTCTATGTGTAGGAGAAGATCTTAAAAGGTCCAAGAGGGAAATTCTAGCTGTAATATTTGATAATTGTTCATTAATATTATAAGGAGGTTTAGGTTGAACATTAGGTGCATGGTTCCCTTTATTAGGAACCTTCAAAACAAATGGAGTTGATCCACCATTCTGAATTTGATCTTGTTGAGAATTTTGAGCCTGTTGTCTAGTAACAACTCCGATGGTACCCACAATATTATTCTGCGGATGATGAATGGGTCTTGGTCTAGCATTTATAGCTAGCTCATTAGAAAGTAATCGGTGAGACGATGGTCTAGTAGTGACTCTTCTTGGAAATGGTTCTTCTGGAACCATATGACTTGTGATAGGGTGAATAGTATCTGATTCATCTTCAGAACTATTCGATTGATTTGATGTGATTTCCATATCACTCTCAGTCTCGTATTCTGTATCACTAAGATCAGGTATCTGAATATTATATAGAGGCCTGGTTGTAACCATGGATAAAGTTGTGTCAAAGGTTTCCAGATCATGAACAGGTAAATGCCCACTAATAGTTCCTACATATCGGGCAGGAGGAGGGACATTATGATGTTCAATTTGATTAGCCACCTCCTTACCATGTTTTGGTAAGGGATGTTGAAAGATGTCTAATGACTGATTGGCATTCTGATTCTGGTTTTGTGCGGTGTTCTATTGAGCATTATTAGGAGGATTTTTCTTAGGTTGAAAGGCTTGCACCTCCATCTCATTGTTATCAATCAAGTCCTGTATTTTATGTTTTAATATTTTACAAGAGTTGGTAGTGTGTCCAGGTCCTCTATGGAAGTCACAATGTAAATCTGCTCTGTATCCGGGTATAGTTGGATCAGGTTCTCGGATATTTGGTAATTGAATCAAGCCTCATTCTAATAATTGTGGTAGAATAGTTGATAAAGGTTGATTTAACCTAGTAAATTCTCGAGGAGGTCTATCAGGAGGTTTCAATACAAACTTCTCTGTTGTCTTTGCAACATTAACATTAGCAATATTTCTGCTGTCAGTGACTCCATCACCCACAACTTGTTTATTCTTATATTGATTTTTGGATGTTTTCTCATCGTCTTTCTTTTTAAGCTGGCCTCTCCTAATGAGAGCATCTTCCACTCTTCGGGCTAAGTCTATAGCCCGATCGAAGGTGGTCAAGGTAGCAATTGATAATTCGTAAGATAGTTGCTCTTGCAAATTATTAATAAAGATGTCCAACATCTCCCTATAAGGTAACACAAAGTGCAATTTTCCTATCAACTGTCTCCACCTAGCTAGGAAATCAGCAAAGCATTCATCTTTGTCTTGTTTTAAGTTATACAAATCTTTAATGGTCACATGTCTTTCGATGTAGGCACTAAATTGATGGACAAAAGACTCGACAGTTTCTTCGAAATTCCTCAAAGAATTAGTGGGTAATTGATAATACCACTCTAATGCCATTCCTCCCAAGCTTTTCGGGAACATTTTTAGTAATAACAAGTCATCATGTGATATATCATGACAAGCTATCCTAAACATACGAAGATGCTCTATGGGATCTTCGGTTCCTTTATATATGGGAAGAACAGGCATAGGAAAATGTTTAGGATACGACTGTGCTACGACTATAGGATCTAAAGGCTGACTACACATCTCTCGATAGTTGTACGAGGGACGATAGGGATCTATCTGGTCCATGCGGGAAACTAGTTGTTTCACCATGGTTTCAAGATTACTAGTTTGTCCACCATATTGGTTCGGTGGGACATAGGTATGGGATCTATGAGTGTATGATGGTGTAACATAAGGATTAGATGCTATATTGCTATTATGCAAAGTGTTGGTAGGAAGAGTATTATGAAGAGGATTTGTAATAGTATTATGTTGTACCCCAGATTGTTGGTAATTGGTGTTTGGTTTTGTTTTGGGTTTTTGTTGATTTGAGGTATGTTGATCAAGAGCTTGGCGAAATAGAGCAGTAAATGAGGGTTTCTTTTGTGCGGGAATGACCCTAGGCTTGTTAACAGGCACTTTAGGTGGTTGGGTAACCTGTTGTTGTTGCATGTTCCGGATCGTAGCTACTATATCCAAATTGGATGGTCCAGACTTGATCACTCTCTTGTTCAATAAAGGACAAGGGATTAGTGCGTGTGTGAAATACGTCTTCTAGAGTTGCTTGAGTGTCACTAATTCGATCCTTGTCCATATGGACTGCTCTATTAAAAACACCAATATTTGTGTTAATGAACTTCCAAAATTGTTCCATGTTTTCAAAAGTGATAGCTCCTCCCGGAGACATTTTAGGGGATGAGGATCCTTCCTCTCTATTAGTTTCTTCTTGTTCATTTGCTACAACAAGCTCTTCTTCTTGTTGGTCTAGGATTTCTTCTTCCTGAACTTGGTCCTTAGGAGGGACATTTTGGTCAATTAATGGTCTTCCTAACCAATCTTCATCTTCTTCGGTTTGTTTTCCATTCCTAAGTCTAGGAATTGTGCTAAACTTTAGGTTTTAGCGAATATATATACTTATATATATATATATATATATATTATTTTTGCGGTAGGGTTGAGAGGTATATATTTTAACTATATACCTACTATAATACTTTTAAAAGGAAAATGTTTTGTTTTTATTTGTTTTTACTTTGTTTTTTTGTTTGATTATTTTGTGTGATTATTTTATTATTGTGCGAGAATAAAAATAACAAACAACATGCTAGTTGCAAGAAATAACAATAGTAAAAAGAATGACTTAGTTTTCTATGAATAGTTTATGGATATCATTGATAGGGTCAAGTTCATCAGGAGTCATGAAATGCTCCTCTTCAAATTGGAAGTGGTTTTTCAAGAATTTGACAAAGTGTGCTATGGTAATATGATCTACTTCAGACTTCGACTTGTAAAAATAAAGTTCATGGCAATACTCTCGATACAACACAGCTCTAGGAACTCTATTCCATATTTTTCTATCCGTAAGAATGACTTCTTGATCCTCTATACGAGATAGAAACTTATGTACTACAACTGCGTTCTCAAGGTATTCCTCAAAGGTGTATAATTCTGAAGACACAAGTGCTCTTTTATCTGCTAACCACCTATGGCAAGCTCTCTGAAGTTCATGATACAAGGTTACCTGATCAGGATCCAGGATTCTATCTAGGACAAACCTCTTAATTTGCCTAAGTTCTACAGATCTGGATTCGATAATACCTAATCTCCTATCAAGTTCATCCCACAAAGGTTGGGCTCTATTTGTTTGAGGTACTCTAAGTACATAAGTAATCTCTATGGCCGTTAATTGATTTTCAACATTTATGGTGACAACTCGTCTTCTATTATAATCTACCATCTAAATATGATATGCAAATTTAACTGTTTGTCTAATGATTCTAGATGTTCTTAATAATGTGTTTTTTTTTTTGTTTGTTTTCAAAAGGTGTTTTAGTTTCACGTCGGGTTCACCAAAAATGTATCGCCCAAATTTTTTGCACCCTTACCTTCAGGCTAAAGGATCCGTGCTCGGAAGGGGGATGCGAGAAGGATGGGACAATACCTCGGATGGAGAGGCCCTTTGAAGGTCGCGCCTCTCGGGGGAGGGGTATAAGGGTGAATTTTTGATGGATGGTGGGGTTCACCAGGAAACTTTGAGTGGCAGTTTCCACGCCTAGGTCGAGAATGGGTTTGATGTGTTCATTTTATGTTCAATCATTCAGATTCCTAGGTTGGCCAAAATGAATCTAAGCTATTCTATATGAAATTTCTGGTTTATATGCAGACAATAAACATAAATGAATCCTAAATACAGAGAATATCTAAAGTGGAGAAGAGTGCACCTGATTTCTGATGTCTGATGAAGATTCTGAAGCTTGTAGGAGTCCAGATCGTCCCGGATATGACAGGATCATCTGTAATTGTACAGAATCATCCAGATCACATGAGATCATCTGAGATCAGTCAAGATCATCAACGACCTGACGAATTCGTCAGAAACCTGCAATCATGAAAACAGACACCAAAAACCAAAAATACAATTGCAAGAATGATACAAAATGATAGAAATAAGAGTATAAATGCTTAAATGATAAATCTAGATATCTAATCAAATGGGATGCAATGTTTTAATAATTAATTTTGAATTTTATCATGCAAATATGCTAAATGGGGTGAACTCCAAGATGCAGAACATAAGTAAATTAATATAATGCACAATTTAAATAAGAAAAGGGATAGAAAATGCAAACTCAGGGCTCTGATTGCCCCCAATCTGAACTGCAGTCAAAATCATCTGTAATCGTACGAGATCATCGTCGATCTCGTCAAGATCATCCAAAATTGTGGTTGAATCGCCTACGACGATCCGAGCTTCCTCCGACTGAAACACAGTGAGATCCTACAATAAAACTTGAAAACACAAATGCAAATGGTGGGGAATAGGATGTTCTAACACAACAAAAACTAAGATTGCAGGGAAATGATCAGCTAGGGAGCTAGGCAGGGGGATAAACTGAGAAAATCTTAGTTTATATAGGATTAGGGGAAGGTTAGGAGGTTGGGGATCATCCCAATCTGGGAGATCTCCAATGTAGGAATCTCCAACCGCGCAGACACGCTTCTGCCCGAGTTGGAGAGGTTGTTGAAATAGAAGCTAATTATGAAAATTTGGTTTTGGGATGAAATCGTCTGGACGTTCTGTTCCAGACGAATTCGTCCGATTTGGGACGATATCGTCAGATCGGCGACGATATCGTCCAACGGTCAAAACAAATTCTAAAAATGGCACAAAAAATGAGGTGAGCGGTTAACGGGCGGTTTCGAGGTTAAAATTCAAATTTTTATCTTTTACTGAGGGTTTAACTGCGCCAATTTTAGGGTGCTACAATTAAGGATAGAAAAATATTAGAAAAATGTAGGCATAGAAATCATGGAATATTGTAAATGAAGGGAGAAGGAGGGGTATTTATAAAGATTTGCAAGGGAGAGGGGAGGGTGACAAGGTAATGACTTGTCATTAGGTGGCATCTAGGTGGTAAGGGTAGATGAATAAGAAAATATGGGAAATTCTATGTGGAGGAATGTGCACCTTCCACCATAAATGACCTTGGGTGGAGAGAATCCTCACCCACCAAGGTATCATAAATGAGCCTTGGGAGAGGATTCCTAGGGGGATGGAAATGGAATTTTAAAATCCAAAAAGTTGCCATGTGGATTTAAAGCAAAATTTGAATTTATTGTGGAGAATGGCTTAGAGTCATGTCTAGAAATTTGAGGAATTTTTTAATTCATATAAATGCCATGTGGGATATGGGAGGACAAGAGGATTTATGATGGGGAGTTGACTTGGCCTTTGAAGGGAATTTTTAATTCATCCAAAAGTAGAGGGAAAAGTGTAGAAGTATTTGGGCATTAAATGGGGGAATTTCCATGGGATTTCATAGGGATTGTAAGGGCTATCTTGGATTTTGAGGATTTGTTTGAGAATTTAAAATTCATTATGCATTCCCCTTGGGATTTGGTGAATTTAATGTAAATTTTTCTTGGGATTGGATTGGGGATGTAGGGAGAATTTAGGACATAATTAGGGATCTAATTAGAATATTAGGGATTAATTAATATTATGGGAATTTTGAGGGGGATTTGGGAATTTGGGACATGATTAGGGAAAATAGATTAGGGATTATGGGATAATTAGGGTTTAGGTATTTTAGAGGATGATTTAGGATATTTGATTAGGGTTTAGGTTTTTTAGATACATTAAAGAAGAATTAAGAAATTTTAGAGATTTTAGAAGAATATAGGAGAATTGAAGGTTTTGGGATAAAATTGGGGAATTAATAAAAATGATTTTAAGGCATTACAAAAATGACACATTTTGGTGTCTACAGGTAGGCTTCTCTAATAGCTTGAACTAATTTCCATTGGTTTTTTTGATCTCTGACATCTTTCATTCCATATATGTTAATAATCATCCATATTTCTCCTATATACCTATTCTTAAGTCTTATCATAAGAACTCCTTTGGTAGCTATCGAGATGATTTCCTAGAAATTATGTTGGTGCCACAATATTAGAGAGCCTCTTGAAAAGCCTTAGGAGGCTTGGGTTGTGTAGTCATACTGCTTCTAGTTTCTACTTAATATGCTTATTATTGATTCGAGAGAGGTTTTGGTTTCTTGCAATAACATAACATTCGACTTAGTTTCTAATAGCATTCTTTTGATGACCAATTATCTAGGACAACCATTGAGTCCACTCACATTCCATGTGTGTACTATCATTAGGAATCGATGTTGTAGAAAGTTGCTATTGACTTGATCAATCCCATTTCTCTTAGTTGTTGTCCTTGTTGAATTTTTTATTTGTTTTATTTTCTTCTTACTCCCTATGAAGGTGCATTCTCATCTCTCTTCTCAATTTGAATATTCTCAAGAGTTGTTTTTCTCTATTTTTCTCATCAAGTCCCATAATCACATCCTTTGGTTGGTGATGGTCTTGGTTGTGGACCATGATGGCATTAGACTAATCATGGGGTAAATATGAGATGAGAGGGTTTGCTTGATCAATATGAGAACAAATATATTGAAGTGGGTTATTAGGAGGGGGACAAAAGGACTAACTGGGATCAACTTAATCTATTGGATTGGAATCCTTTGATTTTGGAGGGGAGGGAGGGTTTGAAGGATGACTCAAATTTACAATTGTCATATCTAGATTGGGAGGCAGGGGAAACTTTGTCAAGTCCTCTTTTTCCATTAGATCATCAAGCCTAAGGATCTTGTATTTATTTGATTAGGCTCTCCCATTTTAGCAGTTGTTTGGATTACCTGCTTTCTGTTAGCTTCTTCCTCCATCTTGGTTGCAATATTTTATATTTATCCTCAAAACAATTTGGAATCCTTCCTAATTTTTCTTTTGTGATGATTGTGTTGTAGTTCCTAGGCTTGATTGACTTTGTTCCTCGACCATTGTCGTTAGATTTGGGCATTGTATCACTAGATGACCATATTCATGACATGCTTTACATTTGAAGGGGATTTATTTATAGTCCACCTATTACCTCCAAGAAATCCTCCCCACCCTTAGCTCAATTTCAGTCGAAAGTGGTTTACCCAGATCCAACTCAACGCAAATTCTAGCATATGTTGTCGAGCCTCCTTCTATTGTTTCTCTAGATTGTCCTATGTAGGTTCTCAAAAGATCACCTATTATATTGAGAATGCCATTTCTCTAAAATTTTAGTGGTAGGACAAATAGTTTGAGCCAAATGGGCACTATAGATGGGTCAATGCATGGGTCAAAAGTCAACTTCCAAGGTTGCATGAAAAGGCATGTTGATCCAATATTATAAGGGCCCCCTCAAAAGCCTTGTTTCTATCTGTAAGCACAATGGTTTTGCCATAAAATAACCATTAGGTAGGAGAATTATTTCAAATTCCCCTTGAGAGTCCTAGTTTTTTTGGGCCTAATTATAAAGGAACCTATTTGAGGGTCTTAGACCTACAAATTTGCAAATAAGTGCATGGTTATATCTATACACAATGTCATCAACAATTGTTCCTCAGCTACATCTATAACAAGGGTAGAGTCTATTTGGGGAAAATATTTTACCTTGTTTGTTCTAGTTCCTTCTCTTTTTTTATTATAAGTTTCTTGCATAATCTTATGCGCTTGTGCTTCAGTATTAGTAATTTTTTTGTTGGTGCCTTTAACCACCCCTATGAAAGTTGGAGCAGTCGAAGGGTTCTTAATCATGGGTATTCCATCCTTCATTACTCCCCTAGAACACACACACCTATTTTTTACCTTGCAAATATCCATTAGCTAAAAAATCTTGGGATGCTCCACGAAAGCCATTTTTGCTTGTCTTCTCCCTCCAATGCTATTCTCTAGGTCATTGGTATGAGAGGCCACTAAAAACCCAAAGAACCCTAACATAAAACAAGAGTGGCTCATACAAAAGAAATCCTAGCAAAGTGACTCTATAAACCCTAGCAATTTTCTCAAGTAATATAAAGCCCTTTCTTTGCAATAAAAATGAAAGTAGTATAGAATGTATCCCTTACACTTTAGGGTTTCAAAAGCAACATAATAAATAAAATTGTATGGAGGATATCCACAAAAAATCAAGGTTTTCTAGGCAACATGAAAAAGGTAATTACCATGGAGGATCATCCTTGTACTTTAGGGTTTATGGGGCAACATAAACAAGAAAATATATTTGAGGTTATTCCTTGCATTTTAGATTCTTTAAGGAAACATACATCTTTAGAAGATAAGTCTCATTATAACCAATATATAAAAATAGAAGAGATTGATGAAGATGAAAGCATCGGTGGGAATGGAAAATGAGAAGAAGGCCTTCCAAGCAAGAACAATGAGAAAAGTAAACTCAAAGCAATATCAATTTGGAAAACTAATAATAAATATTATAGGTGTTAACAAGAAATGGGATTAATCTATTCTTGGACCAATGTGTGAAGAATCGAAGAGCTTTAAAATGAGTGGTCATATGAAGGAATTCAAGCAGTATTGAGGGAGATACAACCATGTGAACCCAGTTGTCTAGAACAAGGACAATGAGGATTTTTTCAAATCACAAAGAATAAAATTACAAATATCTTTTTAGTCAAGGTAAGCAAATTAGTTGTAGTTTAATTTGTTTTTGAAGAAAATCTACAAAATTATTTGTTGATAGCAAGGAATAAAGGAGATTTGAAAATTAAAAAAAACCCTAGTTTTTTTCCCAAAACCCTAGCTGCTTTTGGATTTTTTTGGGTTGAGATCATGGAGTTACCAATTTAACTAGAAAGGATGACATTGATGCTCGAGAATGGTGGATGAAGTTTAGATCTCTATATTTTAGTGATCATTTTTACCATGCCAACTTATCAAAATTTTAAGAGAGGAAGCTTATGATTGGTGGGCAAGTTTTGCTAAGGAAAGGAATTATAGTTACACTTGGGACAAAATAAAGCATGCATTCTTGAGTTAATGGGATCCATATAAAAATATAGCTAGTTTGAAGGTCACCATCAAAGGATATGAAGAAGAAATAAGAAGGTTTTAGAGGGAATTGAAAGAAATGAATAAAGATGATATAATAGAAGGAAAAAATACATATGACAATGTGCAAGGTCAAGGTTGCACTCAGAAGGAAAATATTAAGAAGCAAGGATTCAAGGCAAAGAAAGAGGTAGTTATGGAAGGGGAACAAGTTGAAGAACCAATAGAAGACTCAAAATTTGAATATGTAGTAGTAGTAAAAATAGAGTCCATGAAAAAAGCAACAACGAAGTCCAAGGAAGACCTGCTAGAAGTGCACAAGGATGCACCAAAAGAAGGGCATACGAGAGAAGATTTTCAAGAAGATTTTAAAATAAAGAAAAAAATTGTTGAAGAATTAAAGGAAACAAAATGCCAGGTTAAGGTTGTAGCATATCGACACCCACACCACCCTGAGCGACAACAATATTGGAAGCATGACTTAAGGCACCAATAGTATAGACTTACGTGGAGTTAGAAAGGCATCAAGTATGATAGTGTTTGGAAGAAAAAAATATAATGATTCTAGATTTCAAAGGTATGCAACAACATCAAGGAATAACAAGACCAACAATTCAAACTATTAGGGCAAAATAACAAAATCATTGAGTCAACAGAGCAATTATGGATATTTAAGTGGCACAATGGCAACTTGGCATCATCAAAGACCACCACTAATCAAGATTTCACTTGGATGAATGGATGAACAAAATTGAAAAATGTTAAGAAGGATGATTAAGCAAATATTGAAGGATTGTGTATGTATTGGTTTATCCAAAAGATGAAATATCTAAAGGGGTAAATTAATATTTGGAATGATAAATATCTTGGTAACACATTTAAATAAAAGGAAGAAATTGAATATAAGCTCAAAATATTAAAGAGATAGTAGAAATCGATGAAATGGAGCAAGATTATTATGTGCAAGAAAAGCAACTAGTTTTTTTATTATGATAATGTATTTAAAAAGAAGTCATATTAGTTCCAAAAATCCAAAGAAATATCACTCAAAGAAGGAGATAGAGATACCAAATTTTTAATGTTAAAACCAAAACAACTTTTTATTTTTGTTGTGTCAAAAATATTTTAACTTTAGATGGAAGAAACATTGAGGAAGAAAAAGATATCAGTGAGGAAGCAACTAATTATTTCAAACACATTTTTCAGATGTTGGACAAGATAAGGATGTTCAAGGTAAAATTTTGCAAAATATTCCTTCAATTACCACATAGAGTCAAAATGAAATCTTGATGAAGAAGACATCTACGGAGGAGCTATTTTTAGAAAATTTTCTCTTTCCATCCTAATAAGGTGCCTAGTGCCAATGGATTTCCTACAATTTACTTTCAAATAAAATGGGATTTATTGAAGGGTGATATGTTGGTTGCAATTGGAGAGGCCCAAAAAAGGAAGACTACAATAAGTGAAATCAATGACACCTTTATTACATTGGTTCCTAAGAAAGGCAAGATAAAATATCTTGATAATCTTTGTCCAAAAATACTTTGTAATATGATTTATAATATAATTTCAAAAATTATACAAATAAGTTGAAAAACATTATAGATTGTGTTATCACAAGGGAACAAGGTGGTTTTGTTCATGGTAAACAAATTCTTGATGGTGTAATCATTACATAAGAGGACATACATTCTCTTTATTTCATGAAAAAGTTAGTTATGATTATGAAATTAGTTATGGACAAAGCATATGATAGGGTTTGTTAAAGTTTTCTACATGATATTATCAAAAGGTTTGGTTTTGATCAAGATTAGTGTGAATAAATTAGATGTTATAACATTCCAAAAAATTTCTTTCTAATCAATGGATCCCCTAAATAATACTTTGAGTTATCTTGTGGACTTTAGCAAGACTATCACCTTATATATTTATTGTTATTAAGAGGAGCTTTCTAAAAGGTAAAAATGGAAGGAAAAATCAAATGTATCTAGGTTGCAATAAATAGTCCCTTCAAATCTTATCTCCAATTTATTAATGATAGTTTTTCTTTTGGGTCATCTCTAATCAATGAGGCCATGGAGTTTAAATCATTATTATCATGTTATAAGAAGGCTACTAGACAGTTGGTTAATACTATAATATATAGGATAATTTTCATTAACACTTACCTAGATTTATAATATATTGTTATGGATATTTTAGGGCCTAAAATTGAAACTTTTCCATTAGCATGGTATTGCTTTTTCTCATAAAGTAAAGAAGAAGGACCTTTGGGGATCAATTTTAGACAGAATGAAATCTTTTTTGGTAGGTTGGAAAGGTAAGTTCTTAAACAAGGTTGAAGGCTACAACCCGTAGAGGTTGCCTTACAATCCATCCCTATTTATATGATGCCACTTTTAAAATTACCAATAGGTATAGCATCCAAATTTGATAAAATTCAAAGAGTTTTTCCTTGAAAAGTATGTGAGGACAAATTTAGGTTTTCTCTTTATAAGTGGGATAATATTTGCAAAGAAAATAATATTAGGGGGGTAGGATTACAAAATTGTAGATTTATAAGTTTTTCCTTGGGAAGAAAACTTGGTTGTAGATTATTCAAATATCAAGGAAATAGTTATGTAAAAATGTTAAAAAATATATAGGTTATCTTGATGCAATGAAACTATTCAAGAAATGAATCCTATATAAAGGATTGCCAACATGGAAATTCATATTAGATAGTTTTCAATTGACTAAGAAACATTTTAGATGATCAATTAATAAGGGGTATTATGCAAATTTTTTATTTGATGCTTAGTTGAAGCCTTATCCTCATATCTCTAATTCAATGACAACCATTGGCTTAGGAATGTCTAGCTCGTAAAGGTTGAAAGGTTAAATATTATATTAATATGAACAACAAATCTAAATCATGGATTTATATAGTAGTTTGGTTAAAGGAGAGGAACTCAAACAAGTAGTAGATGAACTTCAAAAGGTGTTTCGAGTTTTATTTGCCAATTTTAATATGAAGAATGAATTGGTTTGGAATCTATAAAAGATGGTGGATATTTGATCAAATTAGGATATGAGGTTTTAGAGCAATCAATTTTCCTACTCCCAATGATTTTTCTTGGAAGAATGTTTGGTCACAAGAAGCCCTCCCTAAGGTGTCAACATTTATTTGGTTAGCATTCATTTTAGAGGAGAGAGAGTCTAAAAAGAAGAGGATATTATGGATATTTTAGGTGTGCATTGTGTATGAAGGATCTAAAAACATCATCCCATTTACTTTTTCGTTTTCCCTTTGCTTATAATATTAAGGGTTATTATTTAAAAATATGAGAATATATTGGGTAGCTTCATCAACATTGAAAGAGTTGATGAAATATTTGATTAATTATATAAAGCTACATCATTAAATATTATGTGGAGGATCAATCTTGCCATTACTTGTTGGAATTCATGGCTTGAAAGAAATAATAGAATTTTAAAAAACAAATGTGAAACATGCTTAAAGTTTGGAACTGTATTATTATCTCTCTTATAAAACGTTTACATACATGGTGATCATCATAGAAAGTTTCAACTACATAAAAATAGGTGCTATCTCTTGGTTATAGGATTTGAATATACATGGAAGGCTCATATACGACAATGGAGTTAACACAAAGTATTTGCTTTTATCCAAGGTAAAATAGAATTGTCCAAAAATTAGGTTTAGCAATGTTAATTTTGGTGGCACTTTTAAAGGAAATATAGGAAAATTTAGTGAAGGTGGCATTTTCTAAAATAATGAGAGCAAAATTCTCCTCACTTACCCAGAATCACATGGAATGTCAAGTAATAACTATGTAGAGTCTAGGTCACTGCTTATAGGGATAAAAATTGTGATCGAAAAAGGATGGAAATAATTTCAATTGACAAGGATTCACAAATTATCATTAATGTTATCAACAAAAAAGTATGTGGAGATTGAATAAAAACTAACATTATTATTGATGTTCATCAACTATTATTGGAGGTAATATTTTGGAAATGTAAGTGTATCTATAGAGAAGGAAATTGAGTAGGAGATAATTTAACCAATTATGGTGTTGATCTTCATCTTGGTGAAATTCAAAATTTAGAAGGAAACTAACCTAGTGATATTTTATCTCTAAATAAAAATGATTGTAAGGAATTGATTGCATAAACATAGAAATTTGAGAAAGATGAAGAATATATTTTATAGAAAAGGAAACAAAGAATATCTTTGATAAAAAGGCAAGTTGGAATGTGATGAGCACCAGAATTGCTCATTTTTTTGTGCATGTTTTAATGGGGTATTGTGCGACATTATTAATCTTAGAGATGTATTTTTGTGAAATTATTGCATGCATGTAATAAAAATTGATGTATTATGCCTAATTAGTGTTTTTTATGAAAATATACATAGATGCAATACTTTGTTGCTTTTTCACACCTTTTAGTCGAGGTCCCACATGGACCTGGCATTGGATAACACTTGTAATGCATTTGAGGAACGACGAGTGATTTAACAGAGATAGTGGCATTAGAAAAAGGCATCCAAATTCACTAAGGTACGACACTTGTATCCCGACCATGGGCCAAAAGGTGCCTATATTCTTATGAAAGGGAAAACGCCTATCTTTCAGTGATAAAACAAGCGTCTGTCTTCTATTGATAGAACAAGCGTTTATATTCCAAAAACAGGTCGAAAGGTGCCTGTCTTCTGATGAAAGAGTGAGTGCCTATATTTTTATGATAAAAAAAAGTGATAACTCTTAGAGAAATAGAAAGGGCCTATATGTGGTGTCTTTATCCTAGTGACATGTCAAAAATGCGCTTGTATTATAGCAACAAGCCAATAGGCGCTTATATCCGATGAAATAAAGTGCATGTTAACTGTTTGACTTGAAGACAATGCATAAGTTTAGAAATATATTGTTGTACAAACTTAGGGAGCATTATTGTTATAAAGAATAATTTTAGCGTGGTCACTCTTTTATTAGACATCAACTAAAACTGCGCACAAACCAGCCCTAGTGAGTCACGTGAATGATTAAATTAGAATAGTCTAATTTTGTAACAAGGGATGACTACATTTGTCATAAAATGCAAGCCACATCTGAAGTGAAAGATTTCGAACATGAATGTTATTCTATACTACATTATTAATAAAATCTCGAGTGTTCTTTCTATTTGTGTGTTCGAAAGAGTGATTCTGTGAACTAGTTGGGAAAATGTCTACAGGAGCTTGGGCCCACTCCAGGAAGTAATACTCCCTTGTTTCTACTTTAATTCATTTATTTTATGTGTTTCTTCCTTGTTTTATTTATTTTTGTGTCTTTATTTCCTACTTAATTTATTTTTGCAAGTGTGTTTATTTCCTGCTTTATTCATTTTTGCAATGTGTTTAATTCCTACAATTTTATTTCAGTTGTGTGTTTACTTTTTGTAATTTTCCTTTCAATCATGTGTTTGATAATGATAATTTAATTTACTTTTCCTACAGTTTCAGTTAGTATTTATTTTCTTGCACTTAATTATTTCTAGTTTGGATGAATTAAACTACACGAACAACATACACCCCACCAAACCAAGTGATACATAAGAATCATCTTCTAAATACGACAAGCATATACAATTTTCACAAGTACTCAACAAGTTTATGAACTCCTGGATTGATAAATTAAATGGAAGCAAAATAATTATTTTCAAAAACACCATTTTTTGCTCACCATTTTGGCACCATTGTTAGGGAGTGCCAATTGTAGTATTCTAGGATATGTAGGTTAGTCAACCTGAAAATAACTATTTAGACTAACTCCCCCATAGATATCATACCTAAGAGTGCATGAGTCCTCCAAGACCAAGAGGACCAGATGGATGTTTTCTTAAAAGGGTAGAAGTCACCTCAGAAACACCTAAAATATCTTTTGATATTCCTTCTAAAGCATCTCAAACACTTCCTAAAGTTGTACCATCATATCCACTTGAGACACCTTGGCATATTAATCTAATATTTAGACAAACTTCCTCTAAAATAATCCACTAGAGGGATTTGTTTCAAGTTTCAATTTATGATATTTGCTTGAAAACATAAGAACCAAGAGAGATTTATTGAATACCCAATGGTGGAAGGTAGTTGAAGACAAAACTATTTCACATTCAGATTTAGGAATATTGTTAGAAAACAAGAAAAATGAGTGTGATGCCTTGTTAGATACCTTATAAGTAGCCAAAGTAGACCCTGCATAACCTAAAACTATGACTTAAAATGAAGAGGCTTCAACCAATTTTGATTTTCCCATTGAGGAATCAAGAGGAGAGATCAAAATGAAACACATCTCTCCTGCACATCTTCCTACTTTTAGAGGACTACCAACTGAGGACCCTGATCTATTCCTTTTTAAATTTGATGTACTTTTTAGATCAGTGGACTATAAATCTACTGTCAAAAAATTGAAATTGTTTTCCTCTACACTAGATGATTTAAAATTACGCTGGTTTATCAGTTTGGGAAACAAACACATTATCACCTGAAAGGACATGAAAACATCTTTCTAGAACAAACCAAGATTTTGGTAGGGCACGAGATGCTAGGGAAGAAGTCCTAGATATGTCCCAAAGAGAGGAAGAGTCATTGGAAGATTATTGGGATAGATTTAATTTCAATCTTCAACGATCACCCCATGCAAAACTGGGTGAGAAATCCTTGAGAAGCATATTATTAAGGGGTCTCACAAATGAATCCTTAGAGGCCTTAAACTTGTTATTAGGAGGTGATATTTACCAATACCAAATGCCATATATTCGATAGTTGTGTCGAAATTATTCAAGAAGAAAGGGTAAACCCATCAACTAAGAAATAAAAACCATAACCTCCATAACCAAGACAAAATAGGCAATTTTCTAGAGGACATGAAGAGTAATATTCTATCATCTCTTGCACTTCAATTAGATACATTCTAGCTTTAGAAAAGAAGCAAAAAACTGAAGTAGTACTAGCCTTTTTTTTCCCAAGATGTAGAATAAAACACCCTAAGAATGAGTGTCCAAAAAATAAAGTGAGAGTGTGTACCATTTGTCAAAAGGATCACAAAATGAGGTCGTGACCATAAATAACAGACATAAAAGAGGAACCTGAAGTAGCAAAAACTTATTTTATGGGTAATAGGAGAAACTGGCAACAATTTTCTACGAGAAACAATATGCTAGGAGGAATACCACCCTATGGGGGATCCAATTTTATGAACCAAGGGCAAAATCAACCACCCAATATGGGATGATGGGGTCAACCACCTTGGATGAATGCCACCCAAGGGTCTACTCCTTTCACACCTTATCCATGGATGCCATACCAACAAGCTGGACCATAGTGGCAAAATTACAGTATGTGGACTTCACCTCCACAAACCACAACACAAACCCCATTGCAGCCTAGTTTGCCGACACCTCCTACTTCTAGGCCAAATCAACTACCTGCACAACCTACTCCAAATACAAACAATAAGATAAATCAACCCACATATCAGGTAGATATGAAGGTGTTCCTTATGTATCATATTAGAGTAGATTGCAATCTTGTACAACTTAGATTAGATACACAATTAGGAGTAGATCCAACACCTACAATAGTGGAGGAAGAGGATGTAGAAGTAGAGGTATAATAGCAACCACCTTCAATAGAGGAGGTGGAAGAAAATGTAATTGTTGAACAAAACAAAAATGAAAAGGTTCCACCCTTCCCCAAGAGATTGCAAGAACCCAAAAAGCCAATGCAGCCAAAATTTAATATCGTGGAAGGGTTGAAAAACCTTATAGTCATGATTCCTCTCTATGAGGCCATAAGAGATGTTCCAATCTACACAAAGGCCATTAGAGAGTTATATCAAAAGAAACCAGGAAGGAAACCATCAAAAATAATTAATGTGGTAGGTCAGTTAGTTGATTTAATGTTAGGAAACACCTACCACCCAAAGTACTCTAATCAAGGAAGCCCAATTTTAATAGTTCAAATTATATGCTTAAAGTTATCGAACACATTAGTAGATCTAGGAGCTGCTATAAATGTTATGCCCCAAGAAACCATGAAAAATTTGCAACTCACAAATATGAGGCCAACCAAAATAGTTCTACAATTGATTGATCGATGTACAATACTCCTAAAGATAATGTTGGAAGACGTGATTGTAACAATGGATACATGGGAGTATCTGACATACTTCCTAGTCTTGCAATCTAGATCTAGATTGGATGGTTATCCACTTATATTAGGCCATCCTTGGATGGCCATAGTTGATGCTTATATAAGTTGTAGGATAGGACAAATGATAATCTCATATGGATAGAATATCAAAAAATTAGTCATTTACCCTCCTACACAATCCATTGATGACTTGGGGGAACCTAATTTCGAAATGCAAGATGTTGATTCCTTGTTAATGCTCCAAAAATTAGTGGTCCTATATGAGTTAGAGGATGAAACCAATGAATATTGAGTCATAATACACATTTTCCAAGAAGAATCCTCACATCCTCCTATAGAATATCCACTTGTAGGCAACAAGGAAAATCATGTCAAACATATAGAGATAGCACATGGAAGAATGTGAACATTGACCATGCATTATCAACTGTTCAAGAGGACAAGTTGAAAGAAATACTAGTCAACCATCAAACTACTTTTACGTGGGACTATAAATATATGAGGGGTATTACACCCGAAGTCCGCACACATATAATTTATTTGGAGGATAATGTAAGACTAGTAAGACAACCTCAAAGGAGAATAAATTTAACAATGAAAGAAATAGTCAAAGCTGAATTACAAAAACTTTTATTAGCTGGATTTATTTATCCTATATTGGATAGTCAATGTGTATCACCTTTAGTTGTATTGCCCAAGAAAAATGACAAGTGGCGAATTTGTGTGGATTACAAAATGTTAAATAAAACCACTAGAAAGGACCATTTTCCTCTACCTTTTATTGATCAAGTCTTGGATACCTTAGTTGGATGAAAATACTTTTCATTCCTTGATGGATCCAGTGGCTATAATCAAATTCAAATAAGGGATGAGGATAAGGACAAAACCACTTTTACTTGTCCTTGAGGTACCTTTGCTTACTAAGTCTTACCATTTGGGTCATGTAACACACCTGCCACTTTCCAAAGGGTGATGCTTAGCATATTTTTGGATATGTTTGAAGAGACTATAGAAGTCTATGTGGATGATTTCATTGTTTACGGTGAAACTTTTGAAGAAGCTACAACTAATATGGAGAAAGTACTCCAACATTGTCAAGAAATAAACTTGTCCCTTAGTAATGAAAAATGTTTAATGTTAATGCAAGAAGGGATAGTTTTAGGATACCATATATTTGCTGAAGGGATTAAAGTAGACAAACACAAGATTTAAGTGATTAAGAATCTATCCATTCCCCAAACATAAAGATATGTTCATAGTTTTCTAGGCTCTTCTAGATATTATAGGCAGTTTACCCAAGATTTTAGCAAAACTGCCAAACCTTTGCATACACTATTGACCAAAAATGTTGAGTTTGTATGGACTAGTGAGTGTGAGAAAGCATTCTAGATTTTAAAGTAAAAAAATTAATAACTACTCCTATGTTGAGAGGTCCAAATTAGAACCCCCCCTTTCATATTTACGTTGATGCATCTAACAATGCTATAGGGGCAACACTAGAATAGATGGATAGAGATGAATTTTATGCCATCTATTATGTCAGTAAACATCTTACGAGTGCTGAGTTCAACTACTCTGTCATAGAGAAAGAGTTCCTTGCAGTAGTTTATGCTATAAATTATTTCACCACTATATCATAGGTTATAAAATATTTGTGCACACAGATCATACAACCATCAGTTATCTGATGAATAAGCCTACGGTGAGTGGTAGATTTATCATGTGGCTTTTACTTTTGCAGGAATTTGATATAACCATTATTGACAAACTCGATAAGGATAATGTTGTTGCAGATTTTATTTCTAGGTTAATATCTCATAACAACACTACCACTAAAGATCCATTCTTGGATGAGCATCCTTTGCTCTTGATGAAAAAATACCATGGTACGCAGATATGGCTAATTACTTAGCCACCAATAAAATATCTCTTGCACTCTCACCTTGAGAAGCTCAAAATTTTATTGAGAAGAGTGTAGTATTCTCATGGATTGATGGTTGTCTATTTAAAACCAGGCCCAATCAACTCACACATAGATGTGTTGAGGAAAATAAAATTGCAAAAATTCTAATATCTTGTCATGACGAACCATATGACAGACACTTTTTAGGGAAGAGAACTGCATTTAAAATTTTGTAGGTTGGGTATTATTGGCTCTCCTTATTTAAATATGTAGTCAAATATGTTAGCCAGAGTGACCAATATTAGAGAATGGATATACCAACTCTACGTGATGAAATGCCACTTTAGCCCCGTGTGCATATTGAAACGTTCGATAAATGGGGAATGGATTTTGTTGGACCAATTAATCCATAGTCTAATGGTAAACGATTTATTTTGGTATGTACTGACTATGTGACTATGTGGATTGAAGTGCAAGCACTACGAAACACAAAATAAGATATCATAGCACAATTCTTGTATGAATCAATTTTTACCAGGTTCAGTGTTCCTAGGGAGATTACCACTGACTAGGGGACCCAGTTCACCTCAAAGATGATATAGGAGTTGATGAAGTAGTATTAAATCCAACACAATAAGACCACCCCTATCATTTGCAAGCAAATGGGTAGGTGGAGGTCACGAACAGGGATTTGGAGAACATTCTCACCAAAATAGTGCAACAACACAAGAAGGATTGGGAAAATCGCCTATCAAAAGCAATATGGGCATATCGCACTACCTAAAAAACCACTATAGGATTTACACCATTACAATTAGTGTATAGAAAGAACACCATGATGCAAATTGAGTTTGAAATTACAACTCTACGAACTGCTACAAAGCTGAACTTGAATCTAGACATCACACAACAAGAATGGATTCACCAACTGAACCAACTGGATGAATATTGGTAAGATGTGTTGTAGTATACAAAAATTACACAAAAGTAGAGGGCCATATGGCATGACTGCCACATACGGTCAAAATGGTTTAAGGAAGAATATTGGGCATTACATTATGATTCTTGATTCCAAGAGCAAAAGGGAAAACTCATGTAGAGGCAGATGGGCTTGTATGAAGTGGTTGAGGTAATTAATAACAATGATGTCCACATCAAAATTATCAATGGCAATGACATCATTTTAATAGTCAACAACCATCGCTTGCATTCAAATCATGCACATTCAATCCATGCAATCAGCTTAGACGCAGGCATGGAGGAGACCCCGTTTGATACAAATATTTCATCAGTTTGATGAATGCTTATGCATTTGTAAAAAAAATATTATTATTATTTATAATATTTTTCTAATATTAGCATAGGTTTTTCTTTCTTTTATTTTTCCTATTTTTGTTTACTTTTTATGTGTTTATTTTTGCAATACACGTGGACTCAGATGCAATTTATAGGCAACTGGGCAACTAGGCCTATCTGGCACAAAGCCATGATCCCTGTTTTTATTTTCCCTTTTGTGTGTTTATTTTTGCAGGAGACATGGACTTAGATGCAATATATAGGCAGTTGGGTCAAACCAGGCCTATTAGGCATGAAGCCATGCTGACTTGCATTTTTCTCGCTTTCTAAGGGGTAGTAGAGCAGAGAAAGCACCAACTTCCCATCAAGAGGGTAGTGCTTACATCCAGGCTTGTGTACAGGTGTTTACTTCATAATGGAAGAAAATGCCTATATGTGGGTCAATGCAGTGGACACTGAATTTTCAATGAAGCGAGGTGCTTGTATTCGAACCTCGAAGAAAATGCCTATATTTCAAAATATGGAGGTGCCTATATTTAGATCGTAGAAAGGCACCTATCTTTGAGTCAATCTAGGGAACACTGAATTTCCACCAGAGAGAAGGTGCCTATATTCCAAAAAAATAGAAGGTGCCTATATCCAAAAAATTCAGAGGGTGTCTATATTCCACAAAAGGCACCTATATCCCCCACACAATAAACACCTATATCTAGAAATCAGAGAAAAGACACTTATATTCCAAACATAGGGTGCTTGTATCCCAAATACCAAAAGAAAAGGTACATGTATTCCCAACACAAGGTGTCTGTATCCATAGAACAGAGAGAGGGGCACTTGTATTTTGAAGTAGAGATGATGCCTATATTCGACATCAAATAAGTAGTGAGTGCTTGTATCCAGAAGCAGCAGGTCCCTATATCCAATGATGGCACCAATATCCATGCATAGTCAATGAAGTCAATATCCATGCATAGTCAATAACATTAGTACTTTATTTTTCACATAAGACCTCGAGACTAATAAAAATGTAGTACCAATAACATTACTTTGACAAGATCACCATGCATAAAAAAAATGCATGCCATTGATTTGCCTCGGTCCACTGTTGTCACACTTCGATCAATCAAGTTGCACTACCAAGAGTTTACATATCATGATTTATGGAAAACCACCCAAGTATGTACTGATTTTTTTGTTATATGTGTGCATAGTTATCATAAATAAACATCTCTATGTAACGCGTCAACACATATCCTGCAAAACTACTGTCCAATCATGCAACCCCCAGTCTGCAATCTACCATGTGGCACTAATCAAGAATAAGGGAAGAGGTTGTAACTGTTTCCACATAAATCTAACACACAATTTAAGAGTTAATTATGCAGATGCTGTAATTACTACTGATTATAGGTAGATAGGTGCCTTGTATGCATGGATACAGTCGCATGCTTCAACATGTTTCAAAATAAATAAAAGTGCCTATTTACAACCAAAGAATAACTAGAATAATAGAGCAAACGATACCATGGGAGGAAATTTGAGCAATCATGCACTAAAGAAGTATGAACCCAAGGATCTCTCAAGCATAATTGGTTTTGTTCGATACAGTTCGAGGCTAAGAATTTGTAGCCTCCATGGATGATGGTATTGTGAGGATGTGCGAATTGGTCATATCAGTCATGGAGGAGTACATTGCAAAAGTTATCGGTCTTCATGCACAAGATATCATACCTACAAGGATGACAATGTTGGGTGTTGCACTCAAAGTTTTTTGGGCAATCTACTACGCAATTGATGTGATATGGGTTGCCAAAATAGTATGTCCCTGAACTATGGTGGTAGGTATTTGAGCAAGTGGTAAAGTTTTTCACTTGCACTGGAAAATACTTGTGGTTGAATGTTAACCACCTTCGATTTATAAATCACCTACTACATGGGGATCACATTAATTTCCCCTATTATCTAATCTGTACCCTAAAGGATGAGGCCAATCGATACCAAGTGGACACAATGACAACATTAAGGCATCATAAGCTATAATTTCTTCTCTAATTGAACATGCTAATGTGCAGATGGTTGCACTAGTAGCTGAAGAGGAGATTTCTACATCAAAATCGACTAGTGGACGATAGGAAGATGAATAGGATGAAGAGGCAGAAGTACTTATCTCCCACCATAGCCAATCTAAAGAGAAGGCAAAGCAAGTAGACTCTGTAACCTTCCAAGCAATGTCATCGTCTGCTTCACAACATAGCCACGCTATAAGTAAGGTAGAGGAGGCTGAACCAAGCCCATCACAAACAATGTTGTCGTTTATCTCCCAACACTCGAACTAGGAGGTAGAATAGGCTATCTCAAGCCTATTTCGGGCAATGTCACCACCAGTGACCAGGAGTAGAGTGACAATGGAATATTTGGTTGATTATAGTTGGGATGATGAACACATGATAAAAGATGAACTGATCACCAAGATGTTGTAGGGTGTTGAGAAGCAACACACCCCCACTGAAAAATGAGATTCCATCCTTAGAAAGCCCTGAACTTCCATTTTTGCAGTAGGGACCCTCTTGATAATTTTCAGTGTTTAAATCCAATTTTGCTTGCCTCTTTGTTAAAGTTGTGCCTTTTTCCAAGTCTTTCTAGCATTGTTATTTCAAGCTTAACTTTCTACATGCTAGAATCATTCATGCACAAAGAAAATCTCGCACCGATACCGAGAAAAATCTAGAAAACAGTTGCATAAATTCACCGAAAACCAAAACTTTCCATTTTTGGTAGTGTCGCGATATCGCGACACTTCCATTTTCGGAAATGTCGCGATATCGCGACGAATTTTGGCAAAAGCAGCTAAGTCGGAAAAGTGTAGCGAAATCGCGACACTTTCCATTTTTGGAAGTGTCGCGATATCGCGACGTTTCCATTTTTGGAAACCGTCGCGAAATCGCTACCGACAGGAGGAGAGAGAAGGAAAGTTGTGCGGAAGGGCGCGATTTTGCGACATGTCGCGAAATCGCGACATGTCGCAATTTCGCGTCAGGAGAGAGAAGAAGGGTTGCAAGAATAAAAAATTGGCTAAGTATGAAAATGGTCGCGATTTCGCGACATGTCACGAAATCGCGACACTTTCTGGAGAGAGAGGAAAATCGTACTCAGGAAGCAAAATCAAGTTGCATGAACAATCTAGGGGAAGCCAAGTGCAAGGGCAGGCGCGATTTTGTGACATGTCGCGAAATCGCGACATGTCGCAGTATCGCGGCTTGCAAAGGAAAGGTTGTGCGACGGCCAGGAAGGTGTCGCGATTTCGCGACATGTCGCGAAATCGTGACATGTCGCATTTTCGCGACCAAGTTGGGAAGAAGAGCTGCTAGCGCCAGGGACGTCGCGATTTCGCGACATGTCGCGAAATCGCGACATGTCGTAGAATCGCGATAGGAGAGAGAAAGTTACATGAAAGGCCTGAAAATGCAAAACAACTGTAAACAGAAGGCGTCCTGGGATAGTGACACGTGTCAAGACACGTATCAGATGAAACAGAGGCCGACGTGCAAGAAAGATTAGGATTTTGATATGTTTTAATGTTAAAGTATTGATTTAATGTTTATTAAATTGCTAATCTAATCTTTTTGTCTTTCATGCAGGAATCCATCTGTCACTTGCGGGATAGCGAGAAAATGGCCATAAAGACAAAGTTAAAGTGCAATTTAATCAAAGGCGGCCATGTTGAAAAGGAAGGTGCCGAGAGTTGATGTGCACTTTTACCGGTGAAAGCATTCAATGAGGATTTATGGCAGAGTTAATAGCAGGCAGACATTTTCAACTCCGGGATAGATTTGCAGAGATGGAATAGCGGAGAAGTGGTGACTCATCCGGCTCACCAACGCAAATTAATGAAAGCATTTATTTGCAGTTACGGGTGAATGCAAGTGGCATTCGATTCTATCTTCTCCATTTATGACAGCTGACCGCCCTGATTTGCAGAAGGGTTAAGTTTTATCCGATGCTTTGATTTTAAAGTGGCTTTATATTGTAAAACCCGGTCCTAGGGTTTAAGTGTGATAAGATTTGCAGTTAAGAAAAGATATTTTCTGTAAAGATCAGGATCTGTCCTGAGTCTATAAATACAACTGCAAAATGTAATCGCAGGAGGCGGAGACTTAGAAATAAAAGGCTTATAAGCAATTTCTTGCAAATTTTGTGAAATCCTTTGTTTTCTGGACTGGGAGTTGATGTGCTTTTGCTGTTTTCTATGGTAGCATGGCCAGGAGCCTAATATTTTACAGATCTGTGATAAGTGTATCTTCTTCTGTTATCCGTTCCATTAAAGTTTGTTAGATATATGCTGTAAATCTGCCATTATCAAGTTTAAATATGTTGTTAGGCTTCAGTTGTTCCATTGTCTGCTAGGGGAAATTACAGATTTGAGGTTCAAGTTTGTTCTAATTGCTCTGTCTTCACTGTGTGAGCTAGGCTATCGGTGAAAGATACCAGTTTTAACCAACTTCCCTTCGGTTTATAATTTTCTGCTAGACCTGTTCCATTTTGCCTTGTGCTCTTGGTTGAAAGTGATCTTAGAAATCTGGACGCTTTCTTCTTTGATTTGTTCTGTTGTGAAGCTGATAGTATAGATGAAATTGATAGTTTTAAGTTTTACAGTTTAAAGTTTGATAAACTTCCCTTCTTGCCTTACCCTACCCTCTCTTTGCTTACCGTGAATGATCCATTTTTACTTTCTTTATTTGTCTTTTATTTGAATCTCTGACCCATGAGAGCTAGATCAAGAATCAAGTTAAATCCGATTGTTAACAAGTAACAACTTTCGCAACTACTGAACAAGTTCAGGAACCCCCTGTAAGGTAACAGACATATCCATATTGAAATCTATTCCAGAAGCAGAAAAGAGTGAATAGACATTCGACCCGACTCTGTAACTCACACCTTGGATAACCAGCTAGATCCTAAAGTGAGTGGGATTCATCCCGTGGGTGTCTCCGGAGCTTCCTGCTCATCCTTCACAGGGTGCGTATGAAAGCCGGACCAACATCTAATTGGCGCTAGAAGGAGGGCCGAGAACATCTGTTCTTAGTGCACTTGAGTTGGGAAATCCGACTGTATGTGGTGCTTGACAAATACTGTATTTTATCCAGAGTCTGGCATTTTAACATTTAAAAGTGGCTCAGTTTTATAAATTGTCAGTACAGTTTTTGTAAGTTGTCAGTGCAGTGTTTTAAATTGCCAAATACAGAACCTGTTGAGAACTGCAAAGTTATAAGTGCTTGTGAAAACTGGATTCTACATACAGGGTAACAAGGTCCCACCCCATAGCTGGAGAGCTCCTTGTTCCCGAATTAGAAACTCCGAGAAGAAGTAGCCACATAAGGGCCACATCTCTATCACAGACAGCTTTATCACCATTGATAGTCACTCCAACCAGAGCTCGGAATATTCCTCGTCAATCCATTAGCTATGGCAAATTGGTTGGGCTCCACAGCTTTGAACATTCCGGGTATAGCCCATGACTTGCCCAAAAATCCAGAAAGATATCTCCCCAGGTACAAACATGATGGGACAAGAACTGCAGAAGAACACTTGGTTGCATTCAAGAATGCACTGAAGTTATTAAATGTACAAGCATGAGGATGTTGCCTGCAGACTCTTCCCGTTCACTCTCCAGGAGGGAGCTTATGATTGGTTTTTAAACCTCACCAATGATTCTATCACCAGCTGGAATGATTTAGAGAAAGTTTTTGTGTCACAGTTCGTGGAAGTGATAGACCCCAAGTATTTTATATCAGCAGCTTTCTAGCATCAAAAGGGAATTAAGTGAATCTATCGGATCCTATAATGTCGATTCCGGAAAGCCTATGGTAGACTTACTCGGGTATTATGTACCTAATGCTGACTTGGCATTAGAGATTTTTAGAAATTCCCTGGATCCCATGACCTCTCGTCTTCTTGAAGAGAGATGCCACTGTTACCAATTTGACATAAGCCTACAAAGAAGCTTTGATTCTGGAAAGACAGCTTGGGACCCCAACCTTTAAATGCTCAAGCAAGTTCCTCCGATCACACAAGCCGCTCCCGTGTTTAATCCCATTCCACATCGATGATGCCGCCAGTCTGTCGACTCTACCATCAACAAGTCCATCAACCGCTGCACTCGTTGAGAATGTACGGAACCCAGTGAAAGAGGCCGACAATGCAAGGATTGAAGAAGTCTCAAAGATTGTTCAAAAGTTGGCCAATGATTTTCTGAGTTTTAAAAGGCAAACTTCTACTGGTGACAATCCCAACAGATACTCATATCAGCCAAACAGATTTAACAGGCCCCCATATGAACCTAATAAAGATTACAAGGGTAAAACTCATGATGTGAACATCTGTGATTTAGCTCTGCCCAACTGGTGCAGAATACATGCCACTTCTCAGCATGGGGAGTTGGACTGTCTGGAATTTTGCAATGCATTTGAAGCCTTGTCTGGTGATCTGATCTCCCCTGAAAATCAAAGAACTGTTGATGGCCCAAGTTCATCTGGCCACAGTGCAGCCATGGTCCTGGATTCCTTTTCTTTCCCGGATGAATCTGAGAATGTAGTTGAAATGCCTATAGATGAAGTACAGGCTTTCCAGCAGTACAGAAGAGATAGCTACAACCTGAGGAACAGGAATCCTGAGCCAAATACCACATCAACTCCTCCTGACAACTCTCACAATATTCCTCCGGACCCCTCTCCAAGCAATAATCCACCTCCACCAAAGGGAGGAGCTCAGAGAGTACCAGATGTTGTTGTTCCTCCACTTAACAAAGGATATAACATAGTGGAGGATATGAAAAATATTAAGGCCAACATTACTCTGCATGAGCTGGCACAGATTTCAGAGCAGAGAGACAACCTGATAAAGACATACTCTGGCCCTGCTGCTAAACCTGTAGACAAGGGAAAGAAAATAGCAAATGCCAATCTAGCCATGTACAAAGAAAAAACTGAAGTTCCCCCCTTTTTACTGACTGTCAAAATTTTTGGGAAGAACTTACATAATTGTTTGGTAGATTCAGGTGCATCTGCTAATGTTATGCCGTTGGCCATTTGTCAGCAATTGGGGTTGACCCCAATGAAATCTGAAAGAAGAGTCGTCCAATTGGACAAGTCAGAAGTTAAAGTTGTTGGAGAGCTTCAAAATATTCACATCCAATTAGCCTCTGAGCCTAGGGCTCAGCATAAGATTGAAATCCAAGTTGTGGATATCCCAGTGGGGTATGGGATGCTGTTGAGTAGGGATTGGTCTAGGTCTCTAAATGGATACCTGGCAACAGATTTTTCACACATGTGGTTGCCATGGAAAGGAGTGGCAAATCAGTTGCGGGTTGACAGAGAACCCAGGTACAAGCACACCATTACAGAGTACAATGCAGCTAATGAAACTGTCAATATTGCAGAGGTAGATATTGGTGTCTACAATTTGACAACTGGGCAGAGTAACCAGTTTAACAAAGCTCATCCTGTACATACTAATGAAGTCTGGACACTTCATGTGGATGGAGCCAGATGTAAGCAGGGTTCTGGAACAGGGGCAGTCCTCAAAGGGCCTCAAAGTCAGACATTTTTTATGTCTTACCGCCTGCAGTTCCCATGTACTAATAATTTAGCAGAGTATGAAGCTCTGATTTTAGGTTTAAAGTTTGCTTTGGATAAAAATGTGAAAAACATTCAAGTTTTCACTGATTCGAATTAGTGGCAAGTCAAGTCGTGGGTAAATTCCAGTGTAAAGCCTCCTATTTGAAGGGATACAAACACAGGGCCTGGGATCTTGTAGAAGGCTTTGATGCATTCAATCTGACACACATACCCAGGGAACAAAATTCACATGCTGATGTCCTGGCATCTTCAGCTGCAAGTTTAAAGCCATTGGAAGATTTTAAGTGGGATAAGTTCTCAATTGAGTTAGTCCCCTGTCCTTCAGTTCCAAACAATATAGACAACTTTCAAGTTTTCTCAGATGATCAACAGATTGTAAACTTTTTGCAGAGTACTAACACCTTTGAGAATGCTATAATTGATGAAGGCCAAAGAGACACCCTGCTGGAACAGTTGGATGATGACAGGGGAATCATGAGGTTGAAGGACAACAGGATCCCAAAAGGAATGGTGGAGCTAGAAAGGCTATTTGATGTTGACAAGATCAGGCAAAGGGTGAATTCTGAGGATTTTGTAGCTGCCACAGACAATGGGACTGAAGACCTGAACATAGGCACTGAGGAGGATCCAAAGAACATCAAGTTGGCAAAGGACTGTGATCCAAAAATAAAGAGAAATATGATTGATTTCCTGCACAGATCCAAGGATGTAATGGCCTGGTCATACAAAGATTTAAAGGTATTTGATCCAAAAGTTTACACTCACATCATACCTTTGAAAGAATCTTGCAAGCCTTTCAGACAAAAACAGAGGCATGTTAATGCTCTGTTAGAACCCCTTATCCTGAAAGAAGTAGAAAAGCTCTTGAGTGCAACAATTATTTTTCCCATCGTGCACTCTACCTGGGTGGCCAATCTGGTGCCAGTCAGGAAGAAAAATGGGGAGATCCGCCTGTGTGTGGATTTCAGGAATTTAAATAAGGCATCAGAAAAGGACAACTATCCCCTGCCTTCTATGGATGAAGTCCTGCAAATTGTTAATGGATCAGAGATAATGTCTTTCTTGGATGGCTTCTCAGGCTATAACCAGATATTGGTGGAGAAAGAAGACAGAATGAAGACTGCTTTTACCACCAAGTGGGGGACTTTTGCTTACAAGAGGATGCCATTTGGTTTAATAAATGCTGGAGCAACATTTCAAAGAGCAATGGATCATGCCTTCAAGGGGCTTATGGGCAAATGTATTGTTGTATACATGGATGATTTAACAGTCTTCTCCAAATCCAGATTTGACCATGTCAAGCACTTAGAGTCTGTGTTTAACAAGTGCAGGGAGTTTGGCATTTCTCTGAATCCAAAGAAATGCATTTTTGGTGTAACGTAAGGGAAGCTCCCGGGGCACTTAGTCACAAAGGATGGCATTTCTATGGATCCAGCAGAGTTGAGGCCATATCTGGCATACCATTTCCCAACTCCAAGAAAGAGTTGAGGTCATTCTTTGGAAAGATAAACTTTGTTAGGAAGTTCATCTCCGGCTTTGCAGAGATAGTTAAGCCAATGAATGACATGTTAAAGCAGACTGCCCAGATTGTCTGGACCCCAGAAGCTAAGGCTGCCTTCCAAGAAATCAAGACAGCCATTAAACAAGCACCAGTCCTGGTAAGCCCAGACTTCAATGCAGATTTTTACCTGTACACTTTCTCTTCAGAACATACACTTGCTGCAGTTCTGACTCAACGGAGGGAAACTGGAGAACATCCAATTGCTTTTAAGAGCACCAATTTGAAGGGAGCTGAACTGAAATATTCTAGATTAGACAAACAAGCTTACGCTTTAGTAAGAGCAGTGAAGCAGTTCAGACACTATATACTCAGAAGCAAAACTCATGCCATAGTGCCAGACCCAACTGTGAAATACCTCCTAAGTCAGAATGAGTTGGGTGAACTGAGAGGCAATTGGGTTACCAGGTTGCAAGAGTATGACTTGGAGATTAGGCCTGCTAAATTGATCAGAGGACTTGGTTTGTCCAGACACATTGCTGAAGTGCCTCTACGGGAAGAAGTTAATCAGTTAAATTCTGAATCTGATGATTGGTATGGAGATATCATTCATCTGCTACAGTTTGGAATTTGCCCATCCCATTTGAACAGAACTCAAAGGAGAGCATTAAAGTTAAAAGCTGCTCATTATCTCCTCAAGGCAGGTACTCTGTACAGGGAGAATTATGCCGGCATCTTTCTAAGGTGCATTTCTCCCAGTGAAGTCAGTGAAGTCATGGCTAGTTTTCATGAAAAACTAGGGGTAGGGCATCCATCAGGATCTGCCACTGCACATAAAATACTAAGAGCAAAGTTATTACTGGCCTACACTTTTTAAGGATGCACATCAGCATGTCAGGACCTCGCCATCAGTGCCAGACTTTTGCAGCCAAAGAGGCTAACTAGGCCCTGCCATTGCAACCAGTTGTGATAAACAAACCTTTCATGCAGTGGGGACTTGATTTTGTGGGAGTCATTAACCCAAATTCTTCAGTAGGGCATAAATATGTTCTGACAGCTACTGACTATTGCACAAGGTGGGTTGAAGCAGCAGCCACCACAAGAAGCACAACTCAAGAAGTCATTGAATTTCTTGAAACAAATATCATAACTAGATTTGGGGTTCCCCTGAATTTGGTCTGTGATAATGGGCCAGCCTTCCAATCATTGGAGTTTGCAGATTGGGCATACCATATGGGGATAGTTATCGATTCTCATCCAACTACTATCCCCAAGGCAACGGATTGGCCGAGTCAACAAACAAGAATTTAATGAATGCCATCAAGAAGTCTCAGACAGATAAACCCGTGCAGTGGCATACATTGTTGAAATATGCACTGTGGGCTGACCGGATAATGCACAAAGTCGCTCTTAAGACCTCTCCCTTTGTTTTGTTGTATGGTACCCAGCCAATTGTTCCCATCTCCTTGAAGTTGCCCACCTACCAATTTGCCTTAGATTATTTTGAGGATCATGATGATGCTGAAGCCCGTGTTTTAGACCTCACTAACTTGCAGGATGAAAGACTCCAAGCCCTGGAGCACTTCAATAGAGCATCAAGAAACTGTCAAAAGGTGGTTTGACAAGAGGGCCAAAGTGAAAGCTTTCAGACTGGCAGACTTGGTGCTCCTGTGGGACAAGGCTCATGAGAAGAAGGGTAAGCATACAAAGTTGCAGCCACTGTGGATAGGCCCCTACCAAATTGCTGAGATATTGGGTAACAATGCATTCCGTTTACAAGATCTGGATGGTAATTTTTTGTGGACCTGTTAATGGTCAATACTTGAAACATTATTTCTCCGTTGTTCCATCCAATGTATCATTTGAATGAAGTCATAAAGAAGTTGTAATATGTGTACATATTGTAAATAGCTCTGCAAGTTTATTCTCGCTTTAGTATAGTTCTAGTTTTCTTGTGCAATTGTTTCAGTAGTTTTTAGTTTTATGTTTCTTCTTGGTTGCCTGTACTGTTTTTAGTTGTTGTGTTTTTAGTTAATCCTTGTTTTATTTAAGTCGTATAGTCTTTTGTTTCAGTTTTAGTTGCTTTGCTTCTTTTTCTTTGCTGCCTGTACAGTTCGGTGTTTTAGTCTGTACAGTTTTATTTTGTTTTGCTTTAAGGCCTGTGTCTGTCCTTGGAAGTCTGTGCAAAGTCCTTTGGCTTTTGAAATCTGTCCTTTAACCTTTGCCTGAGCATCAATGAAAAGTCAGCCTTCAAAATTATTTTATTCTGAGCTGATCAATCTAGTACCCCATTCTGTTCATTGTTCCAATTGAGATGGTCTGCTTAAATTGAACAGTGGAACTATTTTGTTATTCAGGACAAAGGTAGAGAGATGATTGGATTTTGTGTCTTGCTTGCCACAGTTGTTTTAATGATAGAGAAACTGCTATGCTGTTTGGTTGGAGGAACTCCCGGGAATCCAAGAAAATCTGGTTATAAGAGGGGACTATGATTCATGCAATTATTTGGGTATCCACAGAGGCTATCAGTGCCTAGACTGAAACAGTTTCCGATTGATCAAATGATAAAAGAAAATTGTAATTTCTATAATGCCTTTCAGATATTGATGCATTTCAAAAATAAGAGAAAAAAAAAAAAAAAAAGAGTTATATGAGAGAGAGGCAGCCCGATTCCAAAAGCTATTTTTCTTTTACCAAGTTGAAGATCCTTCCTTACAGTTGTAAATTTGGGTCGTGTAAATCTAAAGGGTAACTCTGTCTAGGCTGTAAAAGGCTAAACTAGTAAACAGAGCTCTACTCGGTTTCCCCTTTTTACAATCTAGAAAAGCTGATCAGTCCAAAGTTCATCATTCAATCCAGTCATCCTTGAAGAAAGTTTTATACCCTTTGTAATTGCACATCAGAAATCTTCCTTGAAGTAATTCAGCCTAGTATGTCCTTGGGAAATTTTAACAGCTAGCAGTTGGCAGTCAATTTATTGTGAAGAATGTCTGTGGCAAGGCATGATGCATGGTCTTTTTGTTTTGAAACCAGAGTCTTGGGTTCTAAAATAATGCTACTATTTTACCCGCAGATATCGCCATTTGTTGAGAAGCAACACACCCCCACTGAAAAATGAGATTCCATCCTTAGAAAACCCTGAACTTCCATTTTTGCAGTAGGGACCCTCTTGATAATTTTCAGGTTTAAATCCAATTTTGCTTGCCTCTTTGTTAAAGTTGTGCCTTTTTCCAAGTCTTTCTAGCATTGTTATTTCAAGCTTAACTTTCTACATGCTAGAATCATTCATGCACAAAGAAAATCTCGCACCGGTATCGAGAAAAATCTAGAAAACAGTTGCATAAATTCACTGAAAACCAAAACTTTCCATTTTTGGTAGTGTCGCGATATCGCGACACTTCCATTTTCGAAAATGTCGCGATATCGCGACGAATTTTGGCAAAAGAAGCTAAGTCGGAAAAGTGTAGCGAAATCGCGACACTTTCCATTTTTGGAAGTGTCGCGATATCGCGACGTTTCCATTTTTGGAAACCGTCGCAAATCGCTACCGGCGGAGGAGAGAGAAGGAAAGTTGTGCGGAAGGGCACGATTTTGCGACATGTCGCGAAATCGTGACATGTCGCATTTTCACGTCAGGAGAGAGAAGAAGGGTTGCAAGAATAAAAAATGGTAAGTATGAAAATGGTCGCGATTTCGTGACATGTCGCGAAATCGTGACACTTTCTGGAGAGAGAGGAAAATCGTACTCAGGAAGCAAAATCAAGTTGCATGAACAATCTAGGGGAAGCCAAGTGCAAGGGCAGGCGCGATTTTGTGACATGTCGCGAAATCGCGACATGTCGCAGTATCGCGGCTTGCAAAGGAAAGGTTGTGCGACGGCCAGGAAGGTGTCGCGATTTCGTGACATGTCGCGAAATCGCGACATGTCGCATTGCGACCAAGTTGGGAAGAAGAGCTGCTAGCGCCAGGGACGTCACGATTTCGTGACATGTCACGAAATCGCGACATGTCGTAGAATCACGGTAGGAGAGAGAAAGTTACATGAAAGGCCTGAAAATGCAAAACAATTGTAAACAGAAGGCGTCCTGGGATAGTGACACGTGTCAAGACACGTATCAGATGAAATAGAGGCCGACGTGCAAGAAAGATTAGGATTTTGATATGTTTTAATGTTAAAGTATTGATTTAATGTTTATTAAATTGCTAATCTAATCTTTTTGTCTTTCATGCAGGAATCCATCTGTCACTTGCGGGATAGCGGGAAAATGGCCATAAAGACAAAGTTAAATGCAATTTAATTAAAGGCGGCCATGTTGAAAAGGAAGGTGCCGAGAGTTGATGTTTCATTCCAGTAGATCTGTCCACAAATGACTAAGATTTTACCGGTGAAGGCATTCAATGAGGATTTATGGCAGAGTTAATAGCAGGCAGATATTTTCAACTCCGGGATAGATTTGCAGAGATGGAATAGCGGAGAAGTGGTGACTCATCCGGCTCACCAACGCAAATTAATGAGAGCATTTATTTGCAGTTGCGGGTGAATGCAGGCTGCATTTGATTCTATCTTCTCCATTTATGGCAGCTGACTCCCCTGATTTGCGGAAGGGTTAAGTTCTATCCAGACTTTGATTTTAAAATGGCTTTATATTGTAAAACCCGGTCCTAGGGTTTAAGTGTGATAAGATTTAGGGTTTAAGAAAAGATATTTTCTGTAAAGATCGGGATCTGTCCCGAGTCTATAAATACAACTCGCAAAATGTAATCGCAGGAGGCGGAGACTTAGAAATAAAAGGCTTATAAGCAATTTCTTGCAAATTTTGTGAAATCCTTTGTTTTCTGGACTGGGAGTTGATGTGCTTTTGCTGTTTTCTGTGGTAGCATGGCCAGGAGCCTAATATTTTATAGATCTGTGATAAGTGTATCTTCTTCTGTTATCCGTTCCATTAAAGTTTGTTAGATATATGTCTGTAAATCTGCCATTATCAAGTTTAAATATGTTGTTAGGCTTCAGTTGTTCTATTGTCTGCTAGGGGAAATTACAGATTTGAGGTTCAAGTTTGTTCTAATTGCTCTGTCTTCACCGTGTGAGCTAGGCTGCCGGTGAAAGATACCAGTTTTAACCAACTTCCCTTCGATTTATAATTTTCTGCTAGACCTGTTCCATTTTGCCTTGTGCTCTTGGTTGAAAGTGATCTTAGAAATCTGGACACTTTCTTCTTTGATTTGTTCTGTTGTGAAGCTGATAGTATAGATGAAATTGATAGTTTAAGTTTTACAGTTTAAAGTTTGATAAACTTCCCTTCCTGCCTTACCCTACCCTCTCTTTGCTTACCGTGAATGATCCATTTTTACTTTCTTTATTTGTCTTTTATTTGAATCTGCTGACCCATGAGAGCTAGATCAAGAATCAAGTTAAATCTGATTGTTAACAAGTAACAACTTCTGCAACTACTGAACAAGTTCAGGAACCCCCTGTAAGGTAACAGATAGTCCATATTGAAATCTATTCCAGAAGCGGAAAAGAGTGAATAGACATTCGACCCGACTCTGTAACTCACACCTTGGATAACCAGCTAGATCCTAAAGTGAGTGGGATTCATCCCGTGGGTGTTACCGGTGTTTATGCTCATCCTTCACGGGGTGTGTATGAAAGCCGGACCAACATAGGGCATGGCCTCTGTTGAAGTGCTCCACAATAATTCTTTGAAGGAAGACCTCTAGGACCAATTTAAGGCCATGAAAGAGCAAACCTCCAAATAGGAGGAGAAATTCAAAGTAGAACAAGCTAAATTCTAGGAGTCTTGATGAGCTACCATAGCAAAGCAATGAGAATATAACAACATTGTGCGACAGTTGCATGAGATAGAGTAGTAGTTGAAGAACATGGTCTAGCAATTGCAGTAGTTGCTAGTCGCTAAAGCGGATTGAGTTGATGTTGTATAGATGGATTAGGCCATGGACCCAAGGATTTCCTCTATAAATTCGAAGGAGAAGGTGGCATCTACAGGGACGTTCCATTCTGATGCCAGGAGGACATCAAATGTCCATATGTATGATTTAGGAAACCAATCAAAAACCCCTTTGGTGAACACTTCTTAGGAATAGGGGAGCCTTGTTTCATAGCATACCCCCCCTATGATTGAAATTATGGATAGTAAGGATGTTGAGTTAGCCAAAAAATTTACAACTACCCAATCAACTAATAAACTAGTAGTTAACCGATCGAGGACTACCCAATCAACTAGTGAGTTTACAACACATGTGGATGTGACCCAATTAGTTGGGAAATCACCCACACAAGATACAACTATCCAATTAGTTGAGAAGTTAGAGGAGTAGGATGATATGGGCTAATTATAGGAATTAATCGATCCCTCAATAGTTGCACAATCAGTTGGTAAACCTACATTGACCAAACTATGGTTGGTCAATTTGATGAGCAGTTAGAGGTTGAACCTCTTATTGAGATGCTACTGAACTAGGATACACAATAAATAGATTCAAGCTTGAAAAAGGTAAAGATAGAATGTAAAGCCCACAATAAGATGACTAGGGAGTCAAGCATTAGTATTAATCCTACCTGACCAAACCAATTTTGGGCATTGTATGGTTTTGATGACAGGCATCTATCAAGGATTATGGAATTTTATCAATAAATGGGGATGTGTGACAAGGAGCCCATGATGCCATCACCAATAAGAGCACCTGAACCTTTATTGTTTGATGATGATAAGGATGATATAAATGATGCAATACTTGATCCATAGATAGCACATCTACCAAAAGCTCAAATATTTGATACATCACAGTTTCCACCATGGGATATGCCATAAATTGCAATGGTAGAGCAACACACTAAAAATCATTTCTTCTGGAAGCAGGCTGAACTAGCTTTACAAAAGGATGTAACCATATTTTCTGGACTACCAAAGGAAGAGGACACAGGTAGGCAAAAATCATGTAAAAGAAACCTCGAAACAGGGGCAGGTCCCAACCAGCCCACAAGGCAGAGCCAGCATAAGAAAGCACCAAAAATAGAAGAAGGTGCCAACTAGCCTAAGCAACGTAGCAAGCATAAAAGAGACAAAGAGAAGGACAAAGCCACAAGTCAAGAAAGGAAATGTTGGAATATGGATTATTGGAAGGTTGTTTCTAAAATAGGGGATTATTATCAATAGGTGTCACGAGGATGTGGAAATACTTAGGCATAGGGGGATGAAGAGCACCAAAATTGCTCATTTTTTGTGCATGTTTTAATGAGGTATTGTGCAACATTATTAACATTAGAGATGTATTTTTATGAAATTATTGCATGCATTTAATAGAAATTGACATATTATGCTTGAATGATGTTTTTAGTGGAAAATATGTGTAGATGTAGTACTTTGTTGCTTTTTCGCACCTTTTAGTCAAGGTCCCACATGGACCTAGCATTGGATAACACTTGTAATACGTTTGAGGAATGACAAGTGATTTAACGAAGATAGCAACATTGGAAAAAGAAGTCCAAATTCACTAAGGTACAATGCATGTATCTCGACCACAAGCTAGAATGTGCCTACCTTCCTACGAAAGGGAAAGTGCTTGTCTTCTAGTGATAGAATAAGCACATGTCTTCTAGTTACAGAACAAACATCTATATTCCGATATCAAGCTAGAAGGTGCTTGTATTTCGATGATAGAGCGAGTGCCTATCTTTCGATGACCAAAAAAGTGATAACTCTTAGAGAAATGAAAAGGGCCTATATGTGGTGCCTTTATCCCGATGACAAGCTAAAAAGGTGCTTGTATCCCAGTGACAAGCCAATAGGCGCTTATATCCAACGAAATAAAGTGTGTGTTGACTATTTAACTTGAAGACCATGCATAAGTTTAGAAATATATTGTTGTACAAACTTAGGGAGCACTATTTTTAACTTAAAAAGATTAATTTTAGCATGGCCACTCTTTTATTAGACACCAACTAAAACTACACACGAACTAGCTGTAGCAAATCACATGAAATAATTAAATTAGAATAGTCTAATTTTGTGATAGGAGATGGCTGCGTTCTGTATAAATTGCAGGCCACCCTTGAAGTGAAGGATCCCAAACCTGAATGTTATTCTATACTACATTATTAATAAAAGCTCGAGTGTTCTTTCTATTTACAACTTCAAAAAAGTGATTGTGTGAACTAGCTAGGCGAATGTCTACAGGAGCTTGGGCCCACTTCAGGTAGTAATCCTCCTCTATTTTTGCTTTCATTCATTTATGTTGTGTGTTTCTTTCCTATTTTATTTATTTTTGCAAGTGTGTTTCTTTCCTACTTAATTTATTTTTGCAACTATGTTTGTTTTTTGCTTTATTAATTTATGTAATGTGTTTAATTCTTGCAATTTCCTTTTAGTTGTGTGTTTACTTTTTGTAATTTTTCTTTCAATCATGTGTTTGATAATGATAATTTAATTTACTTTTCCTACAGTTTCAGTTAGTATTTATTTTCCTACACTTAATTATTGCTGGTTTGGATGAATTAAACTACACGAACAACACACACCCCACCAAACCAAGTGACACATAGGAATCATCTCCCAAATACTACAAGCATATATTTTGCACAAGTACTTAGAAAGTTTACGAACTCCTAGATTGATAAATTAAATGGAAGCAAAATAACTATTTTTAGAAACACCATTTTCTGATCACCAAAATGGTTTAATTGAATTTACAATAAATGTAATATTTTGGTATTTTGATGGGAGTGCCTCCCAATAAAAGCCACATATATCTGAGAAGTTTTGTTTGGAAAGTAAGTATGAGAATTATAGTTTTAGAGTTGATAGTGTAGCAATTTATGGTTTCTTGTTGGGAGAAATGACGAATATTGATATTTTTTTATAAAACCCTCTTTTGTTTTCTTTATTAGATTATGAATCAAGTCACTTACCTTCTTAGCTTGTATTATATTGTGTACCATAGTCTTTTTAAGTTTATACCACAATAAGAGGGTGATTGCAGTTGGAGGTTAACTGACCACCATTCATACACACTAGAAATCTATGTACACTAAGACTTAAACACGAGCCTTCTCTATAGAAAATAATCTATCTCAAACACTCTTGCTCAAATATAAAAGGCCTTTATTATGCATTGTTTTCTTGGATGGTGTTTGAAATTGGATAAATAATTTGCCTTCCATGTGAATAGGTAAAATTATCTTCTTTAGCATTTTTTAACAAACAATGTATGTCTTCTACATGCATAATAGCCAAGCTATAATACTACTATGTGGTCATGGTTTAATATGGGTTTTGAAAAATAATATGCTCTTCATATTTCTCAAATTGTTGTATCACCACAATCAACTCTTTGACATCATTTTTATTAAGAGATAAAATTTCATTCAGCTTATTTCCTTCTAGAGTTTTAATTTCACCAAGATAAAGATTGACACTATGATTGGGTAAGTTATCTACTACCTCCTTTCCTTCTCTATAGATATGCTCAAATTTCTAAGAGATTACCTCTAACAATAGTCTATGAACATTAACAATAATATTATTTTTTATCCTTAGTAGTTTTAAGGAGATGAATATGGTAATGATTTTGGTTCGAAGAATGATGCCCTAGCTAAGGAGGACGACCCATCAAGCGGAAGAAGCTCCAACCAAGAGCCAAGAGCCAAGCCCCTGGTATGTATGTATTTGTCTTGTTTACAACGAAATTCTGAACCCAGTTCCAACCTTATCACTATGAAATTAGCATAATACTGCTAGGGTTAAAGTAAGGGTTTTTTTCGGAGTTTTGGTTGCGAGGAGGGTTCACACAGGGAGAATACAATGGGAGAATCCTCGATAGGAGGGTTCACACAAGGGACTTTTGCAGGAAGGACTCAGAGTCCCAAGGGACCTAATACGCAATCCTTTGCGAAAGCAATCAGAGGCAGTAACAGGAAGAGAGATGATACAGGAGAACAGGCCAAAAAATCCCTACAAGCCATGGGTAAAAGAAAGGAGACTGAATCTGAACAAGCCAAAAGAAATGGATGTTTACCTCAGATAGAAATAATCATAGTTCTAGAAATTGTAGAACTCATAGCAGATGAGATTGTGTATAAATCCAAGCATACCTTAATATGCAAGTTTGTGGGACTCTGACCTTCTACAAGGTTCTTGTACTCCTGGGCCATAAATCATTGGGCACCACAAGGGGAATTGGATATCTTCACATTATCAAATGGATACTTCATAGCTAAATTCATAATGATATCTGACAAGGACAAATCTTTTGAGGGAGGTCTGTATACCATAGGCCCTACAGGTCTATTCATGCAACCATGGCAAACTAACCCTCGATAGCTCCAATTTGGCTAAAATTATTTGCACTTCCTTTAGAATACTGGAAAGAGGAAATTTTGGAGTTGATAGGTAATCTCTTGGGCAAATACATAGGTAGATCAAGAGAATCAGTGGGAGGAGGATCAACAGTGTATGCCAAAATTTGTGTGGAGATGGACTTGGGAAAACCATTGCCAGCAGAAATTGACCTCAAATTCGGAAGGAATATATGGAGACAAAAAATAGACTATGAATATGTACCTTTCAGATGTAGAGCATGTCATGAATATGGATATTTGGTGAGAGACTACCCCAAACTAGCCAAAGGAGAGATAAATCCAACGAATCCAAACCCAGGAAACCAACCTCAGCAAAAAGAAAATGAACAAGGATTTCAGACGGTTATGAGAAAAGGAACAAAAAATAATAACCAAGAAAGAGGAAGAAATTAGTAGAAGGGAGGAAATACAAATCAACACCAAGAAGGAAGGGCTCCATCCAAAAAATATGAGATCCTCAAGCTAGATGATCCAATGGAAGGAGAGGAACTACCACACTCAAACCAAACAAAAAATCTAGAGAAATCGGTAGCAAAAGAGGTTCATCATCCACAACATACAGATACAAAAAACAACAATACCTAAAAGTAATGAGAGGGGTAGAAGAAGGACAATCCATACAGGTATAATTTGCATCAACCAAAGAACAACAAATAGAATATAAAGAGCAACCACAACCAGATACATAAGGAGCACTAGTATTGTATAATAAAGAGCCACATACATCTAAGGAGGTAATTATGGGAATAGCAAAGAAAAATAGAGAAAAGCCAACCCTTGGGATAAGCCAAATGGAGAAAAGGCTAAAAATGCAAACTCTCAAGGAGTAGGTAGAAAGACAAACAAAGAAAAAATACAACAACAAGGAGAACAGTTGAGAGAGGCAGGTGTGGTTAAACCCATAGCCAACTTCTACAACATGGGTTCCCAATGATTATACACACATGGAATGTAAGGGGATTAAATGGCCACCCTAGACAATTGGTTGTTAAACGTATGATAGAAGATAACCATCCAGATGTGGTTTTATTATAGGAAACTAGAGCATCACTAGAAGCAATGCAAACAATATCCAAGAGATGTTGGAGGAATGGAGACTATGAGGCCCAAGCTTCCCATGGTTTCTCTAGGAAAATGATCACTTTGTGGAATAGAGACACTTTTTAGTAGGTAGGAGCAACATCAGCTAGAGGGATCTTGATGACCAAATTGAGAGATAGAGAATCAGACTCAGTTTGGCTGATTATTAACTTTTATGGGATGCAGGAAGTGCAGGAACAAAAAACCCAATGGAAGTCAATCTAGGCTATTAGAGAAGCTTACCTAGAAGATAGGTTCTTGGTGGGTGGAGACTTCAATGCCAAGATGTTAGTGAATGACCAAGAGGGAGGCCTAAATCATCTCAGTGAGAAGGACAAACTCCTAATTGTCCAAGCTAATAATTTAAATCTGATTGACATTCCACCTCCAGGATGTGGTACTACTTGGACCAATAAAAGGAAAGGAGACCAAGAAATAAAATCAAGATTAGATAGGATATTGATAGAGGAAGAAATTCACCATTTATGGAGCTATCATTCAGAAATCATAAACTTGTTATCTTTCGACCATTTCTTGGTACGTCTAAATATCACAAACATAATACCCCAGTACAAAAATCACCCCTTCAGATTTGAGAAATTTTGGCTTCTAAACTAGGAATTACCAAAGTTAGTTCAACAATGGTGGCAACAAGGGAAACCAACATTTGGAAAGGCACAATTTCAGCTACACTCCAGATTGAAATATATCAAATATAAATTGAAAAACTGGAGTAAATTCCAAAGATCATATTTTCAACAACAAAGAGTAAAGCTAGTCGAGAGAATGCAAGGAGTTGTAGAAAGAATTAGTTTGGAACCCCTTTCAGAGGAATTTATCTCCCATGAAAAGATATTAATGCAGGAGGAAGAGGAGCTAGATAAGAAAGAAGAAACCTATTGGAAGCAGAGATCTAGAATTACTTGGCTTCAAGAAGGATATAGGAATACAAAGTTCTTTCATTAGTCGGCCACAACTAGAAAACACTATAAATGGATTGATGCTTTAACAAATACAAAAGGACTCCTAGAAACCACCACTTCAAGTATGCAAAAATTAGCTAATGAGTATTTCTCCACTTTGTTTACTGCAGATCCACATTTGTCAAAATAATCCTAGGAGGAAATCTTGGGAAGTATCCCCAGACTAGTCTCTCAAGAGCAAAATGAGGAGCTTATGAAAGAGATAAAATAAGAAGAGGTGAAAGAAACAATCTTCTCCATGCAATCAGGAAAGGCCCCAGGTCCTGATGGATTACCAATAGAATTCTACAAATATTTTTGGGATATTATAGGAGAAGATATAACTAGAGTAGTAGAAGAAGCCAGATCTAGTGGTAGGATTCTCAAATCCCTCAACCATAATTTTATAGCTTTGATTCCAAAGGGAGGAGAGATGGAGAATCTAACCAATTATAGACCAATAGCCCTTTGCAATGTGATCTACAAGATCATCACCAAGGTAATAGCCAACAAACTAAAAGCTATATTACCAAATATCATATCTCCTGAACAAGGGGGATTTGTGTAGGGTAGAAAAATATTATATGGGATTGTAATAGCATAAGAAACTATACATCAGATGGGCTAAAGAAAGAACAAAGGAATGTTCCTAAAGTTAGATCTATCCAAGGCCTATGACAGAGTGAGTTGGGAATTTTTGGATCAAATTTTGCAAAGATTTGGATTCTAAAAATAATGGATCAACTGGATACTTGAATGCATCTCCACAGTCTCCTTTTCAGTGCTCATAAATGGAACCCCCTCCCCACTATTCAAGACCAGTAGAGAAATTAGACAAGGAGATCCTCTCTCTCCATATTTGTTCATTATTTTTGTAGAAGGACTGGGAAGACTCATACAAAAGAAAAAAGCAGAGAACAACATTACATGAATTCAAATAAACAAAGATATAGCTATCACTCATCTACAATTCGTAGATGATACAGGATTATGGTAGGAAGAAACAATAAAAGAAGCAACCAGTATCAAAGAAATATTAGACTGCTACACTACAGCCACTGGCCAACTTCTAAATGAAGAAAAATCTAAAGTTGTCTTCTTTAATGTACATAAGAGAATCAAAGATCGGATAGCAAACATTCTTAGGTTCTCAATGGCCTCGTGTCCATTAGATTATTTGGGAATTTCATTAACAAAAAAAAGCCTAAAAAAGAAATATTGGAAATCCATAAAAGATAAAATTTTCTCAAAGTTGTCACACTGGTCTCATAGATGGTTAAGCTTTGGAGGTAGAGTCACACTTTTGAAGTCAGTGTTACAAGCAATGCCAGTTTACAAATTTTCCATTTTAGCAGCCCCAAAGAGCATACTCAAAGATTTGGAAAAATTGATGAGAAAATTCTTATGGTCAGGAGCACAAGAAAATAAAAAAAATGCTTTGGTAAGCTGGGAGAAAGTCTATCAACCAAAGGAAGAGGGAGGTCTTGGAATTAGAGCTGCAACAACAAATAACCTAGCACTAATAGGGAAGTTATACTAGTGGTGGATCACAAACCTAGATCAATTATGGAGTCAAGTTCTAAAAGCTAAATATTACCCTACACATGAAATGGAGGATATCCCACGGTTTCCAATTACATGGTGTGGGATCAGAGATATGGAAAACACTCAAAAGAGGGGCCTCACTGATTAAGGAAGACTTACATTGGAAAGTAGGTGATGGGAGAAAAGTTAGTTTGTGGGATGATTCTTAGGAATTTCCCCCCATTATCAAACAATACCCTCATCTTAGTGGCATCATAGAGACTCTTCATAATCATGGCCAAACTCTTATATCTTAGTATCTCATCCCCCCAAGCCAACAACTAGTAGCTTCAGGAAGATGGCAAAATTTGGACCAGTGGCTAGGTGAAGAATGGGAAGCCAAAAAATGTGAACTAAAAGAAATCCTAGAAAAAAGAACATGGCTATGGAAAGATGGACCTGACCAACTAGCATGGGGATATGGGAAACAAGGCACTTGCACAATGAAAGCAGGCTACCGTAAGGCTCACCAAAGTAGCAAGAACCAACCCCAACAACAACATCCCTGGAAATAAATATGGCAACCAAAAGGTTGGCCAAAGGTTAATGGTTTTATATGGCGGTTGCTCACAAAAGCATTATGACTCGGGATAATATGAGGAGAAAGGGGTTCATTGGACCTAGAAGATGTGTAATGTGCTTCCAAGAGGTAGAAACTATAAACCACCTCCTTTTTTATTGCTCCTATGCTTACACAATATGGAATTGGTGGTACTCCATATTTAGCCAAACATAATGGTATCCTCCTAATGGTAGTAATTTTTGGGACTATTGGTCACATAACACCTTCAAATCCAAAATACTAAGCACAACTTGGAATTTAGGGATTGGCTTCATCTATTGGCAAATATGGTTGGAATGGAACAACAAAATTTTTAAAGAGGAATTCGATTCAGAAGAGAGGACCTGGGGGATTATGTTAAGGAAGTTATTAGAAACAGTGCAGACCAAAGTATAGGAAGAATCTCCGATGACAGAGGTAGAACAAGACATTTGGGCACAACTATGGAATCAAATGCAACATGAAAGATATCAAGAATAGAAAAAATAACAAAGAGGGCTTCAGTAATATTTGTTGGAAGAGGACATATATAGTTAAGGAGGTAAATTTTAAAGAACATGGGATTCAAAGATCTTGGGCAGATAAAAGAAAATAGAAAAATTGCATTTTGAGCCTTGCCAAGAAAGGCATGATATCAAAATGGATTTGTATAAGTTGATTAGTTTTTTTGAATAAATTTTTTACCTTTTACTCAAAATATTATTTTTTATCCAATCCCAACATCTATTTCTATTGACAACATTAATGATAATGTTTGAACTTGCCTCATTTGAAATGTTTTTTTCATTTTTTCAATTGAAATTTTGATCACTTTAAGAAGTGACCTAGCCTCTACATAGTTGTTAGTTGAATCTCCACCCGATTTTGTGTAAATGAGGAGAATTTTACCATTGTTATTTTGAGAAACACCACCTCCATTGGCTTTTCTTGGATTTCTTTTGGAAGTAGCATCAAAATTAACTTTGATACACTCAATTTTGAGACATTTTTATTTTACCATAGATCAAAAAAATCCTTTGTGTTACCTCCATTGTCGTAGTTGACCCTTCCATGTATATTCAAATCCTATAATGGAGAGGCTAACACCTCTTTTTATATGTTTGATGCTTCCATTAATGATCACCATATTTATAAATATTTTGTAAAAGAGACAATAGTATTATTCCAAACTTGGGTATGATTTTGAGATTTATTCTTATAATTAAATTATTCCTTTCAAGCCATAAACTCTAATAATTAATAATAGGACAACCAACCAAATGTAGAATGCATAATGCATAATGCATAATTAAATTATTTCATCCAACATTTCATCAACTCTTTCAATGTTAATGGGTTTACTATAGTACCTTGAGATTTTGTAAATTTCGAAGGAGCATGCGACAAAGGAATCCAATAGCAAATGGCCCACAAAAACTCTCAAAATTTAACCAAGTATGGAATATGTATTGATTTGCTTGCAAAAAGGAACTATTTAGCTCCAAGGAGGAATTCACTTAGTAAAAAGTGTCAATTTGCTTGCAAATGTGAGCAATTCTCTTGTGAAAAGTGAGTGATTCACTTGCTAAACTGGAGCAAACTACTCAAATGGTCATAAAGGAAAATTAAAGGCATGAGTCTCGAGGTGAATCTTATGAAAAGTGATATTTTGACATGTAGTGGTGTCATTTTAGAAACCTTTTAATCATATTAGAGGTATTAACATTTGGTGGTGCATCATTTTGCTAAAAGATACCCCCAAATATTTACTTTAGTAGGATTAATTATTTCTCACCCCATGTAACTTAGGTATAAAATATTACTATAAATAGAGGCATATGCCCTCATTGTATTCATATTTTATCCATAAGAATTAAAAGCTACACTTTATAAAATCCACATTATAATTTGACCTAATGAGATTATAAGAAATTGGAAAGTCCTTAGGCATTCCATTAGTGGCACTACTATCTTGGTGTGCTAAGTGCATAACCATTATGACATAGACCTTCTACCCTATCTTGTCATTCATTTATCAATTTCATAATCTATTGAATGGGTGGGCATTGATGTTATTCAATTTATTATGTGTTGATTAATCACACACTTTCCTTGCCATGGTTTAAACTTGTATTTGCTTGAATCACTCACACCCTTAAAATTTTATGAATTTTTATTTTTACACGCCACTTTTTCATATTTTACTTTCAATGAAAGTTAATGCTGAGTCTTTTTACAAGGAAAAATATAAAGCCAACCTAAATATAGAGGTTAGGAGAAGCCATTGGAAATCCCTTCGAACTTTTTTGAAACTCGAATTGGGATGCAATTCTTAATTAGAATATAGGATAATTCCCTAGTTCAACGTAGTTTTTGGCATGTCTTGTGGGACCAAACCCTCAAGATTCCTCAAAATTACACTTAATGCCTCAATTTTGTACCAAGATCGCATTCATCACTAATAAAATGATTGGCTCAAAATTGAGAAAAAAATGACCAAGTCTAGTTTCAAGAAGCTATTCGGTCTAAAATTTGGGGTGATTTGCTCCATTTTGAGCATATTGCCTAAAAATCACTAAGCGAATTTATCAAGGGATTTTCTTAGTTTTAGAAAGCAATCCACTCTAAAAATTTTGCACTTTTATAGGTTGAATCCTGAGTAATGCACTAAAGTTAGGGACTTAATTTTTTAGTTCCAATCTCAACTTGGCTTTAAAATTCATCATTTTTCATTATTTGTGCTTGATTTTTGTAGGTACTTTACAAATGGCAATTATGATACAAACTCTAAAATTTTAATTTTTTTACAAAGATGTCTACTCAAGCAACATCCAAGCATTATAAAAACTTGAATCTAGCCTTATCTGTGCATATGTGACTAATAAAAAGTGCTTAAGGAAGATTTTGAGTCATTCTACCAAAAGTTCAAATAAAAAAAATATTAACTCAAAATCAACGAGTGATTCACTCTAGACTAATAAAATCTCTCTAAGGTAGATTTGATGAGTGGTTCTCTTTCAATTTGAGAAGTGATTCACTAAGAAAGACAAGTTTCTTCCTCCCTCCCTCATGGGAAGGTGATTCTATAAGCAATTCACTTAGATCTCTTCTTGCTGAATTTTTTCTAAGTCCATAATTAACAAGCAAATCATTAAAAAATAATAAGCGAATCACTTGCATTTTTCAAGCAAAGCATTCCATATGCAAAATCTTCCAAGTCATCTTATACTAGTAAATCACTCCAAAATTGTGAGTGAATCACTTTATATGTAGATTTTTAATTTTTTGGAACTTGAGACTATCCGTGTAGGTATGTATGTGCAAGCTTATCGATACATTATCAAAGGCTTAGAAAAATATGAAAGATCATCAAATTATAGACATTATTACATACCATTGAAGAACATGAAGGGAAATAAAAAAAGTAAATCGATGCATGGGTGCACCTAGAAGATAAATTTGAAGAGATTCCAATGTCTAATCCTTCCTTGTTGAAGGGTAAAAGCCCCATTGCTAACCCAATTAGTCAAGGCTTCATGCCACTATAATTTAGTTACTTGAGCCAACAAATGAATTATTAGTTTGCTCTAGCTAACCAAACTTGGGCTAATATGAATTTAACCTTGATACACACTAATCCTCTTTATGAGATAACTTTAGATATAAATAACCTCATAAATAACCCACTCTTCACAAGCCAATCCTATGCTAGTAATCGACCATCAACCTCTAATGCATAAGACATCCCTCCTAAGTGTGCTTCTTCAACCCAAAGTCCACTTGTATCCATTTTTTCAAACACATCTAACATCCCTTGAGGTTAATATTTAGCTCCCAATGTAGGGTCATCATGGTAAAACCTAAACCTAGCTCAAAACACTCAAGTTATGGCTAGATAAATGGGTTTGCAATTGTCCTAGGAAAACACCTAGGGAATAACGTTACCTCCAACTAGTCAAACATAGTAAAACATGCAAGGTCCACCTTCCTAAAATCAATAAATTTTATAATTAGGTATGCATTATCCTCTTTTGCATCAAATTGAACCACCTTCAAATAAATAATGGGTTTAACAATCTCCACCACCTCAGTACCCTCCATATTATTATTCTACATATTTGTATCCTTCATATCCTTCATACCCATCCAATGGCTATGCAATATATCATTGTCCACCTCCTCAATGACAATATGGTCAACCTTCTCCTCAAAAAAGCAATTTGGGAGTGCCTCTTAGGCCATAGAAACAAATTCCATATTGGACCTACTAAAGACCATTAAATTTTATGATCTATACTCTCATTCTCTAAATAGTTATGACAGTATTACCTACCTTAAATGGGAATGATAACAAGATGACACTGGGTCATCTCAATAAACTATCAACACTCTAGTTGATCCACCACATCTAGGAGGAAGACATGATGGTATGTTTACTAATATACTTTATTTGTGATAATGATACTTTATGATATAGGAGATTACTAAGTTTTGCATTAATCATAGAACAATTTATGCATAGATTTTGTAGCAAGGGAAATGGTTACTCTTTTTTATTTAAATTAAATTAAATTCAAAGGCGTCATAAAAAATATACAAAAATATATAGATTCTTGAGAACCTTGAAATTAATCCTATAAAGGTTAGGCCAAATGAAGAATAAGTATTGCCATAAATATGACTTTACTTTAATCATTGTAATGCTAATCATTGAATGCTAGTTGTAACTTTCAAAAAAATGGTTAGAGGAGAGGATGTTCTCATTCAAGTAGGGAAACTAATCCTTGCTCCACCAATGGCCTATGTAGGCCAAATTACCTAGAACACACCTATATCTAGTTCTACACTCACAAGGTTTCCTATTTATAATCCTTAAGTAAATACCTCTACTTATCCTTCTACATAATCATATATAAGTACTCACCTTTGCCAAAATGCATTACCCATTGTAGCTTTCCAATCTCAACTTCTAGGTCTCCTTGATCCATCCAACTCAAAGAAGGAGTCAAACAATATTTTTGTGATGACTAAGATGTTGGAAGTGATGAAAATATTGGTAAATTAGAATAATTCTAAAAATAAATAATGGAAACAATTATAGAATTTGCAACCCTAAAAGACTCCATATCTCACAAAATAGTAGGTGCCCTAGTAAGGTGTTAACCAAGGAGCAAGTCAAACTCACAATATTATAGTTACCACCAATGCAAAAGGAGAGCCAACATGGTGTCTCCCTTGTAATAATAGATATAATCATATAGAATACATTGAAGCCATCAAACACTCTCAAATCATTAAGTATAATCAATAATGTCAAGCTCAATAATCAACCATCATGGGCAAACTAGTCTCCATAACCAATAAAAATATATACCATCCATCCCAAACTCAATAATTGTATCTACCCTATGCAACCTTAATAATGCCATCCCAATAAATTTTAGTGTTATGGAAATGAATGCAAAGTTAACATTTAATGATGACACTATATGCATTGATCAACAAAGGGGTTGAGACTAGGGGAAAGAGGAAAGCTTCCAAAGAGTAACAAGTTAGGAAATAAATTGAAACTAGGAAAGGTACAACAATCTATTAGAATTAATGTGTTCTAATGTGCACTATGCTTACCTAATTTTTGACACTTGTCATCATCATTGACACTTGTTATATAGGCTTATGCCTATATATTGTAACCTTTTGTATCAGTAAGATATCTCATCTTTTGTTGTCTCCCAACATTTGGTATCAGAGCTCTAGGCTTTCCCTGCCCTGTGAGCTTGAGGAGGGATTTCCCTCACCTCATTTTCCCTCATTTTTTTTTCAAAATAGGAAGTATTCTCTTCATCCTTTGATGGATGAATCAGAAACCAGACTTTTGAAAAATCATGGCTGCCATTATTTTTTATTTTTTCCCTATGTATTCATCCGTAGAAATAGTTTCTCCATAGAAGAACGAAAAACAGGATACACTGGTGGCTGTATTTTCTTTTGTTTTGTAGGGATTATGGAGTACCCAGTGGTGCAGTAGAAGACAAAGCCAGCCTATATTAAAGATAGCATTTTTTATGGAGATTCATGGCCAACAGTGTTGCAGGCTGTTTTCATGAGTGTCAGAATATACGTAATGGACGTGGTTTTTTGAGCACCACCGTGCTGCCACTTCGGTGAGAATATGGCTCGTACTAAACCATGCATTCCTTCCCACACATTTTGCATTTTGTCAGTTTGTTGATAGTGCATCAGAGACAAAATATTTATGTTACCATTGGCACCAAACAGATTTGTGGGCATACTCCGTGAAGTCAAAATTTAAAACCCTACCAATTTTCGCAGAGTCGACGCCAAAGTGTGATATTTCAATGGGAGTTTAAAACAGCTCAGTGTTGCACGTCATGACTTGCTTATGCAGATCGTCGTAGAGCGCCAGTCTATTTTATAATTTTATATACTTTGTCGACCCAGATGCTACACATGCTCTCCATGTTTGTCCCGGTGCTGGGGCTTTGTATGTGCACTATAGTAGATCATTGCAGGGGGGTGTGCATCCTTCCTACAACACAACATTTAAGGAGGAGGACACCGATGGGGCCATAAAATTTTTTAAATTCCTCGTGACAGTATTTTTTTAATGTCCACCACCGTTGTAGTAGTAGCCTCCATGCTCTTTGGGCTGCGGAAATCAACAACAATGGCCTAGTGCGCAATTTAACAGAGATACCAAAATGAACTTTTGGCAGCGAAGTAGATCCTATTTTTTCTCTTGCTATGTGGTTGACATCTGTGAAAGTTTGATCTAGCTGTGCACCAAGCGGGAGATTGGTGGTGGAGATCTGCGATTCATGGAAAACATACAATTTACAACGATCAGTGTTGTTTCTGTTGTCGAGCAAAATATTTCTATATGCATGTGTCCTTGAAGGTTGGCAACTTTTAAGAAAATTTTGCTATTTTTTGGTTGATTGAAGAAGGATTTTTAAGATCAAAAGGTCTGTGCGCTATGATCTATTATGGTCATAATGATCTGCCAAATCTCAAAGCTCCACATAAACTGCGACTTAAGTTCACGCTCGGTGGAGGGGGTGGAAGAGCTTGTTAAAATTTATTGCCACTAATAGTTGTAAATGCGGGTCTACTCATGGTGAAGGCGTAGTATCATTTTTATGATATTGGGGCTACTTAAATCTGCAATTGTTGCTACTATGGCTATTGTGATTGAGCTTGAAACTCAAAATGTTGCTGTTGTACTCGAATGTGCTTGCTTGAAGGCCACATTGTTGCTACTATGGCTATTTTTATGTCCTTTATGTGCTCATGTGAGAGGAACAAGCTGAATCACTATTGCTCAGACTGTGTTGCAGATACTAATGGGAGGCCATTTCATTCCATGTGAAGACCTATTTCAAACCACCAATGGCCCAGATGTGGACGGCGTCAACAAAATTGAGTTGTGTCAGAATGATTTCGAAAAGCTAAGCTATGGCGTCTCGTGAAGTTGGATGCTGTTTAAAATTTATTTGCTGTATTGATTTACACAGTTAGGCCCCAACGTGATTTGAAGATGTTCATCATGCCGTGGAACCGGTTGTCATGAAAACGAGATAATGCACCTATTTGTCAATAATGATTTTGATGCAATATTCTCCTGAGTGCCAGTTGGAGGAGCCAACGTGCGATGGTGCTGATCTGATTTGATTTCCTGCGAAGAGAGAAGAGAGCGACCATGGGGAAGATGTGGCCCTACAGGAGGATGATGGAGACATATTGTCAATGAGAGCACTCCTATAATCTGAGAAAATGTGGAAAGCTTTGGCGGTTTGATGCTGCGGGTGTTTGGTTGGGCGTATTTTTTCCACTAGTGTATCATGAAGATGACATTTGGCATTTGAATTTTGTGAGTGTTTATCCGTCTTTCCGAGAGGCTATGATAGCCATCGTAGCAGTGGCATCAATAGAAGATATCAGCTATAAATATATGGTGTGGATTGGTAAATAAGATGGTGCACACGTTCTGTGAAGAGAGTTGAACACTTGCTGGTTTTACCATATTCGCCCGTGTTGTATCGCAGCCAAATGCAATGGATGGGCTCCCCACCGAAGACACAATCAGTATCTTTCCAGAGATCTGGATTTGTGCTTAATTTTCTAGTTAATATATTGATGTTTTTTGAACTCTAATTTTTGCTAAGTTTTATTGTTGAAACTTATTGTTTGTTGATATCGGCGATGCTCAGTGAGTTTCTACTGATGAGAGAGGACAAGCCTCATGATGAGAAGCTATTTATCGGTGGTTCCACAACCTACGAGATTGGAAGTTCTGCTAAGTGGGAAGTGAGTGCTGAAGGCAGCCATAGTGGCAAAATTAATGCATCAAGCGACCATCATGGTGAATGCACCGTTGAAACCTTCACAACTATGGAGGCATAGTGTTTCAGATGGTGCCTAGTGATAAAGCCAAAGAAGCTCGAGTTCAAACACGATGCAGTGCACGGGAGGATAGGGCCAGAGAGCGTGGCCAGGTGGGCCATGCATGACTGCAATCATTTAAATTTGTTGACTGGGGTACCTTTTATTTTATTAAGCATGATCTTTTTTTCCGTGACCCTTCTTGTGGAGAATGTGGGTGGGCTCCATGTAGCCCATAACCCATTTTGTAAATGCCCGACCACATGGCCATATCACATGGGCACATATTGCCCATAAAAGGACCTCCATTAAATTTGCATTTATTTGGCTTGACTTTGACTTTGGGCATGTAGCAAGTGAAGCCCATGAAAGAGAAACAAGTGGCGGACCATTATGGCCCAAATGTTTTTTTAAATGTCATAAGAGGGGGCACTTAAAACCTTTTTATCCTTAATTTCACATGAAGGAAGTGGAAGGGCCACATGGCCCCCTTATTGCATGTTTCAGATGATGGCCCAAAGTAGGCCCATGTAATTTTCCTACGAGGGATAATTGAGATGTTTATTTTTATTTCACTTGAGTGCGATGCTAGGAATATGATATTCTTAAGGTTTGTTTGTTGCTTAGAGAGGTATGTTGTTGTTTTTTCCCACATATGGAGGACCCATTTATATCTGATTATAGCCTTATATATAGTCGTTGGATTTTTTTTTTGAGCCGGACTTAATGGTGGGGTCCATTTTCAATTTTGAGACTATTTTCTATGATGTTTTTAGGCTTGAAAATTATTGTATCATGGAGTGCACTCTCGGTTGAACCCGACACTCCCAAGGCACTTATAAGTGAACCTAGTATCTAGTATTCTCCTCTATCTACTTGGCGAATGCAGCGGCTGGTTACCCATGCATTCCGGTAAGATGAGGTGATCACCATAAGGACACTTACTCTAGGGACTACATAAATAGACACCCTAGACTCTATCCAAACACAATCCATAGAAGATGGAGACTAACCTTACATTTGAAATAAAAAGGCCTTTTCACGATATGATAAGAGAAGTAAAGGGAAAATAAAGCATAGAAAGGGAGGCCATAAGTATACCTTAGAAAGAAAATGGAGAGGCACAAACCGATAAAGATAGGCAAATAGATAAAGGTAAAGAACTTGTAATGGATAAAGGATATGGGGGAGTGACTGATAAGTTTATCGAGAGGAAAGACAATAAATAATGAAGTCAACTTCAAAAATAGGTTGAATGGCAGTTGAAATACCCCTCTCTCATGAGCAAAGGACATGTGATAACCACAAGGCAATATCAAAATTTCATAGTGTGAAGTGAGAGTACCTTTGTAAAATTTAAAATCAACATCATAGAGGAAATGAAAAGGACACCAAGTAAGGTTAGCATGCTAGAAGCATTAGCCCTACCTAGACAATGAGATTTACTCTAAGAGACTCTAAAATAACAAGAAAAGAGTTATACTAGGGTAAGTAGCCTAAACCCACTCTAACCAATATAATTGATAAACAAAATTTAATGGTAGAGCATCCTATGAACATCCAAGTCAATGCATTGGGTATATTAAATGTCCTAAAACCAAAGACCTTGAAGCCAACTAGTTTTTATGTGATACTCAAGATTGAAAATTATGTACTTAGAAGTTGCATAGATGATTTGAGTTTAATAGTCATAGTTATGCCTAAGGCTATCTACAAATATACAAGTCTTCCTTACATGATACGGTTAGACATCTAATCCAAATGGATGACACAAGAGCGAATATAGTAGGGGTATTTAAAGACCTAGTCATGACTATAGCTAGATATTCATAGTTTTTAGTAGTGTAAAAAGTTATAGTTATGGATCTACTTCTATACTTTAGTATGTTATTATGTATAGAGTGGACACATAAGTTGTCAGGAGATGGTTACCTGACAATGGATTACACTCAGATGAATATACCCAAGGATGGAAAGGTGATCAAGATTGAACATAAACCACCTTACAACTATTTGTTGCACAAGTTAGATTATGAGAGTACAATAAACTAGAATGAGCTAGTAGAATTTGTATAAGATGATGAATATATTAAGGGCGACCAAGATCCATAGGTTGACATGATAATTGGCATATTACAAGATGAAGAGGATCTCAAAGTTGAATACAAAGAGACCAAATTAGGAAATTATCTCACAATTGAAATACCTCCCAAAATTCTAGCCCTAACAAGTTGAGGGATAGATTAAATATGGACAATGTACTTTTATGGTATCAAAAATAGGAATGAGATAGGCATTGGTGTTCAATTCATCAATCCATAAGGTTCATAGACTCATTTTACATGTAGGCTACTATTTAATTGCATACATAATATAGAAGAATATAAATTACTCTATACCAGTTTAAGAAAGTCTAAGAAGATGGGAATTAAGGACCTAATAATATATGAAAACTTTGAACTAATTGTGAATTAGGCCAGTTACCAATGCACCATAAAGAACAAGAACATAAATTTGTATAAGCATTAAGTGTGGGATTTGCTAAGAAAATTTGATACATACAAAATCAAAGTAATCCCCAAAAAGTTTAGTGCAAAATTAGATGAGTTCGTAGAAATGGCAACCTAATTCAACCCCACCAATGATATGTGGGATAAGCCTAAAGAATTAAGTGTAGTCTTTAGACTGATCATTTATAATAACTTTGATCATTGGTAGTTCTTTAATAATGATACAACAATCATAGTGTTTCTGATCATATAGGTCCAATATGTTAAAGAAAAGAGTGAATATGGAGATAACATCAAGGATGAAATCATATAGCTAAAGTTAAATCTATTTTCCAAGGGTTTGATAACTTTAGAAATCCTGTTTAATCTTGATGATAGTACAAGGAAGACAAGCCTCAAAGTGAAATACTCTTTGTATCATCTTGTTGAGGTAGCTAGAGGAAAGAATCTGCTACTTGGAAAATATTGCACGTAGAAAGAAAATGACCTTTTCAAAGAGCTATATGACAAATATGGACACATTATTCATGTCTACAAGCAAAATATTATAGAACATACTATCGAATTGGAGCCTAATGCTAAATGTTCTAGACAAAAACATGATTGCTAAATAAAAAAATAGAGGTAGTAATGAAGAAATAATTATTGAAGCTCCTACAAGCTTAGATAATATTTCCAATCAAGTACTTTATTTAGGTTGTTAATATAGTTTTTGTATGTAAGAAAATTATGACATAATGCTATGTGTTGACTTCAAGAAATTGAGTTGGGTCTCTTTGAAATACCACTATACTTTGCCTACCATTGATTAGATCTTATAGAAGGTAGCTAGGTCAAAAATGTTGTCCTTCCTCCATGGTTCTCAAGACAACCAAATATATATTAAAGATAAAAATCAACATAAGACAATTTTTGCCACCAAGTGGGGGACCTTCACATATCAATGAATGTTGTTCGATCTATAAACTATAGGGGTAAACTTCCAAAGGGATATGAACATAAATTTCACTAAAATTATTGGTGAGATAATTCTCATATACCTTGATGATCTAATTGTATTTTCCAAAGATAAGATCGAACATGCGAAACATCTTGATTGTATTTCAAAGGTGTAGGGAATTTTGTATCTTACTTAACCCTAAGAAGTCAATTTTTATGGTTGAAGAAGGCAAATTGCTAGGTCATGTGGTGTCAATGAAAGGTTTAGATATAGATATTGACTAAATAATCAGATCATTCCTAGGTCAAATCCAGTTCATTTCTAAGTTCATTATAAAGTTTACCCAAATGATCAAGCCCATAACTAAGATGTTGAAAAAGGATATCTCCCTAGAATGCTATGACAAAGGAAATAAATCCTCTCAAGATGTTAAATATACCATCACCAAAGATCTAGTTTTTATGAACCCAAATTTCTCCAAAGACTTCAGGTTGTATGTATTTGGTATTAATAAAAACATCACAATTGTCATGATCCAAAAGAATGATAAAGATGAGGAATATCCTATATCCACCATGAGTCAATCCATTCATACATGATACACCCTTATAAAATAATTAGTATTTACCATCATGAAGGCTCTCAATAAGTTCAAATACTATTTATCATAGAGTAATACTATTGTCTTTGTAGTACACCCTGATGTTTGATCTGTTTTTTTGAATGGTTAGGAGAAAAGAGGATTGGGTGGATCAATAAGATTCAAGAATTTGATATTGAAATTAAAACTGCCAAACTAATCAAGGGAAGAATCTTATATGAGATGCTAGTAAGGAAAATATTTGAAGATCAAATTGCTCTAGTAGAGGATATAGATGTAGATAACAAGACTAGATGGATGAGCAACTTGTGTAGATATATGGCTATAGGGTAGGTACTGAAAGGGTTGACAACAAATAAAATAGCCTGATTTAGATAGAAAGCAATGCATTATCATTGGTTGGATGGTGTTTTATTTAGAAAAAGGATATGATGGTGTCTTATTGCACTACATAGAAGAAGAAAATGTGGGGATCCTAATAAAGCAATACCATGATGAAGGAAGGTATTTTTCTATATCCACAACTCACAAGATCCTAAGGGCTGGATACTATTGGTCTGTATTTTTGCTAATTGCTACCAATGGATCAAAGATTGTGAATCCTAGTGCATGTTCAAGGGAAGAAAAAAAAGAGCTCCAATACCACTAAAATATATTCATGGGATTGGACCTTTTCAACAACGGGGCCTAAAATCATAGGTAAAATAAACCCATTATCATGTACAAGATATGGATGGATCCTCACTGCTATAACTTATTTCACCCAATGGGTTAAATTTGATCACACCTAAAGTAGCTAATTACAAAATAATGGTTTAATTTTTAGAAGACATCATCACCAAATTTGAAGCACTTGCTACCACAGTCAAATATAATACCACCTATTTCAAAGGGGTAAATTGATGAAGTTTGCCCTAGAATCTAGGTTCTTGCTCAAAATATCATATAATTACTATCCTTAGGGTAACAAATTGTCTTAATAGACCAGCAAAAATGTTACAATAATATTGAAAGGAACCATTTCAAAGTCACAAAGGGACTAGAATACCAAGATGCATAAGGCATTATCAGTAGATATAGTGACATCAAAAGAATCCACCATATCATCCCATGACAAATGGGTCTATGAAAATGAGGCTATACTACCAGTCAATTTAGAGCTCCCTTCCCTACAAATGTCATGATAAATTAAATTGGAAGACACCAATATAAAGCCCATGGAAGAAATGCTAAATACATTAATGGTTTTAGAGGAGGAAAAATAGAAGGCTTTTAAGAGGATAGTGCAACATTAGAAAGTGGTTAAAAGGTGGTTTCACAAAAGAGCCATAGACGTAGAGTATATTAAAGAAGAACTTGTATTCAAAAGGGATGAGGATTGAGCAAAATAAAGGGAACACTAGAATTTTGATTCTTTATAGAGTGATACCTACCAAATTATTAATAACATTGGTCTAAATGCCTATAAATTTGTTTCCATGGAAGGAGTAATGCTATATATTTTTGTGAACGGGCAACATATTTTACCAATTTAGCAACAATAATTCTAACCAAAAAAGTATATAGGTATGTACATCTAGTATTGGTTACTATTTTGGAAAATATACCTTCTTCCTACTTCTATCATTTCCTTTTCTTTGAAAATATCTAGTCATATTTCCTTGCATTTTATTTTCTCCCTCTTGTCATCCCAAGTTGATGTACTTTGTTAGATTAGATTGGTTGATGAAAAAAAATGCATCATTCGCTAAAAGTGAGAGACTCACTTTGTGGTGGATGAACCATTCGACTATGCAAATCAATCCCCTTTGGACTAAATGCCCCATCCAGGTAGGTCTCCATGGGTCATAGACAACTTAAAGGGTATCCCACATAGCCTAAGGGGCTATAAAATCCTCATGGCACCATGCAAATCCTTATTTATAATGGATGCCCATCCATTGAAGTGAGCCATATGCACTATAGACTTCAAGTTGCTTCCCCTTTGCCTAATGAATTCCATAGAATGAACTCTATTAGAGCTCCTCCTTGGGCAAACTCTATCCAAAGTGAATCACTTGGAAAAACCATAACAAGAATGTATTTTGCTTAAGATCATTACGACAATGTATTTTGCCTAAGATCATTACGACAATGTATTTTGCTTAAGATAATAAAACCTTCCTAATGCAAACTGAAAACCTAAAAAAATTTCAAAGTCCTTCCTCCATGAGTGATTCATAAAACTTTAATGAGTGAAGTGTTGGAATCATCCCAACTCACCCAACCCCCCACAATGAGTGAATTGCTCAATTTTATAAGCAAATCACTTGCATTTTTTGAGCAAAGCACTTTCTCTTCATAAAATTTTGTAAATCATCCAAAAGAGTGAGTTGCTCTATTTTTTAGAGCAATTCACTCCAAAATCATGAGTGAATCACTTCAAAATTATGAATGAATTGCTTCATTTTCTAAAAATATTTTTTTGCATTTTTCCCAAATTTTCACTATTAGCATGTTTTGTCCATTTTTTCATCCCAAATTGCCATGGACACACTTCTACATCTACCAATCCTTATTTTATAGAAGCACATCCTATTTAACTACCTTTCACTATTGCTTCCCCAACCACTTCCATTCCACTATCACCCATTCATGTAATGTTAGGGGAGGCTAGAACATTAGAGGGTAGTCACAAAAAAAGAGGAGAAAAGGAAGAGGTAAGGATCCCTTCCTCCAAAGTGACATAAGGAATACTATGAAAATCCATACTAGAGGGTTGTGGAGGGAATACACAACCAATTGGGCAAGGAAGAAGAGAAGCCCTTAGAAGATTTAACTTGGGCCCATAGACAAAATCTTGGACTACCATTTAGATATTTTTTTTGGTAGATAAGATACTATAGCATTAATACCGTGTTTTACAGGTTGACCCAAAACCTTTTACAAAAATTAGCCTAGGGTTGTTGATGAACATATCCTTACTAAGGATCCTATATATGTAAAATCTACATGCCGCCAAAGCCATTACATCCGGTAAGGCACATAACATGTTATCAAAAAGAAACTTCCCATACAACATTTTGGGTATACCTCGAGAAAACACACATGCATCATAATTACAAAAAAGAAATAGACACGGATCCCTTCCTTGAGACAATGGAGAAACAAAAAGCTATAGAAACACATAGTAGAGTACTAAAAAAAATCCCACAAGCTCTGTATTGACAGTTACTCTTAATAATTCTTTGGTAATTGCTTTCTTCCATATATGACATGCTTTGGTACCACATACTATCTTGGCCAATCAGCCTTGGAGAAGTGAACCTGTTGGCTAGATTTATGGCGGTGGCTATCTGGTGGTCCACATGGCTTTGGTTTGAAGTCTTATATTGCCATTTCTTTCCTTCCCTATGATTATCAACCAACCTCAAATTACTAAGATGCCTAGGAGCCATGTTATCTGACATGTGACTGTCCCCATTAGTCTTTGTGGTATTTCCAAGCAGCATCCATGAAGACTGACAACTTAGATAATTTTTATTGTGAGTCCAATTCAAAAAAGAGACGGGAATACTCCTAGCCTTCGAACTTACAATTCCTTCCCTGTTGGTAAATTTGACTATCATTCTTGGCATTCTTGTTGAATAAGCTCCTCTACTTCACTCGAGAAACCGTGTTCCCATTTGAAAAGTCCGTCACCATCGACACAGAAATTGGCCAGCTTATTAGCAATTTTGTTAGCTTCCCGAAAGACATGTTGGGCTTTTTTGTCTCGTCTTCCCTGGAAAAGGATCCTAGCCTCTTCAACAATTGTTTTATTCCTCCAAGGAGGTGTTTTCCAATTATTAAGGAGATTTATAACATGCATAAAGTCTCCTTCTATGATCAAATTGCCTTCTAAGTCTTGAGTCATTTAAAGGCCTCTCCAAGGTACTTTGGTCACTTAGAAATTCCATATTTTGAAGATACTTTCGTTTGATGATAGCTGTCCATTCATTTTCTTCACCATAAATGAGATGCCACGCTTGCTTAGCTAGTAAAGCTAAATTTATATGAGTAATTATCCTCAGACCTAAGCCCCCATTTTCCCTGGGTCTGCACACTTTGGTCCATCCTACAAGGTGTATCTTTTTTTTCTCCTCTGATCCAGTCCATAAAAAATCTTTTTGGAGTTTCTCAATTTTATGGAAAACCTTCACAAGGGCTTTGAAAATGGAGAGGAAATAGACTGGAATGCTCTGAAGAGAGGCATTAGTGAGGGTCAACTTTCCTACTTGATATAGAAGATGACCTTTCCATACAACAAGTTTTTTTTGAATTCTTTCAATAACCCTGTCCTACATTGACTCTCTCGGAGAACCAATGAAAAGAGGGAGACCAAGATATGAAGTAGGGAGGTTTGCTATATCACACCCTAAAATTTTTGTAATCCTTCCTTGCCTCTAAATGAGGGTGTTCAAGAAATATAACTTGCTTTTACTAAAATTAACTTTCTGACCAGCAACATCCTCGTAGAGTTGCAGGATGTATTTAATTATTTTGGCCTCAACCACCGATGCCTTAGTCAATATAAGGGTATCATCGATGAATTGTTGGTGAGAAACAACCCTAGTGAGAGATGTTGCCTTGATTCCTGATATTAGCCTTGAAATGCAAGCATTTTTGATGGTTTTGCCTAAAGCTTTTGCCACAATGATGAATAACATGGGGCTGATAGGGTCCCCCTACCGAATTCCTCTGCGACTTTGAAAGTAACCAGTAGTTGTTCCATTAACTAGAATCAAGAACCATGCTTTAGAAATACATTATTTGATCAAATTAATACATTGGTGGTGAAAACCAAACTTAAGGAGGACAACAATTAGAAAGTCTCAATTTGACTTGTCAAATACTTTGTTCATATCAAGCTTGAGGGCAAAAACAAACCTGTTAGTCTTATGAGCAGAGTGCAGAGCTTCATGAACTGTGATAACTCCATTCAAGATTGACCTGCCCTGGACAAAGCTTCCCTGGCATGGATCTATGATGCAGGGCAGGATATCTCTCATTCTATTTGCAATGGCTTTAGTTAGGATATTGTAAGAAATATTGCATAGACTGATTGGCCTGAAGTCATCCATAGATTCAGGGGTTTGCTTATTAGGAATTAGAAAAATAAAAGTAGAATTGATACCTTTTGGGATATGATTGCTTGCTTGGAATTCTCTGACAACAAAAATTACATCCTCACTTACGATGTCCCAAAAATATTGATAGAAATGAGGGGGAAATCCGTCGGGTCCTGGGGCTTTGTCTAGCTCCATGCTAAACAAGGCTTCCTTAATTTCCTCATCAAAAAAGGGAGCTAGAAGCTTAAGGTTTATATCCTCATTTATTATGCTAGGAATGGATTGCAAGAGAATATCTTTGGCCTCCTCATTGCACTACCATTTAGATATGGACTTTAGGGTTGACAATGAATTTAGTGCTAAAGATGGAGGTTTCCACATACTCGATAAATCTTAAAACGGAGGAGTTGATTGACTGGATCAATGACCTGGAAGAATATGAAAAATGTTTGGAGCTACCTTGATCTAGTAGAGATGATGGTGGAGAGATATGATTCCCTAAATAGGATCTTTAGGCTCTCACAATGGATAGAGGATGCTTTCTACATAAGGGAGGGAGTCATAAGGAGAATTCTAAAAACCACTAGTGATCTGATTATATGGGTTTCTTATAACCCAAATATTTAGAAATATTTTTCTATAGACACCCTAACACCTACTGATAGAATTTCTTAATTGCATACATGAAAAAACACAACTTGCCAATGGACTTTAGTATCTCACTAGAGATAGACTTGTTCAAGGAGGATGTTCAGATGGTGTTCTTTGGCATAACCATAGTATTAGAGGAACAAAGTGAGAAAATTTGGTATAAAGAATACATTGCCTTGTTTCATGTTATATAGACCTATCCTAGCCATTCATAGATTATTAACTATGCTAAATACATTGAAGATCATATGGATAGTCAACAAAAAGTATTCAAGGAAGAGAGGAAGTTAAATTACACTTCCTACCTAGTCTAGATAATACTATACTAGAATAAATACTTGTTCCTCACCTATAACTAGACTAGATAGAAGCTAATGGAAAACCCCTCTCAATTATGGAGTGTATAGACATACCTCATTGAAAAGTAGGTAAGACCTCCTACTACTTCTATGATGAGGTGTATGAGGTCATCATGGAGAGGTTCAAGGGAAAAATGCCAAGGGTATCAAATGAGACATAATAGCTTCTAAATTATGGGATATGACTAGGTGGAGACTTCTATTTAGGGAGGACCTGATTATTTATCCATCTCTATGGTTTTTTAGCCATACCCTTTGAATTGCATGCATGTATGACCAATTATATGTTCAATTTAGAATATGTGTAACAAATCAACTACATTGAACTAAAGTATTTTAAGGGGAAAAGAAGGCCATATTCTACCCACTCAAGTAGCTAATCATGAGTACTACCCCAAAGCTATGTCCTACCAAGTGGTAGATGCATGGTTGAGAGAAATGGACATGTAGAAATTAAAATATTTCTGGTCCTATGATCCATAAGAAGTCTTTTAGAAGACCTTCATGGATAAGAAGTTAGATATCTTCTTTGCTGATGAGAAGAGGTATAATGTACAATAGGAATCCAACCCAAATAAAGAAACAACCCTTGCCACTCTAGGAAGTGATCATGAATATGAAGATGAAATTTTGCATTGGTACACCAAACCACTAGAGTAGCATACCTTCTACATGAAAGTGAAATATGAATTTGAGCTTGATATCAAGATGAACCATTAGGGGCTAGGGGTGCTTAAAAAATTAGGATACATAGACCACAAAATCCTCATATGTATAGAGGATGGGGTATGAGATGTTGAGCAAGGTGCAACGACATTATTGTCATTATTGTCAACACACTCAGATGGACAGGTTGATGCAGTGGATAGTTTTTCGGAGGTTTTTCGGAGTATGTATAGTTATGTTCAATTCTTATGAGGATGTTTTTGATGTTTGGGTGAAGTTGTTACAGGTTGTTTGTGCAAATTTGCAAAAGTTGAAAAAATCGTTAGGAAGTTGTCAAAAAATTGCAAAAGTCATCACTGGCACAGTTGGACAGGATGGATCAGTTTGGAACATTCCAGAACATCATTGGAGGTTTCAGCACAGTATTTGGATTGATCGGTGATGTTTCTGATATCTTGGTGAATGATTTGGCAAGTGGTTGTACATGCCAAAAAATGGTAGTTTTGTTACAAGCACTGCGAGCAAAACGAGAAGAATTTGATAGAAAAATTTGAACTGGAGGTGGTTGTTATCTTCAAGAACATGTATTCCAAATTTACACCAAAATAGAGAAACGAGGTGAATGTTACAAGCGTTGCAAGACTGTCACAAAAATGCTCTTTTTGGAAAAAGTGTATACAACAGTTTTCATGGAGGTGGTATAGGTGAACCGTAAGGATTTATGTAGCGAGATTCGGAATGGATGTAGTCAGCATTGTAGAGATTCTACTTTTAAAATTTCAGATAAAACAGAGTGACGAAGTGAGAGTTATGATTGTTGCAAAAAAGGTACAGGTCACTTTTATGTCAATTTGTTCCACTTGTGCAAAATACTTCAGTTGGCCATTTCAACCTTGCAGATTTGCCAGAGTTTCGGTTTCAGTGTTGTTACATCTTCAAGGCATCAAATAGAGCATCTTTAGTTTTTGGTTTGAGGTGTCACGTGGCTCCGAAGTAAGAGAATGAGTAAGGTGTCAATTCTTTGCATGTGACGTGTTTGACGAATGCCTTCTCAAAATAAAAAAAGAAGTTATATTGTTTTAAGAAGCTTCATTAAAGAAAATATTTTTAAAATTGAAAAGGGAAAAATAATGCGTGTGTGTTTTTTAAGTGACAAGGGATTTTATTGAAAAGTGGGGACTTTATTTTGTGAAGAGAGAAGTGTGTGTGGAGAAAAATAAAGAGTGAAAATCCATGATTTTTGGAGAGTGGTGAAAAATGTTACTTCAGTATTTTGGGCATAACTTTCTCATATGATATGCATTTTAGCTGAAATTTTGAGAGGATTTCACAAACAAAGGTTACACAATACCCAGAAAGCGTTTAGCAATTGGCAGAACGAGATAAGAGAAAAATCAGTTATTGTTTTGTGAGAAGAGAAGATTCAAATTCTGAGTAATGCAGAGAGAGGGATGTTATACTGGGTGAAATAGAAATTTTTGATTTTGAGATTATAGACCATATAGGGTTTTGGTTTTAGTAAAGAAATTCATATATTTCATTTTATTATCAATATCAAAATCAAGTAGGTGCTTGGTAGAGGGGTTGGTGCTCCTTTCTGTTGGTGTAGATAAATCAGGGGTTGGTACTTCTTTCTGTTGGTGCAGATAAATTAGGGTTTGGTGCTCCTTCCAGTGGGTGCTGATAAATTGATTGTAAAGTTGGTGCTTTGCAAAGGCTAGATTTGTATGGGAGTCCAAACAATAATTTTCGGGGATGTAGCCAAATCGGTGAACCTTGGTACATCTTGTGTTGTGTGATTTTCTCTTGTTATACTTGCTTTATTTGGTTTTATGTTTTCATTTTTTTGGCTTTGAGTGTTGAAGATTTAAGTTTTAAAGAGCTACATTGATTCACCCCCCCTCTCAATGTCATTGTGAGACTAATAATTGGTATCAGAGTGAGGTTACTGAACATGCTTAACCGGCTAGGGTGATATTTGAAGCGACACAATGGCAGGTGGTGAAGGCTTCTCATAAAAAAAAGCACCATTGTTTGACGAAATTAATTACGCATTTTGGAGACTCAGGATGTAGACATATCTTTGTGCTTTAGGATACAACATTTGGGATTTATTTGATAGTGGATACACAATACCCACCACTTCTCCAACCGATGCTACCGATAAGAAATTGTTTGAGAATGACTCAAAAGCAAAGAATGCTATCATGTGTGGATTAGTGGACAATGAACTTGTAAATATTATGGGTTGTAAAACGACAAAGAAAATATGGGACAAACTAAAGAGCATTCATGAAGGAGACGTTAAGATCAAGGAGGCCAAGTTACAAACACATTGAGCTTAGTTCGAAGTATTAAAGATGAATGATGATGAGAATATAGAGGCATATATGTTGAGAGTTAATGAAGTCATTAATGCGATTAGAGGACTCGACGAGGAAATCAAAGATTCTATCATTGTGAAAAAGGTATTAAGATCCCTTCCCCAAAGATTTGATTCTAAAGTTTTAGCTATAGAAGAAGCTAAAGATCTAAATTATTTTAGTATGGATGAGATTCATGGTTCTTTGACTGCATATTTCTTTCCAGTCCTGCAGTGGGAACAACGGGCGGTCTCATGGTCCTTTGGGATCCAGAGAGTGTTAAGGGTAGCTTGCTATCAACCTCCAATAGGATTATCAATGTGCTGTTCCACTCCAAAACCACCAATTTTACTTGGATCCTGTCCAATGTTTATGCTTCGAATTCTGCCATGGAGAGAACATAAATGTGGAAGGCTATGTCCCAGATGCGAGATAATTTTAGTAAATTTTCTTAGGTTGTAGGGGGAGATTTCAACTATCCTCTACACCCATCTAAAAAGAAAGGAGGATCCGACCTTCCCTGCCACAACCTGGAGGACTTCAGAGATTTTGTCTCTACTAACAGCTTGCTTGACATTGACCTCAAAGGGGCTTCCTTCACATGGAGCAACAGGAGGATCAGGAGCAGCCTTATTCAAGTCAAGCTTGACAGATTTTTCATATCTCAAGAAGCTATTCCCATCCTTGGAGGTGCAACTCTCTTGACCTTACCAAGGATTGGATCTGATCACAACCCTATTATTCTCGAGACGAGCGACGGGCCTGCCTATAAGACCCCCTTTAGATTTGAATCCATGTGGACTTCTCATAAAGATTTCAAAGGACTGGTATCAACTTGGTGGCAACAGGAGGTGAGAGGATCCACTTCAAAGAGAGTGGCTATAAAACTCAAGATGGTCAAAGAGAAGTTGAAAATATGGAATAAAGAGGTCTTTGGCAACATATTCAATTCCAAAAAGTCCATTTTGGAGAACCTAAAAAGTTTGGAGGAGATAATGGAGCTTGAAGGTTACACCGAGTCCCTTAGAGAGGAAGAACAGAGCCTCTTGGTGGACTACCATTCTATTCTTGCAAGGGAGGAAACCTTCTGGTGCCAGAAATCTAGAGACCTTTGGTTGAAGAATGGAGACTCCAACACGAGGTTCTTCCATGCATCAACCATGAGGCATAGAGGGGCCAACAAGATCAGGGAAGTGTCCTGCAAGGATGGGCATGTAACAAGAGATATTGAGGAAATAAAAAATGAAGCTGTTGATTTTTTTTCAGGACTTGCTTGGTGCTCCTCTCGACAGTGATCTTCAGGTCCAGAAATCTTTGCTTGCCAACTTTTCGACTAAAGTCCCCCATGAGGTAAGCATCAAGCTGTTGGACCCTTTTTCCTCGTCTGAGATTAAATAAGCCTTTTTCTCTATGCAACCTGACAAGGCCCCTGACCCTAATGGTTTTCCTCCCTATTTTTTTCAAGTCATGTGGGAGGTTGTGGGTTTGGATGTGTCCGAAGCTATTCAAGATATTCAAGCTTCCAGATCCATTCACCCGGGGCTTAATTCCACCTTTCTTGCTCTCATCCCAAAGTCCCCCACCTGCAAAAGCTTCTCTGATTACCGGCCCATCAACCTGTGCAATGTTTTTTACAAGATCCTCACCAAGTCCATAGCAAATAGACTAAAGCCCGTCCTCCCTCTCCTGATTGATCCTTGCTAGGGAAGCACTGTTAAAGGTAGAAACATTCTTGATGGCGTCATCATTGTCCATGAAAATCTTCACTTTGCTTACCACTCCAAGAATGCTGCACTCTTTCTCAAATTAGACATGAACAAAGCCTTTGACAGAGTGGATAGAGGGTTCTTGTGTGCAGTCCTCCTCAAGCTCGGTTTCCATCCTCACTGGATCAACCTTGTATTTAGCTGCATATCCACTCCCTTCTTCTCCATCTTGGTCAACGAATCCCATGCTAGGTTATTCCAAAGTGCCAGAGGCCTCAGACAAGGTGACCCTTTGTCACCCATCCTCTTCATCATTTTGGCGAAGGTTTTGAGCTGGTCTTTGAGAGAGGCTCTTCGTTAGAACAATATTTCTGTCATTCTTCCCACTTCTAGAGTTGACCCCATCGCTCACCAACAATTCATGGATGACACCCTCATCTCCACTGGGGTGTTGGTTGCCCAAGCCAAATCCCTCAAGCGAATCCTCTCTCGTTTTGAATAGGCTTCTGGGCAAAAGATCAATTACATTAAGAGCAAAATCTACTTTATTAACACTCCCCTACGAAGGCAACTCAGGATTGCCAAAATTTTGGAGTGCACCATTGACTCCCTGCCTACTTCTTATTTGGGGCTGCCCCTGTCTTGCAATGGGCGTGGCAGTGGAAGTATGTGGAACATGATCTTGGAGTGCCTTCACAAGAAGTTGGGCACTTGGAAAGGCAAACTCCTATCACAAGCTGGGAAAGCCACCCTTACCAAAGCTTGTCTTTAGGGGATTCCAACCTATTTTATGTCAGTGTTCCTACTTCCAGCTTCTGTCCACTACAAAATTGAGAAGATCTAGAGGACCTTTTTGTGGTCTGGCAATGAAGAAAAACTTAGAATCCCCCTCGTGGCCTGGGATAAGGTCTGCTCGCAAAAATACCAAGGTGGCTTGGGGATGAGGAGATCAGGGCTTATGAACACAACTTTGATCATCAAGCATGCATGGAGGATCCTAGAAAATGAATCTATTGAGTGGGTCAGGTTGGTCAAAAGGAAATATATTGGTTCCAATTCTTTCCTTGATGTCGAGGCTCCCTCCGAAGCTTCGGATTTTTGGAAATCGGTTCTCCAAACTCGTCATTTGATCAGCTTGGGAGCCCATTGGATTTTGGGTGATGGCAATATCATCCTCTTTTGGAAGGATAGGTGGGCTTCTGATGAGGCCCTTGGTTTGAGGGTGGACTTGGCTAGCCTGAGAGCTCAGACTGACCCAAATTCCCAACTCACGGTGATGAATTTCATAGACCGAAGTACCTTTCCCCCTCGATGGAAGTTACCAGTTGTGGATGGGTTCAATAATGAAGTGACTTATCTGTCCAACATCCTCCAATAGATTATCATCCCATCTATTAGGAGGAAAGAAAGAATCATTTGGCGAGGCATGGAGGATGGTCTATTCTCTGTAAAATATGCCTATGATTTTCTAACTAGCAAGACTGTCATGGATCATCGGTGGAAAGTTGTCTGGAGGAACGGGGTCATCCCTAAAGTGAATTTCTTTGCTTGGATTGCTTTCCACAACAAAGCTTTAACCATTGACAACCTTCACAAGAGGAGCTTTACCTTCCCCAACAGGTGCTACATGTGCTTAGCTGAGTGTGAGACGGTGGATCATTTATTCCTACACTACCCCTTTTCCCACTTGGTCCTCAGCATTGTCCTATCCTCCTTCCAAATCCTCTGGTGCTCCCCTCGGTCCCTCAGAGATGCTTTCCATCAGTGGCCCAATCCTTTCAAGAATCCAAAACTTTGCTTCCTTCTTAAGGCCTTCTTCCATCACTCCATCTGGAAAATTTGGCTTGAAAGGAATGCCAGAGTCTTTGGTAGAGCCCCAAAAATGCCTCCTTTCATCATTCAAAGGGCCTTATCCTACGCCATTGAGAACTCCAAAGCCACTCTCGATTCCCATCCCCTCATCCCAAGCAAAGAAGTGATTTTTAGAAGGATGGATCTTTGCTTGTCATCGAAAGCTATCATAGGACCCTGCCGAAGAAGTGTCATTTGGACCAAGCCTCCTGGGTGGATTAAATTGAATTTTGATGGAGTAGCTAAGGGTAATCTAGGGCCCACTGGATCGGGCGGAGTAGTCAGAGATCATGATGGGAACCTAGTTTTGGCCTACTATGAAGAGTTGGGCTCCCAGTCGTGTCACTTTGTTGAAGCCAGAGGCATTCTAAGAGGAATCCAGATCCTCTCTGAGGATCCTCGACCTTTAATTATAGAAGGAGATTCACTCAACATCATAAACTACCTTCTAGGCACCAAGGACCCATCTTGGAGGGTCTTTAACATCATTCTCGAGGCAAGAATACTCCTATCCCAATGTGGCAGGTGGAAAGCGGGTCATATCCTTAGAGAAGGCAATCGCGTGGCAGACCACATGGCCAACAAAGGGCTCATGACCACATGTCCGGTCGTGTGGCGGTCATGCTTCCAATCAGAGGTGGAAAGATTAGCCAAAGCAGATATCCCATCATGATGTCTTCCCCACACAAATTTCGGATGGTCCTTCCCGAGGTGTGTCAGGTTGGGGTGGTAGCTCTTTCCAATCCCTTATGTGGTAGTGGCTGCATGAGCCATGTGAAGTGTAGTCCTTTCTCCAAAGCTAGAAGCTTTCATGTTTCCAAGGCGTTCAAGACTTGGTGTCCTGGTGGCAATCAACGCACCCTTTTCCAGCGAGGCGGTCTAGCTAGATTTTCCCTCACGTGGTAGATCCCAATTACGTTCAATGATGGAAGTCCATAGTGCCCCTTCCCAATGTTGACCATGCATGGTTGGGATAATGGGTCTGGAATGTTTGGGCAAGGCTATCGCCAAATCCTTGCCTCAGATTTGGCACGCTCTCTACAGTCCTTCCATTGTTCGGTGCCTCTACCGGACTGCCTCCCATGCATGGAGGGATGACGAAGGACTTATGGTAAGGCATGTGGGAAGGCAATGTGGCACCTTCAGTCAGGGGATGGGTGGGCTCTTGATCTATGTGCCACCTCCAGGCCATTCCCCTTTTGGCCCTAGGCTTGTGACGCTCGCTCCAGGATGATCATGGATGGTGGTTCTCGGTCAGGTTTATCCACCCTTCTCTGTCTTATATTTTTTGGTGGTTAGGTCCAACCTCTGTCTCTAGAGCATTCTGCGGGTAGCATTAACCATGGTCGGTCCCTTTATCAAGCCCTCTACTCTATCCCTATGCGATGAGGCAAGGATGTTTATGAAAGCCAAGAAGCTGTTGCCCTTTCTAGAAAATTTTGTCGGTCTCGACCAAGAAATCATGCAAGCCTTTGTTGATACTTGGACCCAGGGCGATGTGCTCGTTAAAGGGATAAACATTCATGTTTCTATGGAATTCATGGTGGTGGTCTCTGGTATGCCCCTCTTTGGGTGGAACATCAGAAGAGACAACCACAATTGGGTCGAGGAGATGGAGCAGTTCCCTGATAAAGGGAAAAACCTTGGCTGGGACAAGACTTGCCTCCTCCGGTCAGCCCTCCCTAAACCATATAGGTCTGCCATGATTCCCATCATGCAATATATCACTTGTGATGATCTGGAGAAGCCACTCCACAACTTCCACATTAGTTTTTACAATCACCTCCGTGACGCCAAGAAAGTGAGCTTCCCTGATTACCTAACAAATTCCCTTGCCCTTGCCATTGAGAAGAGTAGGAAATCATCCTCCCCACCCACCCATCAAGGCCTCATGGTAGTCATTTATAGGCATTCCATGGCCATGCGCCCTCCCTCGTAAGTTGTCAACCCTTTAAACTCCTAGGCCCTTGGCAGTGCATTCACCCATGTAGAGGGCCATGCCCCCAACCCCCTAGAACTTGCCCTCCCAGTGTTGATAGACCTTCCCCTTACAGGAGCACCATTCGAATTCGGCCAAAATGGAGCGTTGGCGGTGAGTCCTCGACCCCCGAAAGATCCTCCCAGCTCTTGAAGAAAATCAAGAAGGAGAAGGACGTCCTCCCGTAGCAGATTTTGTCAGACACTGAGAGTGACAAGGAGATCCCTTATGGACATCTCCTCCTGGGCCTGGCATCTACCATTCTCACTTCTGTTAACTCCATGATCAAAATTCTAAAGTAGACCCAGGAGCGTCAGAACTCGGAGGATCAGGAGGATCTGGAGTAGCTGTGTTTTGATTGGTGAAAGGCTGTTTGTTTTTGTTCTCTAAATGTTTATGTTTCTTTGGCTATTATTTTTTGTTACCTCGGTTAAAAATGTATTGTTATCTCGTTATTCAGGCATTTATGCCTTCACTGTAGCCTCCGAGAAATTAGACTAGGTTTTGCTATCTCTGCAATTAGGATTATATATCCAGCCAGGGGGCATGATGCATTATTATAAGTAAGGCTGATTTTGTATATAAGGTTTTGGGATCCTCTATAAAAACCCACTGTTAATATTCTAAATTTACCAAAAATAAAAATCAATTTTAGGGAAGAAAATTTTAGCCAAATGGAATAAGACAAAATAGAAAATTTCTCGAAAAACATGCACAAGCTACTGAAAAAGAAAACCCAAAACAAGAGCCCAAAATTGTAATCAAACCTGAGTGGAAAGAAAAAGAGCGACCTAAGGAAGAAAAGGAATCCTTGATCGTACAGACGACATTTAAAGCATAGAATAAATCCGCACCATGGATACTTGATAGTGGATGCTCCAGTCATATAATAGGTGACAAACAAAAATTTGAGAAGCTGCAGCAATATGAAGGTGGTTTAGTAAAGTTTGGAAATAATGATGGAGCTAAGATAACTGGTAGAGGTTCAGTTAAGATTAGTGATAAAAAAATCAGGTCAAAAGAAGTCTTGTTTGTGGTTTGTCTGAAGCATAACTTGTTGAGCGTAAGTCAGATTTGTGATAGAGGTCATGAAGTGATCTTTAAGAAGCAAGTTTGTGAAGTCAGAAAGGCAAACAATGGGAAGTTTATAGCAACTGGATCAAGGACATCGGGCAACATGTACACTCTCTCAGAGACTTCAGAAGGATCTTGCTTGATTGGACATGAAGAAGAGAATTGGTTGTGGCACAAGAGGCTCGATCATATTAGTTTTGACAATCTAGTAAAAATTAACTCAAAGAAAGCAATGAGAGATATTACCACCATTGGCAAACCATCAAATAGCATTTGTGCTTCATGTCAAAAGGGGAAATAAACTAGAGTCTCATTTAAAACAAAAGATTACTACACAAGCAAACCTTTGGAACTAGTACATACTGATTTATGTGGACCCATGAGAACGCAAAGCATAAACGATGACAAATATTTCATGTTGTGTATAGATGACTATTCTAGGATGACATGGGTACTATTTTTGAATCATAAATCAAAATCTTTTGAGATATTCAAGATTTTCAAAAATCAAGTTGAGAATCAAACAGGAAAAAGGATTAAATGTTTAAGGTCAGACAAAGGAGGAGAGTTCATTTCAGAGGATTTCACAGAGTATTGTGAAAAATATGGTATTAGGAGACAGTTTTCAACAGCTAGGACACCTCAGCAGAATTGTGTGGTAGAAAGAAAGAATAGGAAAGTGCAAGAAATGGCACGAACTATGTTGACTAAGAGAAAAGTAGCAGACATATTTTGGAAAGAGGTAGTCCATACTGCGGTATACATAAAAAATAGGTGCATGTTGAGGACACATGAAAGCAAAACTCCTTATGAGTTGTGGTTTGGTAAAAGGGTAACAACAAGATACTTTAAAGTTTTTGGTAGCAAGTGTTACATCAAAAGAACTGAAGAAAACCTTGGTAAGTTTGAAGATAGAGCGGATGAAGGTATTTTTCTTGGCTATTCGTCAAAAAGCAAAGCTTACAAATGCTACAACAAGAGGCTAAGGAAAATTGTGGATAGTGTCGATGTTAAAGTTGATGAAGGAAGGGAATGAGTAATTAGCTATGAAGAGAACTACCCAATTTATGAAGATGTCATTGAAGGAGATGAGGAAAAGGAAATGAAAAAGAAACCAAAAATTGACTCATAGGATTCAAACAGTGATCCATAAGTAGAAGAAAATAAGAAATTCAAAAAAGGAAGCTGGCAGAAAGATCATCCTAGAGAGCAAATAATTGGAGACATCACAGTTGGTGTTCAGACAAGAAGAATATTAGTAAGTAACTGCTCTTTATTATCTAGCATTGAGCCCAAAAATGTTGTTGACACAAGCAAATATGAAAGTTGGGTAAAGTCAATGTCAATGAATGAAGAATTAGATCAGATCGAGAAAAAAAAGACTTGGGAGTTAGTACCAAGACCCGCAAATAAAAATGTAATCGGTACTAAATGGGTCTTTCAAAACAAATTGAATGAAGATGGACAGGTAGTCAGGAATAAAGCAAGATTGGTATGCAAAGGCTATGCACAAGTTGAAGGTATTGACTTTGAGGAAACCTTTGCACTGTGGCCAGATTAGAGGCAATTAGAATGTTTTTGGCTTTAGTAGTTTACAAGAATTTCAAAGTTTATCAAATGGATGTGAAATCAACATTTTTGAATGGGAAACTTGAAGAAGAGGTTTATATTGAGTAGCCAGATGGTTTCCAACTTGGTGATGATCCCAAATTGGTTTGCAAGTTGAAGAAAGCGTTAAATGGATTAAAACAGGCACCCCAAGCATGGTATGCAAGGCTAGACAATTATCTTACTCAACAAGGGTTTAAGAAAGGTATGGTGGATAGTAATTTGTATTTCAAAACAAAAAATGGTCATCATACTATTCTTGTTGTATACGTAGATGATATCATATTTTGCAGCAACAAAGATGAGTTGTGTAAAGATTTAGCAAATAAGATGCAAAAAGAATTTGAAATGTCAATGATTGGTGAAATTTCGTATTTCCTCGGATTGCAAGTTAATCAAAAGGAGAAGGGCATATTTATTTCTCAAATTAAATATGTGAAAGAGATGCTAAAAAAGTTCACAATGGAGGATTGTAAGCCAGTCAACACTCCCATGACGATAGGTTGCAAGTTGAGCAAGGATGACAAATCTCCACATGTTGATCAAACTATGTATAGATCTATGATTGGGAGCTTACTATACTTGATAGCTACCAGACTAGATATTTTGCAGGCAATATGCATGGTAGCATGATTTTAGGCTAGTCCCAAGGAGACTCATGTGATAACAGTAAAAAGGATTCTTTGGTACCTCAAGGGTACTATGTAGTATGGGTTATGGTATTCGAAAGGTAAGGACTTCACCCTTATTGCATATTCAGATGCATATTGGGTAGGATATGTAGATGACAGGAAGAGTACCAGTGGAAGTGCATTCTATCTTGGAGACAGGTTGGTCGCATGGCACAGGAAGAAACAGGAGTCAGTCTCCTTATCCATAGTAGAGGCAAAATACATTACAGCGACAACGTGTTGTACGCAGGTGTTATGGATGAAACAAACTTTGAAGGATCTTGGAATTAATTTTAGTGAGCTGATTTTAGTTAAGTGTGATAACACCAGTGCCATTAACATCTCAAAGAATCCGGTTATGCATTCTCACACAAAACATATTGCTATTTGGTATCATTTTTTGAAGGAGAAAGTTGCGAAAGGTGAGGTTAAGTTGGATTTTGTTCCAACAACAGAGCAAGTAGTGGATATCTTCACCAAACCATTGCCCAAGGAATTATTTGAGTACCTTCGCAAGAAATTGGGAGTGGTCACATTTCCCAAGAATTGACTAGCTATTGGGGCCACATTCTCAGGGGGAGAATTTATGTATTTGTTTATATTTTTTCTCATGTTTGTGATTTTTGCTAAGTGTAATAATTTTTGCCTGAGAATGTTGTGCATGGAATCAAGGGGAGTTTGCAGCAGCCCTTTGGTGTTGTTGTCAAAGGGGGAGAAGAGTTATAGAAAATTGTGCGTGTGTTGCCAACAATTCCAAAGGGGGAGATTGTTGAGCAAGGTACAATGATAGTATTGTCATTGTTGTCAACACACTCAGATGGACAGGTTGATGCAGTGGATAGTTGTTCGAAGGTTTTTCAGAGTATGTATAGTGATGTTCAATGCTTATGAGGATGTTTTTGATGTTCGGGTGAAGTTGTTACAGGTTGTTCGTGCAAATTTGCAAAAGTTGAAAAAATCATCAAGAAGTTGTCAAAAAATTGCAAAAGTCATCACGAGCGTAGTTGGATAGGATGGATCATTTTGGAACATGCCATCATGTCAATAAACAATCCAGAACAATGTTGGAGGTGTCAGCACAATGTTTGGATTGATCGGTGACATTTTCGGTATCTTGGCGGATGATTTGGCAAGTGGTTGTACAGGTCAAAAAAGGGTAGTTTTGTAAGAAGCACTGTGAGCAAACCGAGAAGAATTTGATAGAAAAATTTGAACTAGAGGTGGTATTTAGCTTCAAGAACATGTGTTACAAATTTACACCAAAACGGAGAAACAAGGCGAATGTTACAAGCGTTGCAAGATTATCACAAAAATGCTCTTTTTGGAAAAAGTGTGTTAGTAGCAGTTTTTATGGAGGTGGTACAGGAAAACCGTAAGGAGTTATGTAGCAATATTTGGACTAGATGTATTCAGTATTGCAAATATTCTACATTTAAAATTTTAGAGAAAACAAAGTTACGAGGTGAGAGTTATGATTGTTGCAAAAATGGTACAGGTCACTTTTATGTCAATTTGTTCCACTTGTGCAAAATCCTTTAGTTGGCCATTTCGACCTTGCAGATTCACCAGAGTTTTAGTTTCAGTGTTGTTACAACTTCAAGGCATCAAATAGAGCATCTTTCATTTTTGGTTTGAGGTGTCACGTGGCTCCGAAGTAAGAGAACGTAAGGTGTCAATTCTTTGCATGTGACGTGTTTGATGAAATGCCTTCTCAAAATAAAAAAAAGGAAGTTATATTGTTTTAAGAAGATTCATTAAAGAAAATATTTTTAAAATTGAAAAGGGAAAAAAATGCAAGTGTGTGTTTTTTAAGTGAAAAGGAATTTTATTGAAAAGTGGGGACTTTATTTTGTGAAGAGAGAAGTGTGTGTGGAGAAAAATAAAGAGTGAAAATCCGTGATTTTTGGAGAGTGGTGAAAGATGTCACTTCAGTATTTTTGGCATAACTTTCTCATATGATATCTATTTTGGCTGAAATTTTGAGAAGAGTTCACAGACAAAGTGCTGCACAATACCCAGAAAGCGTTTAACAATTGGCAAAGCGAGCTAAGAGAAAAATCAGTTTTTTCATGAGAAGAGAAGATTCAAATTCTGAGTAATGCAGAGAGAGGGATGTTATACTGTGTGAAATAGAAAGTTTTAGATTTTGAGCTTACAAACCATAGAGGGTTCTGGTTTTAGTGAAGACATTCATATATGTCATTTTATTATCAATATCAAAATCAAGTGGGTTTTTGGTAGAGGGGTTGGTGCTTCTTTCTGTTGGTGCTCCTTCCAGTGGGTGCTAGTAAATTGATTGTAAAGTTGGTGCTTTGCAAAGGCTAGATTTGGATGGGAGTCCAAACAGTCATTTTTTGGGATGTAGCCAAATTGGTAAGCCTTGGTACATCTTGTGTTGTGTGATGTTCTCTTGTTATACTTTCTTTATTTGGTTTTATGTTTTCATTGTTTTGGCTTTGAGTGTTGAAGATTTAAGTTTTAAAGAGCTACATTGATTCACCCCCCCTCTCAGTGTCATTGTGAGACTAACATGATATAGGCATAATAACCATATCAAATACAAATTGTAGACCCAAGAAGGAGGTCCTATTGAAAAGTTTGATAGATTGAAGATGATTCCAAATTGCTATTTGGTTAGAGTCTTTCCACAGGTTTGAAGGAAAACTCATGAAGACTAGTATTCAACATAGATTTATTTCCACTAGTTTTGATAATAATTAGTGAAGTTTATTGATTTTAGAATTCTAAAAATTTGAATGAATTTGATTGCTACTGTCTAAGTTTTTTGTTGCAAAAAATTAGCTCTCAAAAGTTGAGAAGTTTCCTACAATAGATAGATAAATTTTTTATCTTTTATTACTTGAAATTCTATGTGCTTTCCTCATGTGGCGATTAGTTCTTTGTTGTGACAAAAGTATAGATATTGAATATTGAGGAGACCTAAGAAGGAAGTCCCCATTGCAGATTTGAGAAAGAAGATAGAGGAGGACTAAGAAAATGTCCTATTGTAGATTTGAGAAGCAATAAAATTTGGAGATTTAAGAAAGAGATCTCATTGTAGAATTTCCATAGTTGGAATATTGGAGAGACCAAGGAAAGGTCTCATTGAAGTTTTGAGAAGAATAATTGAGGAGCTACAAAATTAAAAGACCCAAGGGAAGAGGTCTAAAGAGAATTTGAAGAAGAAGAAGAAGGCTAGAGAAAGCCTCATTGCAAAGTTAAAGAAGTGGCCATTGGAGGAGGTTTGAATAAAGTTCATGACATAATGTTGCAAGCAAGAATAAGGTTATGATAAGAAGGATTTGGGACAATTATCACCATCCGAAAATAAGCCCAAAAAGGAAGAAGGATTGGAAAGAAGTTTTCCAAATTTAGGAGAATATTTTTGAAGATCTCAAGATATTCAAAATGAGGAAGAAGAAAGTGGAAGATATCAAATTTGAAGTCAAAATTTGACAAGAATATTGAAGAAGAAATAAAGATTGAAGAGGCCACAATTTTGAGAAGTATGAGGACAACCACAAAGATTTTGAAGTCTGATTTGAAAAGAAGAAGGTTGCTGATTTTTGATGTAGAAGTTGAAGGATCACAAGACACCAAATTGAATAAGGTATAGAGCTATGATTTGGAGAAGATTTGGATATATTTTGAAGTTCCCTTGAATAGCCAATTGAAGAAAGACTTGACAAAAAAAAAAGAAATTAATTTGGAGAATTTCGAGGTAGATTTGGACAGCAAAACAAAGGAGGAATTGACTACAAAATTGAAAAAAATTGGGCAGCACTAATAGTTGCAAGTTTTAGAGTTCGAGAGAATGAATTTTGAGGATATTTGAAGCCACACAAATCAGATTTTGTGGTCAACATTAGAAGAATGAAAGAGAGCTGCATTTTGGATAAGTTCGAGGCAATTTTGATAAGAATTTTGGACAATAAATCAAAATATTAAAGAATTGCAAACTCCACCATTTTGGGCAACAAACTTGACAAGCAAAAGGTAACTACAAAAGTGTTTTTCGTAAAGCATAAAGAAAGTGTTTTATTAGCTACATTTTCAAGTTTTAAAGTTATAAAAAAGGAAGTCAATATAGAATGTTTTTAAGATAAACAAGGAGATGTCATATTAGAATCTAAAAATATAACAAAATATAGGAGTTAGAGATTGCATAAAGGAGTAATAAGGGAAGGAATATATTGTTTTAAAAAGCATAATTTAAATGTTGCTTTTGTAAGCATTATTGAAGGTAGAACCAACAAGTAAAGAGGCTACAAAAGAGCACTCAAATATTGTGCAAAGCTTATAGGTTTTTGAAGGAAGTTGAGCTTGAGTTTCATCTTCAAAACCTACACAAATTTTAGAATCAAAAGTCAAAAAAATTAGTGCTGAAAGAGGAGCATAGGCATTGAAAAATTATGCCAAATAGAGTGGAGAAACCGAGTAGCATTCAACCAAGGTAAGGAGAAGAGTTGTAGGATCAAAAGTGATAGTCAAATAACAAAGGAATATCAAACATATTATGAGAAATAAGAAGCCACTAAGCAAGTGGAAGCACCATGGTATTGAAGAAAAAGCCACTGAACAACAAAGGTTGAGTACAATAGAAGAGGAGTCAAGGTGATGTCAAAGCACAAGAGGAAAACGTCCAAGTAGTGCTTAGGAGAAGAGCCATTGGGTAGAAGAGAAGGACCACCATATATAGGAGAAGAGCCACCCAAGGAGCACTATTTTAGAGAGCCACCATTGAAAGGTGGAGCCACCAAGCCTAGGAGAAGGAGTAAAGAGAAGAATAATCATTGATTGCAAATTATGAAATGTAAGCAACATAAGAGACGACATTCATATATTAAAAAGGTAAAAGAAGGAAATCAAAGGTCTGGTTTTGCAACTGCAAATAAGAGAATCAAAGAGTTAGCATCCATAATGTCCATTGCAGAGAAGACAACATTGCATCACTTTGTTGGTAAGGTAAAAGATGTTACATAGGCGGCCAAGTGTTGGGATAGAAAGAACACATCCAAAGTGGAATATAGGTTACCATGAGTGTGAAATATTGAAATCATTGCTCATAAGGTTGGATTGAGTGTTGTAATATTGTTCATACCATTTGGCATGTGGAAGGAATGCCATAAGCCATTAAGGAAGGAGAACCATTTCATAACATATTATGAAATGCGTACATAACTATTGAAGATAGTAAGAGACATTTGACACCATTTGGCATTCGATATTAAACAAGCCAATTATCATTGAGGAAGGTGTAACATCTAGGAGTGCTTATTAATGCATGGGCCAAAAATAAAGTTAGCACCACTACCACAAACCACTACTACTACCTCTACCATGAACCTCTACCATGACCATGACTAGGCTAACGTATTTGAGCACCTTGAAAATCTTGGAGGATGGTTGACCAATCAAAGAGGAGAGACAAAGTTGATAGGAGTAAAATATCCATATGTACAACAAAGAAGAAGGATAACCTCAAGATTGGAGGTAATTTATTTTATTTGAAATTAATTATATTCCAAGATAGGAGTTATAAGGTTGGAGGAAATAATTACTTTCTAAGGTTAAAGTGAAATAATTTTATTTAATTTATTATTGGAGAGATAATTTGTTGAAGTAATATTTGAAACCTTAGAAATTTGATTATTGCTATTTGAAAGTTTTATGAAGATTTGAAAATTGATTTGAAGAAATTAATTTGAGTTTTTGAATTTTGATTATTTGAATTTACAAAAAAAAATTAAATATTTGCAATTTGATAAGTTTGGAGAAATAAGGTTTCCTACATCAACTTAGAAATACAAAACTTGCAAATATCTTTTTATAGAATTTCTAAATTTTTAAATTTGGATTTATAAGGAATTCAACATCAACATAGGATTGAGAAATTTAGAATTAAAGAAATTATATTTTTTGAGATTTGGGAGATAAAAGGAATTCAACATAAGTTTTTGAAAATTGCATTGATACTAAGTCAAAATGTATTATTTGGCAAGTCTAACTAGGGAGATAAAAGGTTGCCAACTTCAAGATTAACAATTGAATATTGTTATAAGTCTATCATCCATAACTAAGGAGAAATAAAAGAAGAGAATTTGAAATTACATCCAAAATTATCGTTAGCTTTATATTTATGGAGAAATAAGGGATTCAATATAGCAAGCTAAGTATTATTATCAAAGCTTTCTTATTCAGAAAAACTATGGGTGAAATAGTGAAGAAAGTATTTAATGAAGACAATGAAGAAATATGACATGCATTCAAATTTTATTCACATGGATTAATACCCAACATTGATGGAGATCAAATATTTAATGTTCTAAAAGGCAAATTGAGTTTATTCTTCAAAGAAGTTAAAGAAGGAAAATTTACTACCTTTATGGGATATCTTCATGAAAAAAATTTTAGATCTTGTTGGGAATCTCAAAACATCATTGTATTCACTACAAAAGAATGTTTAATGATGTATCTTTCATTAACTATTTCTAAACATTTTTAAGGAAAACTACAAATAATGCTTCATATGATTATCCTAAGGAAGAATCTTCAAATCCAAGTGAATATTATTATGATAATATACTAACTCACCACATTGAAGGAGAATCTCTAGAAAGAATGTAGGAAAAAAGAAGGAAAAGAAACAAGGAAAAGAATCAGATCAAGCAAAGCAAGATGAAGACTAAACCTGGAGATGTTTATTTGAAGATTCCAATACAAGAATAAAACTTGTATTACTGTGATAATTCGCTAAAATAATGCTTAGAAGCAGAATCATCAATGAAGATACAAAATCAAAGAAAAGAGAAGAAGAAAAGGTGTCATACCAGAAAGGTTAAACAAGAACCATTTTGTGAAAATTCAAAAATTGATTTGAAAGAGATAGATTGTAGAGCACTTAATTAAGCCCTAAGACAAGGACAACGACCATATTGAATACTAAAGTTTTTAATAACCAAAAAATGTAATACAGGGGGTGTTGGAATATATTATATTGTTTGGTACATGCTAATGTACCACCTTGGGTACATCTTTAGATTAGGAGAGTGTCCTAGATTATATTGTGAGTATGTAAGTGTGCAAAGTATTTTGGTAATGTAAATGTGCATAATAGTCCATGTGCACATGAGTCCATAGAATAAGAATATGAAGAGTCTCTACAAGAGTGAAGGCCAAGAATGCTCCATATAAAGAGTCACATTCCATTATATATGTAACTATGAGTGTGAGTGTGAGATATGGATTTGTAGAGAGAGTGTGTGGAAGTATGGTCCTTTATTCAATGGAGATACAATTTTCATGAGCATTTATTAATGGTAATTCTATGAGTTATTATTGAGGTTATTTATGAGTTTTATATGTTTAGAATATTATAATTTTTTTTTTGTTGGATAATAAGGGGTTGTACTTAGGTCCCCCACCCTTGAAAAATTACAACTCTCTTCTTTAGAGCTTGAAATTTTACAAATAAATACACTTCTCATCTCAATTGAGATGCTATAGCTAGAAACTTACATCATTTTACATAAAATATCTGATTCTAGATTTTCATTTTTTCGATCTTTTCAAATTTCTATATGAATACAAATATTCTAAAATATAGCATCCTTCTTGATATTTTACTAAAGTAGTCTTCACAATACCAAAATTTCACCTCTACTATCTATACCTTACATCTTAGTAAAGTAATATTTCCAAAACATCGCATTATCATAATTCACTTTACCAAATATGGATTGCTAGTTTCCTTCCTGAAACACAAATACAACCACAAAAATTATAATAAATAGTCTATATGAAAACACATTACTATTACAAAATAAAGCAAATATTACCAATGAAAAACATTAAAGTAAAACTTAATCATTTATTGATTCAGGCAATCAACATTTTCTTGTCAGCTTCAACTAAACTTACTACTTCCTCTAACCATGGAAAGGATAATTTAACTTCACGAATATTACCATTATCTTATATTTCATATTGCAACTTTATTTTATATCTTGAGGTTATTTTGCATTAAGTATTTAGCATCAAAAACTAACAAACCTTATGAAAAGGAGTTTACATGGACCCTCACAATGTGTTATTTGTAAATGGGAGGAGGAGAGTATAGACTACCTCTTGGGACATTGCTCAATAGTATGGAATCTATGGCAATGGATTCTTAATATGTTTGGTAAATACATAATAATGAATAGAAGAATGGTTAAATCAATGACAAAGAACTTTTAAAAGTGAGGCTTTATAGACAATTTGGGATATATCAAAATATATAATACTTTGGAAACTATGTCTAGAAAGGAATAGAAGAACATTTAAAGGAAAGAAAAGTAATTTAGAGGTAATGAAAATGAATATTATTTTAGCCATAGAGGAGTCTAAACCAACCTTATCAATAACCTAATCCCTAATATAGAAGCAAAGAGAATTAATAGATAGAGTCAAGTCATCAAATGGAATTATGATGTTGGGTATAAGAGAAATAAAAAGAAGGCAAATAATATAAAGTGAAAACCACCAGATATGAAGTTGGTAAAATTGAATTTTGATGGAGCATCTAAAGGAAATCCAAGACCAATAGGAGGAATAATTAGAAATAATAGATGAGAGATTTTTGTCTCATTACACTTTCAATAGTGGATTTAAGACAAATAATGAAATTGAAGCTTGGGCAGCTTTAGAAGGGTTAAAAATATACAAATAAATAAAATGGAATAGAGTATGGATGGAAGGTGATTCACTCATAGTAATAAATGAAATTTTAAGAAAGGCAAAGTCTCCATGGAACATACAAGAGATAATTGTGGAAATTCAAGACCTTGCTATAAATTTTGAATAAATCAGGTTTACACATATGTTAAGGGAAGAAAACAAATATGCAGATAGGATAGCCAATAAAGGGGTTTTAATTGAGGATTATGAAGTTAAATTCTCTTTTCCATGGCTAGAGGAAGTAGTAAGTTTAGCTGAAGCTAATAAGAAAATGTTGAATACCTGAATCAAATAATAATTAAGATTTACTTTAATGTTTTTCATTGGTAATATTTGATTTATTTTATAAAATTAATGTGTTTTCATATAAACTATTTATTACAATTTTTATGGTTGCACTTATGATTGAAGAAGGAAACTAGCAATCTAGATCCGGTAAAGTGGACTATGATAGTGCTATGTTTTGGAAATATTACTCTACTAAAATGAAATGCATTTTGGTATTGTGAATGATGCTATAGGAAAATGCCAAGAAGGATGCAAAATTTGGAATATTTGTATTCACACAAAAAATTAAAGAATATCCAAAAAATGAAAATCAAGAATTCAAATATTTTATGAAAAATGATGTAGGTATCTAGCTATAGCATCTCAATTGAGATGATAATTTATTTTTTTTGTAAACTCTCAAGCTCTAAAGGAGAGAGTTGTAGCTTGTCCAATGTGGGGTATTTGAGTACAACCCCTTGTTCTCCAACAAAAAAACATACTATGTACAAATTTGATTTATAATTTTCTCATTTATGAAGAATATTTCTATGTAGTTTGCTCCCATATATATCATCCACATCACATTAGGAATAATGCTACAACAATTTAAAGATGATATTTAAAAATTATTCCACACTTCCACTACGTATGCATATTTTAGAATCACAATATAAACTATAACAATAATTTCCTCACCAGTATCACCTCCATGACAGCTTTGTAGAATGTAACAAACAAGGATGAGAAATACCTAAAGTTGTATATGGGTGATCTTGTGATGATATAGTTGATAAGGGATATGATATCATCATAATCCATAGTACCAATAATCCAATAGATTGAACACATGTCCCTAGAATATTTTTCAATCTTCCCTCAAACATCCATGACACAGGTTCATTATTAGGAATTTTATTGGACAAGAAAAAACTCACATGCAAGGCATGTTATTGGATGACAATGATTGTGCCTTTACAACTCCATACATTTTTTTTTTTTAACGAAAAACCCTTTGCGGAGCCGCCTTGGTCTGAGATACCACGAACAGGGGGTTATACATCGTCAAAGTCACCCGGAGTCGCACCCGACCCTGCCCGCACCAAAATTATCAATTGGATTTTAGATACCCAATTCAGCTTTTTGGTAGGGTGGAGATTTGAACCTAGGACCTCCCTTGGAGTATTTGCCCTCTCGTCTCCAACTCACCTACAACACCTGGGTGTACAACTCCATACTAACACAAACTAACATTTTTCTAATAAAAAATGTTGGAATTAGGGGTAAATCAACAAATATTTTAAACAACAATATGCACAAACAATATTTCAACATATTATCATATATTTCTATTAAAATTTCACCATACTCCACTATACAAAATTTCACCAGTTATCAACTTGCACACAAAATACAAATTTTTAGTTGTTTATGGAAAACATCCCAAATGGGATGCCACTTTTGGTAAGTCCCAAGGAGGCATAGGTATCTATTCCTCCAAAAATACCTAGGGCTCGCACTTGGTCTGCCCCCTTTGGCACACTCAATGAGCATGCCTAAAACAACAAAAATAATAACAAACAAACACAAAACACAAACAAACACAACATTAAAAAACAAAGACAATCAAACAAACAAATAAACAAAAAAATAAAAACCACAAAACAAAAAAAAAGCAACGTAAAAGCATACAAAAACAAAAAACTAAAAAAAAAAAAACTAAATAATAAAATAAAAAATAAATGAAAAATAACAACAAAACACAAAACACAAAACACATATGAAAACAATAAAAATGTAGGTGCTGCAGATGATCTCCTTGGGGTGGAAGATCACTGTTCCATTTGTATGCCCCTTTACTTGCTGTTTGGTGGGGTTTTCTTCTGGTGCCTGTGATCTAGGATGTCCCTAGGTCCTATTCTGGTTCCCTGGCATCCATTTTTCCTCCTCCTTGGCTGGCTAGTGTTGTAGACGATCTCCTTGGATTGGGAGGTCCCTTATTCTCTTGTCTACCCCCTTCCATGACTTAAGGCAAGGTTTTCATTTTGGTTCCTGTGAACTAGGATGTCCCTGGGATTTTTTGGGATGTCCCTAGTTTTTTTTGGGTCATCCTTTGGCTTTTATGAGTTTCTTCAGAAACCCTTTTCCTTTTTTCTTGCAGGGTCCTATTTGGTGCTAAGGATTAAAGGTTCTTTTGGTGCAGTATTTTGTGGCTGGGGTTTTTTGACTTCCGGAGCAACTCTTTACAAAATATTTTGGCTTAGATGGGACCTTGTACTTATTCTTGTGGCTTTGCTCTTTGGGTTTTCTATTGTAGATTTTATGGTAGGTTCTCAGATTTTCATGGCTTTTGGGGGTCCTCTATACTGATTGTTGTTGTGTTCCTATGGGTCATCATATTCTGGTTCTCTGAAGCTGCTCAACGATGGTGTTGGAGATTGCTATGGAGCTCTTGCTACTTTTTTTTGGTATGCGATGGGGCCCTACGATTTTAGGTGGTAACTCGTGCTTCATAGTTCCTTTTTTGAGGTTTCCTAGGACCTCCCCACCATTTTCCTTGGCTCAAATTTTTGCATTGTTGTTTCCTTTTTCTTCCTTGGTCTTTGAGTAGTTTACCTACTGCAACAGGATTTCATGGCCTCTAGAGTCCCATGGTTGTTGTTCCTATTGCAGGCCTATTTGAGATATTGGTCCCTGCTGTTGCATCCTCCTGCTACATCCCTATGCATCCTCAGATGGGAATTTTTAGTGTTTCCCACTTTAAGTTCAATTTTGAAATTTTCAAATCATTGTATTGGGTGGAATAGCCCTGTTTCAATTTTTCTGGTCGGGTTTACCTTTTTTAAATTTCCTTACCACGTGTTGTTTGGACAGTCCTTTTGACATATTTTTTTAGGTTTTTTTGAGCGAGATGGTGCTGTCCCAGACTTCAATGTAAAAAAAAAAAAAAAAAAAAAATTATCCTTTAAGGCTATCCTCTAGCCTATCCTGTAAGGCTATCCTTAAGCCTATCTTGAAAGGCATTCCTTATGTCTTTCCACTGGATTTTGGTGTCCTTTTATTTGGCCTTGAGGCCTTGTTTTTAGTCTTATGACTTGTAATCAGGTTTTGGGATCCTTGATAAAAATCCATTTTTAATTTAATTTAACTAATAAAAAAAAAATAAAACCATAAAAACAAAAAAACAACACACAAACACTTAAAAAAACCAAAAACACAAAACCCAAAAAACAAAAACATGAAAAAAAGAAAAAACACACAAAAAAAGAAAAAACACAAAAAAACAACTAAAACAACACAAAAAAACAGTACAAAAAAATACACACACCCCTCGAAAAACTTAAAAAAAAAAAACAAACAAAACAAAACACAATTACGACCTTTCTAGTCCAAAATACTATTAAGGCAAGATTCAATAGAGGAAACATAGAAAATATATGTCTAAGCTAGGGAACTAAAATACCCTGACTGAACCAAAGAGAAGCAAAAACAAAGCAAAAAGGAAATAGGTACCTCTAGTATTGGAGCCATCCAAAGAAAATATAAAAAGCAAAGATTCCCTTATTTGTAAAGCCCACCATCTGGGAGGGTGGCCGTAGCAAGTAAGATCACCTTTGTCTAATGTCCAATTAGCTAAAGCATCAACACTCCTATTCTATTCTCTGACCACATGATTGTAATCTACTTTCAAAAAACCCATTTGGATTAATTGAATCTTCTCAACAATTATTTTTATTCTCTAATCAACCTTATGATTCTTACGAGTCTTCAAAATATTAATCATGAGTTGGGAGTCAGTTTCAACCAACACCTTTTCCCATCCAACCTTAGCAGCCTCTTGAAGGTCTTTGAGGATACCATACTCCTCAACAAGGTTATTGGAAAGGATACCCAAATTCTTAGCAAAAGTGAAAACCACGGAGCTATCTAAAATTTTACCAATTCTTCCTACACTAGCTTTTCTAGGGTTACCCCTAGAGGCTCCATCGGTATTGAATTTTCCATAATCCTTATGAGGAGGCTGCCAATTCCTTGTTCTTTCCATCTTGTAATTACTCACATTCCCTTTAAGACGGTTTCCCTTAGAAGAGTTAATCTTCAATATTTGCATCACTTGATCCCATTTTTTGTGGGAGTTTTGGGGGTGATTAAGGAGCTATTGGACTGATTCAACTAAGTTGGCAATGGTATTTTTCTAGATATAGTGAATATCCTTTATTTCTTGATTGAAAATTAGGTTGTTCCTTTCATTCTAGATGTTCGAAGATAGAATGGTAGAACCCATCCAAACTAACTACCTGATGAAATGATCAACACCCTCCTGTTTAGGCCAATTCCTCCAAAAATGTTCAAAAGTAGAAAAAATGGACCATTTAAAGCCAAGTAAGATGGCCATTCTCCTCCATAACTCAGAGGCTAAAGTAAACTCAATAAAAATATGGCTAAGAGTTTCCACATTCTTTCCACACATTTTGCATCTAAAAGAGCCATAAAAACAACATTTCATAAGTTGCTCACTAGTTAGAACTCTACAATGCAATAAAAGCCAAATAAAGAACCTCAACTTAGGCTAGAGATTTTGAGCCCACTACTGAGAAAATATGTCATAAAATTGGTTGGGATTGTTATGGCATAAGACCAAATAACCTTAAGAAACTGAATACTCACCCTTAGTAGTGTTGTTCCATCCAAAATAATCTTTATCATGGGATCAATATAGAGATCTCATATGCAGGATACATTGGATATCTTATCTTTGAATTTCTAGAATTTGAATAGGCCAGTCCTCAATAGGGATCCAATATCTACCAACCTTTGAATTACCAGTATGGTATCAACATTAATTATCCACCTTTATCCAATTAGCTTGGTGAAGCTCCTCCATCCAAGGCCTCCAATCAGGAAACTGAGTTATCAAAGGTCGGTGACCATCCCAAGAATTTGTCCAAAAATTTACCTACTGATCATTATGAATGATCCAAAATAACTTTTTCTTAATCAAATCCTCACCACTCTTAAGAACTACTAAAATAGGAGAACCTTTGGTAGGCAATTGATAGCGAATAAGGTCTTTAGGACTTTTTTTATTAGCATATTTAGCACGAAGATTATTGGCCCAAAGGGAATTGGGGTCATGTAAAATCCTCCAATACAATTTAGCAACTAAAGCTTTGTTGTTATTAATAGCAGATCAGAATCCTAAACCCCCTTAATTCTTAGAAAGATATAAAGTGTCCCATTTCACCAAGGCCCATTTTCTTTTCTCCTTAGTACCACTCCAGAGGAACTGATGATTAATTTGATCCAATACTCAAAGAAAATCCTTTGGGATTAAACACGATAGAAACATAAATAGGTATAGCTTGAAGGATAGAATATACCAAGGTAATTCTACCCTCAAAAGAAAACCACCTATTGGTCCACTTTTCAATTTTCTTCTTAACTTTATCCAACAACCAATTCAGTATTTATTTTTATATCTTTGAGTATTGATAGGGATGCATAAATAAGTGATCGAAAGAGAGGTCTTCTTATATCTTAATTTATCTAAGACCATGGATTCCTTTTTGGTAGAGTAGTGAAAGAAAATGACTTTAGAATTGTCTTCATTGATCAATTGCCCGATAGCCTTAGAAAAAAAACTAATGATTTACTTAATTTTAGAAGCTTCCTTAATTGTAGCTTTACCTAATAGAGTAGAGTCATAAAAAAATTGAATATGAGAGATAGGCCTAGCTCCATGAGCAATGGTAACTCCCTCAAGGGTTTTCTTATCTCTATTTTTGGTTATAGTCCTATCCAAGCATTCAACAAGAATGATGAATAAATTAGTGAAGAGGGGGTCACCTTGCTTAATACCTCTAGAAGCTAAGAATAGTTGTGAAGGCCTACCATTGATAAGAAATGAGTAGGATATTTAAGATATGCAACCCATAACCTAGTCTATCCAATCTTGAGAGAAACCAAATTGCCTCAAAATTTTGATAAGGAAGTGCCAATCCACTTTGTCATAAGCTTTGGATAAGTCTAAACGAATGAAAATAGAAGGAGATTTTTGCATTTCTATGGAATGGATGGCTTCCTAAGCAAGAAATATCTCATCCACTATTTGATGCCCTTCCACATAACCTCCTTGTTCAGGGGAAATAATCTTATGCAAAAGAGGCTTCAACCTTTCTACCATGATCTTAGTAATGATTTTGAGAAGAACATTACATAAAGCAATAGGTCTAAAAGCTGAGATATGATAAGCCTCTTGAGATTTTGGGATAAGAGTTATATAAGTTTTATTGATAAACTTCAAAATCCCTTTGTCTTTCTTGGCTTCTTCCACCACCTCTTATAAATCAGCATGAAGGATATCCCAAAAATCTTGGTAGAACTCAATGGGAAAACCATAAAGACTCGGGGTTTTCTCTTTTTGAATTTTAAAAACCACTTGTTGAAGCTCATTAATAGTAATAGGAGCAGTCAAAATAGATTTCTCCTCAAAAGTGATAAGAGAAGGGATCGCTTGAATAATATTTTGTTGAGAAGTCGAGTCAAGAGGAGTAGCAACAAAAATATTGAAAAAGTAATTCACAACAATAGAGTTCATGCCATCCCAAGTGTAGACAACCTCTCCAAAATATGAATTTAGGAAAAAAATAAAGTTGTGAGATCTTCAAGCTAGAAGAGATTTGTGGAAGAAATTTGTGTTTTGATCTCCTTCTTTGAGCCATTGAATTCTAGATTTTTGCTTCCATAAGAGTTCTCTTTTTTCCATTCCTCTAACCGAGTTGTGAGTCTAATTTCATCTGTACTTTTGCTCTTTGTGAGGCCATCTAAATGTATTTTCATATTCAAATTTTCAATTTGAGCAATAACTTCATGATTTTTTGTTGAACATCCCCAAACTCCTTCCAGTTCCAAGTCTTGATTTTGGATTTAATATATTGCAACCTTTTGGAAAAATAGTACATCTTAGTCCCATATCTTGGTTTACCTTCCTTCCACATTTGTTGCACTCGAGGTCTGAAGGAAATATCTCTAAGCCACATTAACTAAAAATTAAAAGGAGAGAAACTTACATTGGTTTTCCAAATTTCCACCATGACTGGCCAGTGATATGAACCAACATTGTTAAGAGTCTTCACTTTAGAAATGTGAGCATGGATTAAGAAATGATCAGAGAGGAAGAACCTATCCAATATCTCCATGATACAAGCTAAGCCTTGCCTTTTGTTAGACCAAGTCATAAGGCCATTATCTGGTTGGATGCCCACAAGATGAAGATTTGCAATATATTCATTCATGAGGTTAGTGCTCCAGTTCAAATTTCTATTTCCCCTAATTTTCTCATCTAGAGAGAGGATGGTATTGAAATATCCTCCTATCAATATCTAAGCTTCAGGAAAATGAGAGATAATATAAGTTATATCCTTCCAATGTCTCCTCTTTTCCTCCAAAGAAATCAGAGCATAAACAGTTATGCAAAGCATAATTTGGTTGGAATGTCTACTTTGAATAGCTATAGCCAAAAGACCCCAGTTGCCAACCATATGGTGAATAACTACCTCTTTTGGGTCCTAAAGGTAAGCAATGCAACTAGAAGTCCCCTAGGAACTGAGAGAAATAAATTTTCCAGTTGGCTAGATTTTACTAGCAATTGAATCCATTTCCTCTATTGGCATCTTCGTTTCTTGAAGGAAAACAAGATGATGATGGTTTATCTAAATCATTCTTCTAATTTTATTTTGTTTTGAGAGACTCCCTTTGAGTCCTCTAATATTCCAAGTGATTATATTCATTAATACCAGGGCTAAAATAGGTTGTAAGGGAATTAATATTACCTTCCTCTATAAGCTTTTCACTTTCTTTTACCATATATTGTTGATTGGTCTTGCGACCTACCTTTTTATTAGAATCCATCTTTAGTTTTTTTCCTGTTTCTTGACTTAATTCAATTGAATTCGGGATGTCTTATAACCTTGAAGAATACGTGTACAAAGTCAAACTGTTGCTAGAAGGTTCAACAGAGTCTATCTTGGGACCTATATTATTTGAAGTCTCACCATTTAAAAGATTGTTTTTCTTGTGTATATTTTCACCCTTTTTTGTTGAAATTTTTTGATTTGTTGGTTTGTATCTGAGTTATTCCTTTCATCTCTAAATTGTGTTTCTAAGATTTTTGTTTCTATTATTTCCTCTTCCTCACCTAGGAAAAGAAAAAAGGAAAAGAATCAGATCAAGCAAAGCAAGGTGAAGACTAAACCTGGAGATGTTTATTTGAAGATTCCAATACAAGAATCAAACTTGTATTACTGTGATAATTCGCTAAAATAATGCTTAGAAGCAGAATCATCAATGAAGATACAAAAGCAAAGAAAAGAGAAGAAGAAAAGGTGTCATACCAGAAAGGTTAAACAGGAACCATTTTGTGAAAATTCAAAAATTGATTTGAAAGAGATAGATTGTAGAGCACTTAATTAAGCCCTAAGACAAGGACAAAGACCATATTGAAGACTAAAGTTTTTAATAACCAAAAAATGTAATACAAGGGGTGTTGAATATATTATATTGTTTGGTACATGCTAATGTACCACCTTGGGTACATCTTTAGATTAGGAGAGTGTCCTAGATTATATTGTGAGTATGTAAGTGTGCAAAGTAATTTGGTAATGTAAATGTGCATAATAGTCCATGTGCACATGAGTCCATAGAATAAGAATATGAAGAGTCTCTAGAAGAGTGAAGGCCAAGAATGCTCCATATAAAGAGTCACATTCCATTATATATGTAACTATGAGTGTGAGTGTGAGATATGGATTTGTAGAGAGAGTGTGTGGAAGTATGGTCCTTTATTCAATGGAGATACAATTTTCATGAGCATTTATTGACGGTAATTCTATGAGTTATTATTGAGGTTATTTATGAGTTTTATATGTTTAGAATATTATAATTTTTTTTTTGTTGGATAATAAGGGGTTGTACTTAGGTCCCCCACCCTTGAAAAATTACAACTCTCTTCTTTAGAGCTTGAAATTTTACAAATAAATACACTTCTCATCTCAATTGAGATGCTATAGCTAGAAACTTACATCATTTTACATAAAATATCTGATTCTAGATTTTCATTTTTTCGATCTTTTCAAATTTCTATATGAATACAAATATTCTAAAATATAGCATCCTTCTTGATATTTTACTATAGTAGTCTTCACAATACCAAAATTTCACCTCTACTATCTATACCTTACATCTTAGTAAAGTAATATTTCCAAAACATCGCACTATCATAATTCACTTTACCAAATATGGATTGCTAGTTTCCTTCCTGAAACACAAATACAACCACAAAAATTATAATAAATAGTCTATATGAAAACACATTACTATTACAAAATAAAGCAAATATTACCAATGAAAAACATTAAAGTAAAACTTAATCATTTATTGATTCAGGCAATCAACATTTTCTTGTCAGCTTCAACTAAACTTACTACTTCCTCTAACCATGGAAAGGAGAATTTAACTTCATGAATATTACCATTATCTTATATTTCATATTGCAACTTTATTTTATATCTTGAGGTTATTTTGCATTAAGTATTTAGCATCAAAAACTAACAAACCTTATGAAAAGGAGTTTACATGGACCCTCACAATGTGTTATTTGTAAATGGGAGGAGGAGAGTATAGACTACCTCTTGGGACATTGCTCAATAGTATGGAATCTATGGCAATGGATTCTTAATATGTTTGGTAAATACATAATAATGAATAGAAGAATGGTTAAATCAATGACAAAGAACTTTTAAAAGTGAGGCTTTATAGACAATTTGGGATATATCAAAATATATAATACTTTGGAAACTATGTCTAGAAAGGAATAGAAGAACATTTAAAGGAAAGAAAAGTAATTTAGAGGTAATGAAAATGAATATTATTTTAGCCATAGAGGAGTCTAAACCAACCTTATCAATAACCTAATCCCTAATATAGAAGCAGAGAGAATTAATAGATAGAGTCAAGTCATCAAATGGAATTATGATGTTGGGTATAAGAGAAATAAAAAGAAGGCAAATAATATAAAGTGAAAACCACCAGATATGAAATTGGTAAAATTGAATTTTGATGGAGCATCTAAAGGAAATCCAAGACCAATAGGAGGAATAATTAGAAATAATAGATGAGAGATTTTTGTCTCATTACACTTTCAATAGTGGATTTAAGACAAATAATGAAATTGAAGCTTGGGAAGCTTTAGAAGGGTTAAAAATATACAAATAAATAAAATGGAATAGAGTATGGATGGAAGGTGATTCACTCATAGTAATAAATGAAATTTTAAGAAAGGCAAAGTCTCCATGGAACATACAAGAGATAATTGTGGAAATTCAAGACCTTGCTATAAATTTTGAATAAATCAGGTTTACACATATGTTAAGGGAAGAAAACAAATATGCAGATAGGATAGCCAATAAAGGGGTTTTAATTGAGGATTATGAAGTTAAATTCTCTTTTCCATGGCTAGAGGAAGTAGTAAGTTTAGCTGAAGCTAATAAGAAAATGTTGAATACCTGAATCAAATAATAATTAAGATTTACTTTAATGTTTTTCATTGGTAATATTTGATTTATTTTATAAAATTAATGTGTTTTCATATAAACTATTTATTACAATTTTTATGGTTGCACTTATGCTTCAAGAAGGAAACTAGCAATCTAGATCTAGTAAAGTGGACTATGATAGTGCTATGTTTTGGAAATATTACTCTACTAAAATGCAATGCATTTTGGTATTGTGAATGATGCTATAGGAAAATGCCAAGAAGGATGCAAAATTTGGAATATTTGTATTCACACAAAAAATTAAAGAATATCCAAAAAATGAAAATCAAGAATTCAAATATTTTATGAAAAATGATGTAGGTATCTAGCTATAGCATCTCAATTGAGATGATAATTTATTTTTTTTGTAAACTCTCAAGCTCTAAAGGAGAGAGTTGTAGCTTGTCCAATGTGGGGTGTTTGAGTACAACCCCTTGTTCTCCAACAAAAAAACATACTATGTACAAATTTGATTTATAATTTTCTCATTTATGAAGAATATTTCTATGTAGTTTGCTCCCATATATAATCTCCACATCACATTAGGAATAATGCTACAACAATTTAAAGATGATATTTAAAAATGATTCCACACTTCCACTACGTATGCATATTTTAGAATCACAATATAAACTATAACAATAATTTCCTCACCAGTATCACCTCCTTGGCCCTCTCAAGATTTTGTAGAATGTAACAAAAAAGGATGAGAAATACCTAAAGTTGTATATGGGTGATCTTGTGATGATATGGTTGAGAAGGGATATGATATCATCATAATCCATAGTACCAATAATCCAATAGATTGAACACATGTCCCTAGAATATTTTTCAATCTTCCCTCAAACATCCATGACACAGGTTCATTATTAGGAATTTTATTGGACAAGAAAAAACTCACATGCAAGGCATGTTATTGGATGACAATGATTGTGCCTTTACAACTCCATACATTTTTTTTTTTAATGAAAAACCCTTTGCGGAGCCGCCTTGGTCTGAGATACCACGAACAGGGGGTTCTACACCGTCAAAGTCACCGGGAGTCGCACCCGACCCTGCCCGCACCAACATTATCAATTGGATTTTAGATACCCAATTCAGCTTTTTGGTAGGGTGGAGATTTGAACCTAGGACCTCCCTTGGAGTATTTCCCTCTCCTCTCCAACTCACCTACAACACCTGGGTGTACAACTCCATACTAACACAAACTAACATTTTTCTAATAAAAAATGTTGGAATTAGGGGTAAATCAACAAATATTTTAAACAACAATATGCACAAACAATATTTCAACATATTATCATATATTTCTATTAAAATTTCACCATACTCCACTATACAAAATTTCACCAGTTATCAACTTGCACACAAAATACAAATTTTTAGTTGTTTATGGAAAACATCCCAAATGGGATGCCACTTTTGGTAAGTCCCAAGGAGGCATAGGTATCTATTCCTCCAAAAATACCTAGGGCTCGCACTTGGTCTGCCCCCTTTGGCACACTCAATGAGCATGCCTAAAACAACAAAAATAATAACAAACAAACACAAAACACAAACAAACACAACATTAAAAAACAAATACAATCAAACAAACAAATAAACAAAAAAATAAAAACCACAAAACAAAAAAAAAGCAACGTAAAAGCATACAAAAACAAAAAACTAAAAAAAAAACAACTAAATAATAAAATAAAAAATAACAACAAAACACAAAACACAAAACACATATGAAAACAATAAAAATGTAGGTGCTGCAGATGATCTCCTTGGGGTGGAAGATCACTGTTCCATTTGTATACCCCTTTACTTGCTGTTTGGTGCGGTTTTCTTCTGGTGCCTGTGATCTAGGATGTCCCTAGGTCCTATTCTGGTTCCCTGGCATCCATTTTTCCTCCTCCTTGGCTGGCTAGTGTTGTAGACAATCTCCTTGGATTGGGAGGTCCCTTATTCTTTTGTCTACCCCATTCCATGACTTAAGGCAGGGTTTTCATTTTGGTTCCTGTGAACTAGGACGTCCTTGGGATTTTTTGGGATGTCCCTGGTTTTTTTTGGGTCATCCTTTGGCTTTTATGAGTTTCTTCGGAAACCCTTTTCCTTTTTTCTTGCAGGGTCCTATTTGGTGCTAAGGATTAAAGGTTCTTTTGGTGCAGTATTTTGTGGCTGGGGTTTTTTGACTTCATGAGCAACTCTTTACAAAATATTTTGGCTTAGATGGGACCTTGTACTTATTCTTGTGGCTTTGCTCTTTGGGTTTTCTATTGTAGATTTTATGGTAGGTTCTCAGATTTTCATGGCTTGTGGGGGTACTCTATACTGATTGTTTTTGTGTTCCTATGGGTCATCATATTCTGGTTCTCTGAAGCTGCTCAACGGTGGTGTTGGAGATTGCTATGGAGCTCTTGCTACTTTTTTCTGGTCTACGGTGGGGCCCTACGATTTTAGGTGGTAACTCGTGCTTCATAGTTCCTTTTTTGAGGTTTCCTAGGACCTCCCCACCATTTTCCTTGGCTCAAATTTTTGCATTGTTGTTTCCTTTTTCTCCCTTGGCCTTTGAGTAGTTTACCTACTGCAACAGGATTTCATGGCCTCTAGAGTCCCATGGTTGTTGTTCCTATTGCAGGCCTGTTTGAGATATTGGTCCCTGCTGTTGCATCCTCCTGCTACATCCCTATGCATCCTCAGATGAGAATTTTTAGTGTTTCCCACTTTAAGTTCAATTTTGAAATTTTCAAATCGTTGTATTGGGTGGGATAGCCCTGTTTCAATTTTTCTGGGCGAGTTTACCTTTTTTAAATTTCCTTACCACGTGTTGTTTGGACAGTCCTTTTGAACGTGTTTTTTTAGGTTATTTTGAGCGGGATGGTGCTGTCCCAGACTTCAATGTAAAAATAAAAAAATAATAATAATTTTATCCTTTAAGGCTATCCTCTAGCCTATCCTGTAAGGCTATCCTTAAGCCTATCTTGAAAGGCATTCCTTATGTCTTTCCACTGGATTTTGGTATCCTTTTATTTGGCCTTGAGACCTTGCTTTTAGTCTTATGACTTGTAATCAGGTTTTGGGATCCTTGATAAAAATCCATTTTTAATTTAATTTAACTAATAAAAAAAAAATAAAACCATAAAAACAAAAAAACAACACACAAACACTTAAAAAAACCAAAAACACAAAACCCAAAAAACAAAAACATGAAAAAAAGAAAAAACACACAAAAAAAGAAAAAACACAAAAAAACAACTAAAACAACACAAAAAAACAGTACAAAAAAATACACACACCCCTCGAAAAACTTAAAAAAAAAAAAAAAAACAAAACAAAACACAAATACGACCTTTCTAGGCCAAAATACTATTAAGGCAAGATTCAATAGAGGAAACATAGAAAATATATGTCTAAGCTAGGGAACTAAAATACCCTGATCGAACCAAAGAGAAGCAAAAACAAAGCAAAAAGGAACTAGGTACCTCTAGTATTGGAGCCATCCAAAGAAAATATAAAAAGCAAAGATTCCCTTATTTGTAAAGCCCACCATCTGGGAGGGTGGCCGTAGCAAGTAAGATCACCTTTGTCTAATGTCCAATTAGCTAAAGCATCAACACTCCTATTCTATTCTCTGACCACATGATTGTAATCTACTTTCAAAAAACCCATTTGGATTAATTGAATCTTCTCAACAATTATTTTTATTCTCTAATCAACCTTATGATTCTTAGGAGTCTTCAAAATATTAATCATGAGTTGGGAGTCAGATTCAACCAACACCTTTTCCCATCCAACATTAGCAGCCTCTTGAAGGTCTTTGAGGATACCATACCCCTCAACAAGGTTATTGGAAAGGATACCCAAATTCTTAGCAAAAGTGAAAACCACGGAGCTATCTAAAATTTTACCAATTCCTCCTACACTAACTTTTCTAGGGTTACCCCTAGAGGCTCCATCGGTATTGAATTTTCCATAATCCTTACGAGGAGGCTGCCAATTCCTTGTTCTTTCCATCTTGTAATTACTCACATTCCCTTTAAGACGGTTTCCCTTACAAGAGTTAATCTTCAATATTTGCATCACTTGATCCCATTTTTTGTGGGAGTTTTGGGGGTGATTAAGGAGCTGTTGGACTGATTCAACTAAGTTGGCAATGGTATTTTACCAGATATAGTAAATATCCTTTATTTCTTGATTGAAAATTTGGTTGTTCCTTTCATTCTAGATGTTCGAAGATAGAATGGTAGAACCCATCCAAACTAACTACCTGATGAAATGATCAACACCCTCCTGTTTAGGCCAATTCCTCCAAAAATGTTCAAAAGTAGAAAAAATGGACCATTTAAAGCCAAGTAAGATGGCCATTCTCCTCCATAACTCAGAGGCTAAAGTAAACTCAATAAAAATATGGCTAAGAGTTTCCACATTCTTTCCACACATTTTGCATCTAAAAGAGCCATAAAAACAACATTTCGTAAGTTGCTCACTAGTTAGAACTCTACGATGCAATAAAAGCCAAATAAAGAACCTCAACTTAGGCTAGAGATTTTGAGCCCACTACTGAGAAAATATGTCATAAAATTGGTTGGGATTGTTATGGAATAAGACCAAATAACCTTAAGAAACTGAATACTCACCCTTAGTAGTGTTGTTCCATCCAAAATAATCTTTATCATGGGATCAATATAGAGATCTCATATGCAGGATACATTGGATATCTTATCTTTGAATTTCTAGAATTTGAATAGGCCAGTCCTCAATAGGGATCCAATATCTACCAACCTTTGAATTACCAGTATGGTATCAACATTAATTATCCACCTTTATCCAATTAGCTCGGTGAAGCTCCTCCATCCAAGGCCTCCAATCAGGAAACTGAGTTATCAAAGGCTGGTGACCATCCCAAGAATTTGTCCAAAAATTTACCTACTGACCATTATGAATGATCCAAAATAACTTTTTCTTAATCAAATCCTCACCACTCTTAAGAACTACTAAAATAGGAGAACCTTTGGTAGGCAATTGATAGCGAATAAGGTCTTCAGGACTTTTTTATTAGCATATTTAGCACGAAGATTATTGGCCCAAAGGGCATTGGGGTTATGTAAAATCCTCCAATACAATTTAGCAACTAAAGCTTTGTTGTTATTAATAGCAGATCGGAATCCTAAACCCCCTTAATTCTTAGGAAGATATAAAGTGTCCCATTTCACCAAGGCCCATTTTCTTTTCTCCTTAGTACCACTCCGGAGGAACCGATGATTAATTTGATCCAATTCTCAAAGAACAGCCTTTGGGATTTAAACACGGTAGAAACATAAATAGGTATAGCTTGAAGGATAGAATATACCAAGGTAATTCTACCCTCAAAAGAAAACCACCTATTGGTCCACTTTTCAATTTTCTTCTTAACTTTATCCAACAACCAATTCAGTATTTATTTTTATATCTTTGAGTATTGATAGGGATGCATAAATAAGTGATCGAAAGAGAGGTCTTCTTATATCTTAATTTATCTAAGACCATGGATTCCTTTTTGGTAGAGTAGTGAAAGAAAATGACTTTAGAATTGTCTTCATTGATCAATTGCCCGATAACCTTAGAAAAACAACTAATGATTTACTTAATTTTAGAAGCTTCCTTAATTGTAGCTTTACCTAATAGAGTAGAGTCATAAAAAAATTGAATATGAGAGATAGGCCTAGCTCCATGAGCAATGGTAACTCCCTCAAGGGTTTTCTTATCTCTATTTTTGGTTATAGTCCTACCCAAGCATTCAACAAGAATGATGAATAAATAAGGGAAGAGGGGGTCACCTTGCCTAATACCTCTAGAAGCTAAGAATAGTTGTGAAGGCCTACCATTGATAAGAAATGAGTAAGATATTTAAGAGATGCAACCCATAATCTAGTCCATCCAATCTTGAGAGAAACCAAATTGCCTCAAAATTTTGATAAGGAAGTGCCAATCCACTTTGTCATAAGCTTTGGATAAGTCTAAACGAATGAACATAGAAGGAGATTTTTGCATTTCTATGGAATGGATGGCTTCCTAAGCAAGAAATATCTCATCCACTATTTGATGCCCTTCCACATAACCTCCTTGTTTAGGGAAAATAATCTTATGCAAAAGAGGCTTCAACCTTTCTACCATGATCTTAGTAATGATTTTGAGAAGAACATTACATAAAGAAATAGGTCTAAAAGCTGAGATATGATAAGCCTCTTGAGATTTTGGGATAAGAGTTATATAAGTTTTATTGATAAACTTCAAAATTCCTTTGGATTTCTTGGCTTCTTCCACCACCTCTAATAAATAAGCATGAAGGATATCCCAAAAATCTTGGTAGAACTCAATGGGAAAACCATCAAGACCTGGGGTTTTCTCTTTTTGAATTTTAAAAACCACTTGTTGAAGCTCATTAATAGTAATAGGAGCAGTCAAAATAGAGTTCTCCTCAAAAGTGATAAGAGAAGGGATCGCTTGAATAATATTTTGTTGAGAAGTCGAGTCAAGAGGAGTAGCAACAAAAATATTGAAAAAGTAATTCACAACAATAGAGTTCATGCCATCCCAAGTGTAGACAACCTCTCCAAAATATGAATTTAGGAAAGAAATAAAGTTGTGAGATCTTCAAGCTAGAAGAGATTTGTGGAAGAAATTTGTGTTTTGATCTCCTTCTTTGAGCCATTGAATTCTAGATTTTTGCTTCCATAAGAGTTCTCTTTTTCCCATTCCTCTAACTGAGTTGTGAGTCTAATTTCATCTGTACTTTTGCTCTTTGTGAGGCCATCTAAATGGATTTTCATATTCAAAATTTCAATTTGAGCAATAACTTCATGATTTTTTGTTGAACATCCCCAAACTCCTTCCAGTTCCAAGTCTTGATTTTGGATTTAATATATTGCAACCTTTTGGAAAAATAGTACATCTTAGTCCCATATCTTGGTTTACCTTCCTTCCACAATTGTTGCACTCGAGGTCTGAAGGAAATATCTCTAAGCCACATTAACTAAAAATTAAAAGGAGAGAAACTTACATTGGTTTTCCAAATTTCCACCATGACTGGCCAGTGATATGAACCAACATTGTTAAGAGTCTTCACTTTAGGAATGTGACCATGGATTAAGAAATGATCAGAGAGTAGGAACCTATCCAATATCTCCATGATACAAGCTAAGCCTTGCCTTTTGTTAGACCAAGTCATAATGCCATTATCTGGTTGGATGTCCACAAGATGAAGATTTGCAATATATTCATTCATGAGGTTAGTGCTCCAGTTCAAATTTCTATTTCCCCTAATTTTCTCATCTAGAGAGAGGATGGTATTGAAATATCCTCCTATCAAGATCTAAGCTTCAGGAAAATGAGAGATAATATAAGTTATATCCTTCCAATATCTTCTCTTTTCCTCCAAAGAAGTCGGAGCATAAACAGTTATGCAAAGCATAATTTGGTTGGAATGTCTACTTTGAATAGCTATAGCCAAAAGACCCCAGTTGCCAACCATATGGTGAATAACTACCTCTTTTGGGTCCTAAAGGTAAGCAATGCCACTAGAAGTCCCCTGGGAACTGAGAGAAATACATTTTCCAACTGGCTAGATTTTACTAGCAATTGAATCCATTTCCTCTATTGACATCTTCGTTTCTTTAAGGAAAACAAGATGATGATGGTTTATCTAAATCATTCTTCTAATTTTATTTTGTTTTGAGAGACTCCCTTTGAGTCCTCTAATATTCCAAGTGATTATCTTCATTAATACCAGGGCTAAAATAGGTTGTAAGGGAATTAATATTACCTTCCTCTACAAGCTTTTCACTTTCTTTTACCATATATTGTTGATTGGTCTTGCGACCTACCTTTTTATTAGAATCCATCTTTAGTTTTTTTCCTATTTCTTGACTTAATTCACTTGAATTTAGGATGTCTTATAACCTTGAAGAATACGTGTACAAAGTCAAACTGTTGCTAGAAGGTTCAACAGAGTCTATCTTGGGACCTATATTATTTGAAGTCTCACCATTTAAAAGATTGTTTTTCTTGTGTATATTTTCTCCCTTTTTTGTTGAAATTTTTTGATTTGTTGGTTTGTATTTGAGTTATTCCTTTCATCTCTAAATTGTGTTTCTAAGATTTCTGTTTCTATTATTTCTTCTTATTAGGTATTTGGAAACCTAATGAATTTGTATCTTCTTTCTTTTGATCTAGAATTTTATTTGGGAAAACACTAGCCAAATGACCATATTCATGGCAAATTCTACAATGAAAAGGAATGTTCTCATAGTCCACTACTTGCTCCCAAGTGTCCTCTCCAAATTGTAAAGTAATATTTTTAGGTAGGGGTTTGTCAAAATCCATTAAAACATAAATTTGAGCATAAATAATATGTTGAAATTTTTTAGTACAATCAACAGTCATCATAAAAGTTCCCAAAGAGTTTTAAATTGAAGAAAAATTAGCCGAATTCCATAATTCAATTGGGAGGTCAAATAATCTAACCCACACGAGACTTGTAGAAGGCATCTATTTGAATTTAAATTTAGTATACCAGGGCTTCATAAAAGCCTTGCCCTTCCAAAGAACCATGAACCCCCTTGAAATATTTTCTCTCTATCTCCATTATTAGAAAATAAAACAAGAAAATAACCATTTGGATAAATAGATATTTGTAACTCACGTTTAGTATTCCAAATTTTTGTAGCCTAGACTTTGAAAGGAGATAGGCTCGAATGAAAAACCAAGAAATGAAAAATTAGTCCTCTTTTTTCCAGATCTTCAATGCTAGTTTGAATGTCGCCCATATCAAGCTTAACAACAGGAGTTCCATCAGCTTCTCTAAGACATCCTGACTCAGTTTTCCTCAGGTCAATCTTAGGTATTCTTAGAGGTTTATTGGAAGCCCTAAGATTAATGTTAGAATTATGCTGAAGCTGTCCACCATGGAGGACATCCCTAAAATTCATTTTTGAGACCGAGTCTTGGGAATCCTTGCCATTGAAAGGGGTTTCCATTGTGGATTTATTTTTGGGATGCACCTTAGCACCAGATTTACTTGAGATATAAACTATTTTTTGATCAGTTGCTTGAAACTTGTTTCATGATCTCTTTAATCCATGCCCTAGATGTCGAGGAAAGGTATGCTTTTCACTTTTGTTTTATGCAACAAATTGGAAGTCATTATCAATAAATTTCACCACATGATCTATTGAAAGATAAATTTCTAACCCATATTGGGTCTTCTACAACATATCCTACTAAAATATTGAGTAAAAACCACAAAGATGTTGGTCACTAGGGCCCAAATGTCCCAAAAAATAAGCTTTGGAGCTGCTTACACTCAACCCAGATGAAACCCTCGCACAATAGCTTACCAAAATATCATTCACACATAGGGATGCTATAGGATTTGTGTTAATCCAAATGATCTAAAAATTATTGGAGAAATTCTAGGGTTTATCAGGCATCTACCCTAAAAATTTCAGCTCAATCCGAGTTTGAATGAGTGAAATATGGCCGAAAAAATTTCAATAGTTTGGGTAGTCCTGCGCAAAACATTTTTTCCCTCAAAACATATAATTTTATACAACAATATGTCTCTTTATTTCAAGATACTCTTCGATGTTTCAATTTTAGTGTTTCACATTCAACTATGTCTTTCCATCGTCTCATTCTTATCATAGGATATTTGTATTCACATACATATGGGATGAAATAATCAGCATCACCTAAAATGTAATGATTATATTTACATGATAACAAACAATAAATAAAGTATAACAAATCTTAGAAGGAAACCATAGGTTTTTTTCAAATAGACACATCATACTTAATATAATCACACATGCCTTGTATTTATTAAAAGTAAGGTGTGTGTGAGAGAGGATTCAAATCCCTCTTTTGTTTTCCTTTTTTCTACCCCTACATCTACCATCCTTTGATAGATTCCAAACCAACTCATCCTTTCACGTTGTTGGTCCGACTTTCATATGCACCCCGCGAAAGGATGGGCAGGAAGCCTCGGAGACACCCACGGGACGAATCCCACTCACTTTAGGATCTAGCTGGTTATCCAAGGTGCGAGTTACAGAGTTGGGTCAAATGGCTATTCACTCTTTTCCACTTCTGAAATAGATTTCAATATGGACTGCTCTGTTACCTTATAGGGGGTTCCTGAACTTGTTCAGTAGTTGCAAAATTTGTTTATCATATTTAACTTGAATTCTTGATCTAGCTCTCATGGGTCAGTAGATTTAAATAAAAGACAAACAAAGAAAATAAAAATGGATCATTCACGGTAAACAAAGAGAGGGTAGGGTAGGGCAGAAAGAGAAGTTTATCAAACATCAACTGTAAAACCCAAACTGTCAATCTTATCTATGCTATCAGCTTCACAACAGAACAAATCAAAGAAGAAAGTGTCCAGTCAGTCTAAGATCACTTTCAACTAAGAGCACAAGGCAGAGTGAAACAGATCTAGTAGAAAATCATAAATCCAAGGGCAGCTGGTTAAAACTGGTATCTTTCACCGACAGCCTAGCTCACACAGTGAAGACAGAGCAATTAGAACAAACTTAACCTCAAATCTGTAATTTCCCCTAGCAGACAATAGAACAACTGAAGCCTAACAACATATTTAAACTTGATAATGGCAGATTTACAACATATATCTAACAAACTTTAATGGAACGGATAACAAAAGAAGATACACTTATCACACTCTGCAAAAGATTAGGCTCCTGGCTATGCTATCACAGAAAAGCTAAAGCACATCAACTCCAAGTCCGGAAACAAAGGATTTCACAAAATTTACAAGAAATTGCTTATAAGCCTTTTATTTCTAAGTCTCCGCCTCCCGCAATTACATTGAGAAGAAGTATTTATAGACTCAGGACAGGCCCTGATATTTTCAGAAATATATTCTTCTCATAACTGCAAATATTATCACATCTAAACCCTAGGACCCGGGTTTTACAATAAAAATCCATTTAAAATCAAAGTCTAGATAGAACTTAACCCTTCTGCAAATCAGGGGAGTCAGCTGCCATAAATGGAGAAGATAAAATCTAAAGCCACTTGCATTCATCTGCAGCTACAAATAAATGCCTCCATTAATTCTGTTGGTGAGCCGGATGAGTCACCACCTCTCTCAGATCTGATCTCCGTAAAGCCATCCCTAAGTTGAAATTATCTCCATGCTATTAATTCTGCAATAAATCTCCATTGAATGCTTTCACCGACATCTTCTCCTCTAGCATGGTGGTCCTCGATCAAATCTGCACTTTAACTTTGACTTTATGGCCTTTCCCGGTTGTCCCGCAAGTGCCAGATGGAATCCTGCATGAAAGACAAAAAGATTATATTAGCACTTTAATAAACATTAAATCCAAGCTTTAAAGGTTAAAACAGATTAAATCAGGTTAAAAACCCTAAAGCAAGCTTGCATGTCGGCTTTTGTTCGTCTGCCTCATGCTTTGACACGTGTCGCTACCCCAGGATGCCTTCTGTTTCCCGTTGGAATGCACTTCTGGCCTTTGTGCAACTTTCTCTCTCCTATCGCGATTCTGCGACATGTCACGATTTCGTGACATGTCATGAAATCGCGACATCCCCAGCGCTGCGCTGCTTCTTCCCCCGTCGGCCGTGAAAATGCGACATGTCACGATTTCGCGACATGTCGCGAAATCGTACCTCCTGCCAGTTGTCGCACAACCTTTTTTCAAGCATGTCACGATTTTGAGACATGTTAGCGACGCGTTGCACTTTTTGTACTTAAGCATTTTTCCATCAACAACCCACGAAAATAGAACACGTCGCGATATCGCGATAGTTCCCGTAGCTGCATGCGTTGACCGCGATTTTGCGACACATTTGCGACTTAGCCGATTTTCATTCTACAGCCCACTTTCTCTCTCCTACCGCGAAAATGTGACATGTCGCGAAATCGCGACATGTCGCAAAATCGTGCCCTTTCGTACGTTTTCTTTCTCTCTCCTCCGGCCGACAGCGATTTTGCGACACTTTCCAAAAATGGAAATGTCGCGATATCGTGACACTTCCAAAAATGGAAAGTGTCGCGATTTCGCTACACAAAAATGACTTAGCTGCTTTTCGATTTACCTGTCGCGATTTCGCGACATTTCCAAAAATGGAAGTGTCGCGATATCGCGACACTACCAAAAATGGAAAGTTTGATTTTTCATGAATTTATGCAACTGTTTTCTGGATTTTTCTTGGTATCGGTGCGAGATTTTGTTTGTGCATGAATTATTCTAGCATGTAAAAAGTGAATTCTTGGATAACACAGCTGGAATGCAAGAAAAAGCACAACTTTAAAAAGGAGGCAAGCAAATTTGGATTTAAACCTGAAAAACATCTAGAGGGTCCCTACTGCAAAAATGAAAGTTCAGAATTTTCTAAGGATGGAATCTCATTTTTCAGTGGGGGTGTGTTGCTTCTCAACACACGTAAAATAGGCAAATGGAATTCTTGAAGCATATTTTGAAGCTCATATACTATTTGTTTAAGTTCCACTCCATCCAAGCTATTAATAGAAATCCATAATCTAGAGTTGTTGCCCACATTACACTACACCAAAAAAGGGCTTTAACAACGACTAAAATAAGGTAATTTTTTATGATGATAAAAAATTGCCCTAATAGATCCTAAGAGGGTGGTTTAAAACCACCCTCTTAGGATAACCACCCTCTTAGGGTCACCCTAAGAGGGTGGTTTTAAACCACCCTCTTAGGGTGACCTAAGATAGTGGTTTAAAACTGCCCTCTTAGGGTGACCCTAAGAGGGTGGTTTTAAACCATCCTCTTAGGGTGACCTAATATGGTGGTTATAAACCACCCTCTTAGGGCTAAGAGGGTGGTTTAGGCAACCCTAAGAGGGCAGTTTAAAACCACCCTCTTAGGGTCACCTTTTAAAAAAAAATTAAGTTTCCCATGCGAGGGAGGGAAAAAGAGAGGGGGATCACTGCATTTCTCATCTATTTGCGTGGGTTTTATGGGAATTGTAAAAGATGCGCATGAGTGGTGGGCATTCAGATGGCAGGACATGTGCAAAGAGAGAGAGGTCATGAGTTCCAGTCGTGGTTTGTGTTAAAAGGTGTGAAAATCTCAAAATTTGGGTTCTTAGATCTGATTTTTTGCATTTTGAGGTCTTTGACAGTCCCCATTTCCACTAGTTTTGTAATTGGATTGGAAACCTCATTTGTGTGGAACTTTTAAGTAAATTTTAAGCTCTTATTTTGGATTTATGATATTTTTTGGCTGGTTTTGTTAGTTTGTTGCATTTTTTGGTCATCTTCAGGCTTTCAGAATTAGTATTGGAGGAAAAGTTGTTGGCTATTACTATCTTTGGCCCTCTTTGCATATTTTTTAAATTTATCTATGTTTTCTTGCATTGTGATGTGTTTGTCATAATGTTGCAGTTTTTTAGATGTCAGGGCTTGATTTACTTATATTGAGAGGTTCGAGGTCAATACTGGATTGCATCTTATTTTCGTTGGCCTGTAATGCTATTTTTCCCAAATAAAGGGAGATCTCAATATCATTGTTGGTATTGTGGGTGCCACTACAATACCAAAGGAGATTCCCAAATTCTAGGTAATCATATGACCATATTAGCTTTCAACTTTGCATGAGCCACTCTGGGCAGTCATCTTGTACAATGAGGATAGTTTTTAATTTTTATTCACTAACAATAACTCTAGAAGTTGTAATAAATATTCTAGATATTATAAACTTCTCTATGCTTACTCCCATGAAAGCTTAGGATCAAGTGTTGCGTTATTCACAAAATGAATGTTCTAGAGTAAGGGGCTTCCAATTTTCCTTTAGTTTGGGCTACCTCCAAGAAATAACTCAAAGCATCTGTAGCTACCAAGTACTAACTTTGCTTGATAGACATTTGTAAATCAAGGTTTTCACTTATACATGCATTGGCAGACATATTAAAAGTAGTGTACCCACTGCTCTGGTGAAGCATGAACCCAATTCCCAGCCATTTCAACATGTTTGTATGCAATCCTACTCTATCTGATCATAAGTTTTATCAAAAAATAAATCTTCAAGGAGACTGCTTTTTACTCTATCTCTTTTGCATTTTCAATGATTTATCAACAGTAATAGATTGTCTAAAATAACTCATCCTAATATGATGTATGTTTGATTAGGGTGAACAGTTCTTGAAGCTATCGATTTGATCCAATTGTCTACCAACTTGGCTAAAACTTTATAAGACACATTATGAATGTGCTAGAGGAAAATGATATTGAGAATCACTGAAAGTAGAAGAAAGTAAAGTATACTAATGCAATGCTTATTGTATCATATTGATGAATGTCATTCAAGTAGAGGAAAATTAATTATTTATTCATAAATTCCCTATTCAGGCTAACACAACTATTATGTATTCCACTGAAGTATATACCTTTGACTCACAATGATGTAAACGTGTTTCCAACGTCCTTCTAGACTGAGATTAGCATGTGGTAGGGAATATATCCTAATTTTATAAGTCATAGCTTGTGGCTTATTAATGTTCTAATGCTTATCTACAAAGTTTACTGGAAAATCACCTTCAACTATTATGGTAACAGGCCCATAGATACTATTTATTTTATCATTGTTTTTTAATGATAGTTACAGACAAAGATTATGAAATGGATGACATTTTAGAGTCCACCAAAGAATGCATTTTTTTTGGAATATAGATGGTTATTTTGCACACGTATATAAATGGGTCCCATCCATATTATATTGTGACCATATAGTGCTATGATAACGACTTGGCAATTATGCATTTATAGCTTGGCAAGATTCGAATCTGAGTCTCCTCCTTGAAAGTGGATTAGTTTAACTGGTTGAGCTCATGCCATTTGATTATATTTTTCTTATATTTTGAACATCCTAAATTTTCAAATTTTTTATTTACTATAACTTTGTAACATATCCTCTTATTATTGTCATCTTGTAGCCTATCACCATGGCATTCTGAATATTCTTGAAACTAGTTTATTGTTTTAGTTTCTGTAAAATTTGTAGAGCACTAGGATCCTATCATCATCTAAGTGTTAGCCCTTAGGACCAGAGGAGGTAACTATTTATTTTATAACTAAGGTCATAAGATGGACCATGTGATCTGATGTCTTATAAACTAAAAGTAAAGAAAAAAAGGGGCCTCTGCCTCATCTAGGTCTTGATTACAAGAAATTGATATATCCTTAAACATGTTACTTGTTTACTTATTTGTAGAGTAAACTTTTTTCCAATTCAATGACACTTTTTTGAGGTAAAGCAGGCCAATAATTTTTCATAATTTTGACTTTACAGAAATCACCTTGCAAGCTATACTAAAGATTATACAACTCAAGTTATTCTAGGGTACTATGCAACATACATTTTCATGCAGACATTTATGATCCCTGGGACCATATTCATGTCCTTGCTAGCTGGAGCTCTTTTTGGAGTAGTCAGAGGTCTTGTTTTAGTTGTTTCCACGACCACTGCTGGTGCATCATCCTGTTATTTTCTCTCAAAGCTGATTGGTAGGCCTATTGCCTTGTGCATGTGGCCAAACAAGTTGAGGTTCTTTCGAGCTGAGGTATATCAACACTCAATCTTTTACAAAATAGATGGAGTTTATTATGGGTGCCACTCCTGACTTAGCATATGACTGCATATATTCATGAAGTTTGTCAAATATGTTAAGCATGGTTGCATTCATGGACTTGAATTTTGGTTTTATGTTCAATTTTTTTTGAGTTATCTTTAGCTATGTAAGGATTGTATGCACTTTGATCTTGAACTTTTGTTCTTCAGATAGGCTATAGCATGTGGAATCAAAATATCATCCATAGGGAACTGATTACAAATTATACTTATTGCAGGTGGTCAAATGAAGGGAGAATTTATTGAATTACATGCTTTTCCTTAGGATAACACCAACTTTGCCAAACACATTTATAAATGTTGCATCACCCATTGTGGATGTGCCATATCATATATTCTTCCTTGCAACTATTTTTGGACTTATTCCAGCTGCTTTTGTTACAGTAAGGGTAAGTTTTCAGTCTCTTGAGCAATGTTGTGGTATTTATATCAACTTATTCATTGGTTTGGTTTCCTTCATGAAGTATCCTAGCTTAGATACAATGCTACTGATTAAGATATTTAAATAGGTATAGTGGTTGGGACTACAAACTAATTATTATATGTTGCTCATCAAACTCCAAACTGAAAAGCCACAATAGGAGGAATGATTTGATGTTGGTTTTGAAATAATTCACATAATCATGGCATTACATGCACATCTGCATAGCATTGTATGATTCAAATTGGCAAATACCATACATAAAAAGTAGACAGTTATTTGTTGGATATTACTCTATTTATATTGAAAACTTTCATGGGGGGAATACTTGGATGTTTCTCCCAACACCCTATACCTTTGTTTGTATTATATGTTGAGCATCTTATACAACCTTCATAAGTAAGAATAGGTGAGATTTGGGGGTCAGATAATCTTCTTTACTTTTTCCCAATACATATCTCTATAATGCATAATTTGAGGCTTCTACCCTTGGACCTTCTATTTATACCTTTCTGAGGTTGGTCTCTGTTTGGATGTCTTTTGAATGGAACAGGAAGTATATAAGGAAGACAATGCAGTGTTGGACATGTCTATAATTTATCTCTATAAATATTGACATGGTTATGCGTGCAGGTTTCTTGCACTTTCTATGCATAGAGTAGTCATTTCAAATGATAGCATACATAGCTATGGGCTTCATTGAAAAGTGATTACCCTATGAGAAATTAAAGGTCATTTGGAGTTTGTTCTTCATGGCCCAATGCAACATTAATTATAAATTATTCCCTTGAGTCCTATTTATCCCTAGTCCTTTAGTATTAGTTACATGTAGAATGGCATATCTCTATACTAGTTAGCTTAGAGTAACCATCCTTCCCTATCACAGGGTTTCTATTAAATTGATGAGGGGTCATTGTTAGTCTGAAATACCATTTGACAAGCTCCAACCAATGGCCTTCATTCCTATGGTATGGAGTTGGGTTAAATGAATTTCACCTTTATTTTTTCTCTTTTCTGACATCTAGATACTGAAAAGAGAAGTTGTGCAACCATCTGTTTTCAACCAACAAATTTTGGTGCATATGCATGTGTTTTGGCTTGCTGACAAACATGTTTTACATGCATTTTCTACAACTTTTTATGTTACATATAATTTGTATGTGCTACTATTAAACTAGGGAATAATTCAATAAATTGAGGACCCTATTGACACATTTTGGGTGTTATGCATGAATATAAAATTTTGGATGATTTCTTGTATCAGGGTGAACTTGGAATCCAATAGATTATACCCTGTAAACTCAGACATGCATGTAGGTAAATATGACAACATTTTTAGAAGCATTTAAAGAAAAAAGTGCAAAACTCAATGCATAATATAATCTATTTGTAACATTTCCTTGTGCTTGATATGGTTTGTCCACTAGCTGTAATTTACTCCTAATATCTTAATGAAGCAAACATTTGCTACATATGTTATTTAATTAATGTTATTTCCTGGTTTTCCTTATTTAGTGTGTAGACATTGATAAGAACATAGGGAAGATGCTTGCTTTTGTACCCATTGACTATATTTCTCCTTGTTAGTAATTACACTTGGTCCTCTCTTTGCTGTAAATAAGGCCTTGGAATACAAAATGGGATTTTGCTTTTACATTTGCCTCTATAACAAATAGGGTAGGTTCCATGGTCTAGCGGTGAGGACATTGGACAATGTATTCAACAACCCAAGTTTGAATCTGTGGAATGTAGGTGGGGTGGCAAGACATGTTTGAATAATAAGTTGGCTCATGCTGATTATGATGTGGAGGTTAAGTCTTATAAAGGTGATGCTATAGGTTCAAGCCTTGAGGTCACAAGTTTCTACAAGAGGATATCATGTGTCAGCTTGGTGTGTTGGCTATGTTGTAACCTAGAAAATGACTTTTACCTTTACGTTTTATTTATTTCCATTGAGGATGATGCATGGGCATGGTTGACTAGGAATATTTTAGATGTTATACTCCCATTCCTTCACCACTAAGCATTTCTTTTTTGCAATGATCTTCTACTAATAAATTTATATGCATTGATCCATCAATGGATATTTCTATATTGGAAAGATGTTGAAATGTTAATTCCTTTAATTTAATAATGGAAACGTGACTTGGATAGCTTTAAATTAATGGACAGAGTAGTATGTTTGATGAGCCTTGGATTACATCAAAATATCATTTTATTAGGAATGTTAATTTATTGTTGGAGGTCCTTTGGAGAACTGGTTCTTCAATAAATGCTCCTATGAGCTCTAGCATGGTCTGTGTTTATAGAACTGATTGTTTGATTAATGTTGTTATAAACATGACTTCAAATTGTTATTATTTTTTTGTATGCAGGCTAGACTTGCTCTTGGAGATTTAAAGTCCCTAGGGGATCTGTATGATACCAAAACTATGTGTACATTATTTTTTATTGGCCTCATGTCCATCATTCCTACTCTTGTTACCAAAAACAAAAGAAGCATGTAAAGCTAACATATCTTAGTAAGTTTAGCACATTAATATTTGTATAAATGGATAGAGCCATTCTGCCTTATTATTATTTTTTTAGCCAATGCATTCTATATCTGGGGATCGATGTCAGCTCCATTCTTTCTTCCATCTTATTAAGAATGCATGGTGCTGCTGATTTAACTAGCGTGCAAATATTCAAGTTGGATTTTCTTTTGAGGATTGCATTCTATTCATTAGGGGATTTGGTGGCCCCAATATTTGGGTGATATTTCATTTTGGGAGGGTTGTTGAAAGCTGACAACCACGATGAAATGATAAACAGTCATTGTACATAGAAGAATTAAAATGGGAAATTCTTATTTCTTATTTGTGCAATGTTTCTCACCTATTGTGCCATGTCTAATGGAGCAGTATGCTTTACATTTTATATCCTGTTGAATGTTATGTTTTGCATTGCTGTCAGGACTCTACTGTGGTTGTACCTTGTTATTCACATTTCTCAAAATTACAATCAATTAAAGAAATGAAATACAACTTAAAAATATAGGAGCTACACACATAATTAAAAGATGTACTAATTTCTACAATTAAATAAAAGTAAAGTAAGACACATTACAGAATCCTTGGGTGTACATGGGACATCTATAAGAAGTGTCCCTAGCTGTTATACCAACAACAAACATAAAATTAAACAAATGATACATCAACTAGAAGCACTATGCAAAATGGAATATTACAATTGTGGACATTCATGTGGAGCAAAATTTGGTGAGGGGCTTGGGACCATGTTTGAAGAGACCATGTTCACCTTAGTTCCAAGGGCAAATTTCAAAGAACCAAGGAAAAACACGTATCTTAGTCATCCACGACATGGTGGGCACTATCATTGAACAAGAGCATGATTGATGTCAGGTAGGGAAATCATGGCAAGTTTTGTGTTTAGTCTATGGTATTCAAAAGTGATAGTTTTTGGTTTATAGTATGTGTCTGGTGCTGAGTCAAATTGCAAGCTTGTTAGGCTTATATATATATATTTAAAAAGTCACCCTATGAGGGTGGTTTTAAACCGCCCTCTTAGGGATTATTTATATATATATATATATTAAAAATCACCCTAAGAGGGTGGTTTTTTGAGGTAGTTTTTAGCCACCGTCGTATGGGCACAAACTTTTTATGATGCCCTCATAGATGATAGTTGAATAACCACATTTAAAGGTCTTTAAGGACGATTAAAAAATATCGTTAAATCCCTTTTTTGGTGTAGTGTTAATATAATATTTGACCTTTAGACATTTAAAAGCTAGACATATTTGAGCCAATAGTTACCATTTTGGATTAGAAATAAGAGGATAAGGCTTCAACCAAGCATCAAACCATAAATTTGTAAAATTCCCCTCATAGATTGATGATCTAATATGTTTTTTGATCAATTGCAAACGATTTGATATGAAGTTCCATGTTGGTGATTCTTTAGGTAGGGTTTGTTTCTTGAATAATTTCATTACATCAAGAGAGCTTAAATAATTTAAACTAAAAACTTGATCAACCCTTAAAACACTTTAATTCTCATATTATTATTTTTTTCGTCAAAAAATATCATATTTTTTATATTTTTTCAATAAGTTTACACATGTTTTTATGAGGGGTCATGGTCCCCTCATACTGAGTGGGGTTTGAACCTTGGACCTCTCAAAGAGAATCTAAAATCCTTACCATTGTAGTAAGCTTACAACCCATGGCATTTTTGGCATTTCTTTAAAGTTTCAATAATGACCTAAAAATTATGTTGGTTATATATCATAGCTAGCTATCTCTATTAGGCTAAGTTCTATCCTTAGACACCTTTCCAAATTGTCAACCAATATCCTTTAAATCACAGACTTCTAAGTTAAAAAAAAGCTTCTTTAACTATACTTGCTTTAATTAGAGTGGATTAATCCCCTAGATAGAGATATGAACCAACTATAGTGCATTGCCCTCACTAAATTCCTATACTAAGCACGAAACCCCTCCTTTGAGAGCTCATCTTCTTCCCTATTCAATTGTATATACATATGCCAAAAAGTAAAAGCTTCACTTTGATCCACAACTTCTTTTATTTGAGAGAATATGGGTTGTAGAACCATGTTTTCCATCTAAAAATACCACGTATCTAGTTTATTACCACCTATGAATATTTGTAAAATTGTATTTTTTGTATTCCTTTTGATTCTACCAACTAAACCAACAATCTTAGTGCCATAATTTTAGCATAATTATTATAAATTTCTCCTAGTATAGCCTTGAATTTGAAATAATGAGAGTAAAAAATATATATTAATCCTCATGATCCACAACTCTAGGGAGCCCATGTCTAGCCCCATCAAAAAATCCCTAGGCCCATGATTTATAGATCTTTGAAGGGATTATTTGTTTTATTACCTTTGTTGCTATCAAAAACTTATAGTTATTAAAATTTTTGATGATTTGGGAGGATATTTGCTAAGTAGGTTTCTCATAATATTGAAATATTCCTATGTTCCTTGATAACCATACTCCCCATGACACAAACAATGAGAGAGCTATAAAACCTTTGTATGACCTATTTCCAAGATTTCAAGCACTCTCCTAGGGAATCTTGCCATCCTATAGGAAGCTTTAACTACGCTATAACATCCCTCAAAACTTTTTTAGTAAAGGAGAAAGCTACTAGCAAATGATCAATTGTTTCATTGTCTAACTTACATAAATGACACATTCCTAGAACTTTTCAACTTCTCTTCTATAATACCTCCCATGTTAGAACCATATTCTCATATTATTATTATCTAAAAAATATAATTATTTCTAAAAGTCATAAATTTATATTTTGATACATAAATAATTAATGAATGTTTAATAAAAGTACACTAATAAGATTAAAAATTAGAGCATGTAACCTCTTCTATCATTTTCTATTTAGTTCATTATGCTTGTTTTTCATATTATATTTATATGATATTGAACAAACATTTTTTTGTTAGAGAACAAGGGGTTGTACTTGGGTCCCCTAGTCTTGAAAAATCACAACTCTCTTCTTTAGAGCATGAGAGTTTACAAATAGATTCAATTCTTATCTTAGTTGAGTTGATCATGAGAGTTTACAAACAGATTCAATTCTCATCTCAATTGAGTTGCTATAGAAACCTACACCATTTTATATAAAATGTATGAATTATTTATTTTTATTTTTTGGAACTTTTTCAAAATTTTGTGTGAATACAAATATTCTAGAATTCAACATCCTTCTTGACATTTTTCTACAACCTTCACAATACCAAAATTTTACCTCTAATATTATGCATTGCATCTTAGTAGAGTAATATTTCTAAAACATTGCACTATCATAGACCGCTTTACTAGATCTGGATTTCTAGTTTCCTTCTTGAAGCACAAGTGCAACCATAAAATTGTAATGAATAGTATATATGAAAGCACATTGATGTTATAAAATAAATCAAATATTACCAGTGGAAAATATTAAAGTAAATCTTAATCATAATTTGATTTAGACAATCAATATTTTATTGTCAGCTTAAATTAAACTTACTACTTCCTCTAACCATGAAAAAGAGAATTTAACTTCATGATCTTCATTAAAACCCCTCTATTGCCTAGCCTATCTTCACATTTGTTTCCTTCCCTTAATGTATGTGTAAAGTTGATTTCTTCAAACTCTATACAAAGGTCTTGAATTTCCATAATTATCTCGTAAATGTTCAATGAAGACTTTGCTTTCCTTAAAATTGTATTTATTACTATGAGTGAATCACCTTCCATCCATACTTTGTTCTATTTATTTGTTTGTATATTTTTAACCCTTCCAAAGCTACCCAAGATTTTGTTTCACTATTTATCTTAAATATGCTATTGAAAGCATAATGGGATAAAATATCTCTATTATTTCTAATTATTCCTCCTCCTCCTATCGGTCCTGGATTTCCTTTAGATGCTCCATCAAAATTTAATTTTACTAACTTCACATTTGGTGGTTTCCACTTTATATTGTTTGCCTTCTTTTTGTTTCTCCTATCTCCAATATCATAATTCTATTTGATGATTTGACTCCATATATTAAGGCTATTTGATTCCAAATTAAGGATTGGGTGAATTGATAGGGTTGGTTTAGACTCATTTATGGCTAAACAAATATTTCTTTTCATTACCTCTAAATTGCTTTCCATTCCTTTAAATATTCTTCTCTTTATTTCTAGTCAAACAATCCAAAGTATTGTATATTTTGATATATTCTAGATTGCCTATAAAGTGTCACTTTTAAAATTACTTTACCATTGCTTTAACCATTCCTTAATTATGCCATTTATTACCATGCATTTACCAACCAAATTAAGAATCCATGGCCATAGTTTTTCTAGTCTATTGAGTAGTGTTCGAGGAGATGGTCTATACTCTCCTCCACCATTTAAAAAAAAACTTATTTTGAGGGGCCATGAAAATCCCTTTTCATAAGGTTATCCCAAGATAAAATTATTCTATAGTAAATGCTTTGTATTATGTCATATTATTAGTATTTAAAAATTGGACTTTGAATGACAAAGGTATGAGTTGTTGTTGTAGAGTAACTAGGATAATTTCTAGACTTGCAGCTTTGACACATCAAGCACCATCAAAATAAATAATTTATGACTTGGGGATGTTTGGATTCTAAAGGTGTTGCGGCTAATTGATTTGTGATTACTTGTCCTTTTAACGATCTTTTATTGATAAATTCAAGATCAAACATGAGGTTTATTCCAAAAGATAGGATTTTGAAGTTGAATACCAAAGAGGATTTACTTGTGCTATAGCATAAGTTTTTTGACTAAGCATATAATGCCTCAAATTTTTAGAAGAAAAAAACTACTACTAAGAATAGCTTTTCTAGTGATGTATAACAAATTTCATAGCTAACTAGTGTCCTACTAATGTAGTAGATGGCTCTTTCTCGATGTTGATCATCGTATTGAGCTAACATGGCTCCAAGGGAATGACTAGTGATAGCTACATATAACATCAATTGTTGGGTTGTATTAGGAGGTATAATGATAGGTGGTGTCAAAATATATGTTTTCAAAGCTTTAAAAGCCTTTTGACACTCATTATCCCAATTGAACTTAGTGTCCTTATTTAACAACCTAGAAAAGAGTTGAAACTTACCAGCAAGTTGTGAGATGGATCTTTGTATGGCTTACAATTTGCCTTGAAGGATATGAAGTTCGATAAGGTTCATGGGAGGTGGAATGTTCATGATTGCTAAAATTTTAATAGGATCCACCTTAATTCCATGACAAGATACAATGAATCCCAACATTTTTCTTGACATAACCCCAAAGATATACTTTTGAGGTTTCAACTAAACTATGTATTCTCGTAATCACTCAAAAATATGTTGTATGTATCAGGTATGATCCTTACATTTTAAGGAATATTCTAGAAGGTTATTTGCATAGTCTTCCACAATGCCATGCATGAGGTCATGAGAAATTCAAGTCATGGTTCTTTGATATGCTGGTCCAACATTATTTAAGCCAAAGGACATAACTTGGTAACAAAAGCTACTTCAAGGTGTAGTGAGTGTTGTCTTGGATTGATATTTAGGAGCAATTTTTATCTAGTTGTACCCTAATAAGCCATCTGTTAGGAACAATATTTTAAACCCAATAGTAAATTCTACTATCGTGTCTATATTTGGTAATGGAAAATCATATTTGGGATATGCTTTATTTATATCCTTAAAGTTCGTGCAAATTTGAAAGGATCCTTCTTTCTTTGTAATAGGCACTATGGTATAAATCTAATACAAATAATCTATAGCTTTAATGAAACCAATATCTAGAAGCTTTTAAAGTTCATCCTTGACTAGAAGGAAAATATTAGGGTGCATTTTTCTTAATTTTTGGTTGATTGGTTTGGTATCGGGTTGTACAACAAAGTGATGTACAACTAGATATGGATCAAGTCTAAGAATATCTACATAAGTCCACACAAAAATATCATTGAATTATTTTAAAAGGTTGGTGTATTCTATTTTTTCAGTATTTGTTAAGACTTTACCTAATAAATATATTTGGGGATTGTCATAAATACCAATGTTGATGTTTATGGTTTCTTCAATTAGGATTTATGATTCATCTTCTAACTAGGGGGAGTAGGTAATACTCCTAAATTTTCAATTTATTTGGGATCTAATAATGTTTGACTTGGGTAAATGCGAGAAAGTGAGATTAAATATTTGAGTGAGAGATTCCCTAACACAAGTATCATCTTGGTTAAAAGGACCATAGTAGTCTTCTTCTTCCTCAAATTTATTGAAACTTGTTATTAGCTCAATATTAACTATAGTTAGACAATTAATATTAGCAAAATACAAGGTTTTATGTGGTTTTATGTTAAGAAGAGACATAATTCTCTTTCATTTTCATCACCCCATTGTGAGCCATGCAAATATTTTGTATAACTAGCCCCATCATCTTCCTCTAATATAGATAATGGTTTATTTTTACTAGGGATGTATTCTATCCCATAATTTCTTGGTCAAGGTTTAGTTTTATTGGTTCCTTAATGCCTTGCTTGAATCAAACTAATCCATTTATTTGATATCCCATATTAGCTAACATTGTTTAGGAATGCGATATGTAGGGGACATGTAGCATAAAGTATATGCTTGTTCAATTGGAAAAGGGTTACCACCATGAATCTCTTAATCATGAGTAGTATTGGTATAGATAAAGAACAACTTCCTATTTGAACTTTTAACCTTTTTCTATTAGGTAAGCTGATAATATGAGTGGAAAAAAAAAGACTGACTAGGTCTACAAAGGGATACTTATTTTGATTGATTAAATTAATTTATTTATTATATAGGCATTGATATACATATTGATTTTCTCATTTATTATTCTACTCATCTTATGATTATTTTGACCTTTAAAATTGTGGCTATTTTATATTGGGACCTGTAATATTTTATGGTATTAAGGATTAAAAAGCCAATAATTCTTGTAATTTGGGCATTTGAATCAAGCACTTTGGAGCAAGTGAAGCAATGCAAAGAGGCATTAGAAAAGGATATCAACTTGGTGAAAGGAGTGGTTTCTAGGTGGTAAAATCCCTAAATCCCTTCTTTTTTCATCTCCTTTGCTTTTCATTTATCCATTTTCCTCTTGTTTAAATTCTTGCTAACACTAGAGTTTTACCTTGCGATAATTAATATCCATATTTTGCACTTATAATATCTATTTTGTAGGTCTATAACAAGTTTCTTATGTATATTTTATTTCATTAATGCAAATATCCATTTATTTTGAGATGCTAATCACTTTATGCAGACTCATTTGTCTTATTTTTTTATGTTGTCTCTTTCGTTTATGCATTCATAACTTCTAATATTTGATGTTATTTATATTTGTAGTCATATACATTTATTTTATGCATTATTATTTCATTTCAAGCCTATTTTACATTTACAATAATTTCTAACACTTAATAGCATCTCGCTTGTAGGCATAGATTTTTTTTTTGTTTAGTCTCTTCTACTCATGTTTTTTTACATCAATGCTCTCTACTTAAAATCGTATTATTCAAATTTGTAGGTATATTTGTATATTGTATGCTTACATTGGTCCTAATTTTAGGCTCAATATCATCCTAATCTATTTATCATTTTATTTGCACATAGACTCTTATTTTCCTTACTTATAGTTCACTCCTTGAGCTCAAATCCCCCTCAAATCATAGTTGTAAGCCATTGTAGCAACATATTGCTTAATATAGCATACATTCATAGATATACCATCTTCAAATCATTTAGCTTCAATCAAGTTTTATAGGCTTCTTACTCCGTTTGAAGCCATTTTAGTGTAATTTCTTTGTTGTTTTAGGTATTCTTGGACCCTAATTTTAGTCAATTTGGGAAACCAACCATCATTTCTCCTTCATACCTACCATATTTCACTAGTCCCATAAGTTTTGAGAAAATTTAGATTCAACTTAGCAATATTTTATAAATCTCCAAGTTCTTAGGCATTAAAATTATGATTTTTATCCCTTTGTCAATTTTGGTCGCATTTAGAACAATTTAATTCCAAAATTCTTAGTCATTTATTGTATGAATAGAAGCATTGTTGTTTCTAGAAAATCAGCACTTTTGACTTTATGTTTACATAGAGTAAAAGTGTTAGCAACGCTTTTCCACAAATTAGTTTTACTTCCAAATTTAGGGCATAATTTGATTTTGTATTACAAAAGGGGGTCTAATTAGTTTGACCAGATAGTTCACTGCTCACCTATGACCATATAGACCCCCTAAAATAGATTGCATTGAAAAAAAAAATCTTTAGTTTTATAGGTTTTGCAAAAGCGCCAAAGTGGATCAAAAGCATTAGCAACGCTTCTACACAGACTTTAAGAAATAGGTATTTTTTTGTCCACAACCCTTTGTTTGCTTCTAATTCACTATTTTTAGCTTTTTGTTCTTTTGGACTCTACAAATTTAGCTAAAATCATAATTATTTTAGGTAAATCAAGGAATATTTAGAACAATTTAAATCTTTCATTTTTAAAGTACTTAGGCAAAGAATAAAAAAAGCATATAGTTATATTTTAGGTTAATTTTGTATATTATATTTCTCACTTATTTTCCCTTGAAAATAAAATCTCCTTTTACTTATTGCAAATCATCCAAAATAAAAAGCATATTAGTTTAGGAACCTTGTTTGTTGCATCTTATATTATTACATCTAGCTTTCAAACTTAGTAGTGATTTTTTTTTTTTTTAATCTTTCAAGATTGTTAGAGGCAAAAACCCTTAGGTGTTTTCCAATAAATTCATCAAACACCACATAAACATAAATATATACATGTATATGGAGGTAGGACAACCCAATTAAAAGTATTTAGATCTCCTTTGGAAAGAGACTTGGGTCATATCCCCCATGTGGGTTGGTGCATTCTACATTTTGGTGAACTCGACATGAAACAAACATATTTCCTTGCAAGATAAAAATTAATTTCAATTTAAGTAAGATCACTTAAATATGTGTGCTTAGTTAGATCATATTAATCAAGATTAATAATTGGTTCCTCTATCATAGTGAAAGTATCAATACTGAGTCACAAATCTAGGTGTGATTGATACTTGTACCATTTCTATTCTAGTACCTCAAAGTTTACCCTCATGTATTACTACATATATTGAGGGAACTGAGTCACTTCTAATATTGATGAGGATATCAAAAGGGTGGGTATATTAGGTAGGTTCAAGTATATCAAGAGATAATCCTAAGCTATATTGACCTGTTTATTGATATTTTTAGAATTTGCTACCTATCTTAATCAAGAATTAATAATATTTATCTCTCTTACTTTATCCAAAATATATAAACTATGGCTAAACATCAATACAATACCCACCATAAGGGTCTAGCATAAACATATTATATCCATTTACCATATGCTCAAGAATAATAGGAAGAAAACCCATGGGAAAATCCTAACTATAGATAAGTGGTGAATATTATGAAGGCTGCAACAAAGCACCAAAGTTCAAAGAAGACTGGACGCTAGGGTTCAACAACAAAGAACCAAAGTTACAATATGAAGGTCCAAAAAAGATCCAAATGAGGCAAATGATATATGGATAGAAATATTATTCGGAGAGATTTCCAATGGTGTAAAGAAAACACGAAAGATATTTTTGAATCGAAAGTTATGAGCTCTACAAGGCAGGTCTACCCAAGGCGTTAAGGTTTGGGTAAAAATGGACAAAACATTATTTTTAGAGGTGAAAATAAGCATGAATACTGAATGAAATTTGGAGTGTGATATATGGTTAGACACATCTTGGAAAGGTATTTCTAACAGTGTATTACTTACAGCATATAGATAAACACAACAAAAGTTATACACCTCCAAAGTTGGCAGTTAACTAGTTTTTGTAAAACTGGACTGCACTGCAAAAACACACAGTAGGCTAGAAAAATAAAAATTTTGCCTTCTATTCATTACACCACACTCGTTTTAGATTAAAATATGAATATAAAAGACTAAAACAACTAAAAAACTCAAACCTAAAGAATATATGGCAGTTACAAGCAAGGTAACAGTTCAAGACTGTTACAACTGCAATATTCCTACATCTCCACTTGTACAATACTATTACAAAGTGGTTACATATTCTCTTGTGCCTTCTAATCCAAAAATGCACACATGTCAGCATCATTTCCAATATTCTCCCACTTTATGCTGAACAAGACTATTTATTAGTTTAAGAAATTGAGCTTTAGCAATACCTTTAGTGAAAATGTTAGCCAACTGATCATGGATGCTGCAATACCTCAACTCAACTAATTTATTTTCCACCATATCATGAATGAAATGGTACTTCATATCAAAATGCTTAGATATTGACCATAATTGGAGATATGGGTGCTACAATACCTCTTCCTCTTGAAGAATTTTTATTTTGACCTCTTCCTTGGCCATTTCCATGTCCACTAGAGCTTGCTCCATCATCCTTTGAAATTGTAGCTTTAGAAGCAAATTCCTTCTCATCAACTACAATAATAGTTTCCCTTAGCCTCTCCTCATGAGACAAAAGAGATCCTATCAAATTATCATTCTCAAGAGTAGAAAAATATTTACTCTCCTCATTAATAATGGCTACATGATTTCACTTTGGGGTGAGAGTCCTCAAAAGTGGAATCATACTAGCCATTATTTAACATCAGTCCTCAAAAGACTAATATTGGTTAGTAATAATACTAGCCAAAGATAAAAATAAGCATGAATATTGAATGAAATATGGAGTGTAATATATGGTTATAAATATCTTGGAAAGGGCTTTATAACGATGTATTACTTGAAACAAATAGATAAATACAACAAAAGTTATACACCTCCACAATTGGTAGTTAACTAGTTTTTGTAAAATTGGACTACACTATGCAAAAACACACAACAGGCTAGGAAAACAATTTTTTTGCCTTCTATTCGTTACACCACACTCGGTTCATATTACAATATGAATGTAAAATACTACAACAACTAAAAATATCAAACTTAAAGAACCTATGGTAGTTATAAGCAAGGTAATAGTTCAAGACTGTTACAACTACAATATTCTTACATCTCCACTTGTACAATACTATTACAAAGTGGTTACATATTCTCTTGTGCCTTCTAATCCGAAAATGCACACATGTCAACATCATTTTACAACATTCTTCCCCTTGATGCTGAAAGGGATCACAAGACTACTTCTTAGTTTAAGAAATTGAGCTTTAGCAACACCTTTAGTGAAAATGTCAACCAACTGATCATGGGTGCTGCAATACCTCAACTCAACTAATTTTTTTTCCACCATATCACGAATGAAATGGTACTTCATGTCAAAATGCTTAGATATTCACCACCTTTGGAGATATGGATGCTACAATACCTCTTCCTCTTGAATAATTTTTATTTTGGCCTCTTCCTTGGCCATTTACATGTCCAATAGAGCTTACTCCATCACCCTTTAAAAGCAAATGATTTCTCATCAACTGCATTAATAGTTTCTCTTAGCCTCTCCTCATGAGACATAAGAGATCCTATCAAATTATCAAACTCAAGAGTAGATAAATATTTACTCTCATCAATAATAATGGCTACATGATTCCACTTTGAGGTGAGATTCCTCAAAAGTGGAATCATACTAGCCATCATTTAAAATCATTTCTCAAAAGACTAATAATGGTTAGTAATCATACTAGACAGAGGTGAAAATAAGCACAAATACTAAATGAAATCTGGAGTGTGATATATGGTTAGAAAGCTCTTGGAAAGGGATTTCTAATTATGTATTTCTTGTAGTAAATAGATAAACACAACAAAAGTTATACGCCTCCAAAGTTGGCAGTTAACTAGTTTTTGTGAAACTGGACTGCACTTTGCAAAAACATACAATAGGTTGGAAAAATTAAAAAATTCACCTTCTATTTATTACACCACACTCGGTTCATATTACAATATGAATGTAAAAGACCACAACAATTAAAAAACTCAAACCTAAATAATCTATGGTAGTTACAAGTAAGGTAACAATTCAAGACTATTACAACTGCAATATTCCTACATCTCCACTTGTACAATATTGCTAAAAAGTAGTTACATATTATCTCGTGCCTTCTAATACGAAAATGCACACATGTTAGCATCATTTTCCAAAAATATCCCTCTTGATGCTGAAACGGATCACAAGACTATTTCTTGGTTTAAGAAATTGAGCTTTAGCAACACTTTTAGTTAAAACGTTAGCCAACTGATCATGGGTGCTGCAATACCTCAAATCAACTAATTTATTTTTCACCATATCACGAATGAAATGGTACTTCATGTTAAAATTATTATATCTTCACCACCATTGGAGAGCTGGGTGTTGCAATACCTCTTCCTCTTGAAGAATTTTGATTTTGGCCTTTTCCTTAGCCATTTCCATGTCCACTAGATATTTCTCCATCACCATTTGAAATTGTAGCTTTAGAAGCAAATGCCTTCTCATCAAATGCAGTTATAGTTTCCCTTAGCCTCTCCTCATGAGACATAAAATATCCTATCAAATTATCAAACTCAAGAGTAGAAAAATATTTACTCTCCTCACTAATAATGGCTACATGATTCCACTTTGGGGGGAGATTCCTTAAAACCTTCTTCACAATGACCTATTTTTCTATATTAACTCAAAGAGTTGCCATTTTATTGACAACTACCTTCACCCTCACACAATAGTCACCAGCATTCTCAGCCTATTGCATTATGGGATTCTCAAACTATCTCCTTAGAGTTTGTAATTTTACCTATTTAACCATGTCATTGCCTTGGTAGCCTTCTTTTAAATACTTCCATGCATATTTAGTTGTCTTAAAATCACCTATCCTTTGGAACAAACTCTTGTCCAAGGCTGATTGTATGTGGCAAAGGGCTAAGGAGTTTTTATTCTATGCATCCTTCATGGATTGCCTATCTGTTGCTACAACTATGCTCCAATCTATTGGTTCTATAAAACCATCTTCTACAATATCCCACAAATATTTTCCCATTAGTAAGATCTTCATATTGATGCTCCAAAATTCATAGTCATCTCCATTAAACTCAGGGATTGGCAATGAGTTTGTGTTGTTGGCCATTACACCCACAAAACTATGAAACTATAATAAACCTCACAAAACAACTTAAAAAATTGTTAGAAATACCATAGGTGATTCTAATCGTCCAACTAAAAAATATATGATACCAAATGAATATTATGAAGGCTACAACAAAGCACCAAAGTTCAAAGAAGACTGGGCGCCAGGGTTCAAAAATAGAGCACTAAAGTTACAATAAGAAGGTCCAAACAAGATCCTAATGAGGCAAATAATATATGGATAGAAATCTTATTCTGAGATATTTCCAATGGTGTAAATAAATCTCAAAATGTATTTGTGAGTCAAAAGTTATGAGCTCTACAAGGTAGCGCATGGTCTACGCAGGGCGCTAGGGTCTAGGTAAAAATGGACAAAACATGATTTTCAAAGGTGAAAATAAGCACAAATACTGAATTAAATATGGAGTGTATGGAAAGGTATTTCTAACGGTGTATTACTAGAAGCAAATAGATAAACATAGAAAAGTTATACACCTCCAAAGTTGGTAGTTAACTAGTTTTTATAAAACTGGACTGCACTACGCAAAAATACACAACAAGCTGAAAAAATAAAATTTTAGCCTTCTATTCGTTACACCACACTCAGTTCAGATTACAATATGAACTTAAAATACTACAACAAATAAAAAACCCAAATCTAAAGAATCTATGGCAGTTACAAGCAAGGTAACAGTTCAATATTGTTACAATTGCAATATTCCTACATCTCCACTTGTAAAATACTGTTACAAAGTGGTTACATATTCTCTTATGCCTTCTAATCTAAAAATGCACACATGTTAGCATCATTTTCCAACAAGTAGAACATGTGGTTGAAAAATTAACTTTTCATTTTATAGATCACATTAGCTGATATGAAAGAAGGAATTAATATGTTTGCTTAGATGTACTTAGAGAAGAACTTGAAAAATAGGAGAGAACCTTCTAACTCTAATGAAAATGTTGAACACCTTAATGGGTAATCTACTATTAAAACCCCACATGAAAATCAAATTAATTCTTCAAAATTTAATGTGGCTATGGCACATCCTCTAGATTCTACTATTCCCCGGTCATATCTATAGGCATACCTATTTCCATGCCATCCTCTAGTATTCCCATGACGCTTCCTACTCCAAATCCTATTTCCACTAACCCTTTCTTAACAAATGATTTACGGATTAATTATATTATTGCACCCACTGCACCTAATAAAGTTACACAATATTTAGCAACATTACCTCTAATACCTCAACCATCACTAGTTTTATTTGTACCTCCAAATCAATCAATTATAGAATTCCAAAATATAAATGTTAAATAAAAGCATCTTGAGAAGAGGGATTCACCAAATTTGAAGTTTTATAATGTCGTACCTCTCTTCAAGGAACAACTCTAGGATAAAATTATTCTTTTGATGAGTTTTATAGTCAACCTTTGGACCCCATGATCACTAGTCAACCTTTTCCACCTAATTTTGAAACACCTAACTTTCAAATGTATAATGGTAAGCAAGATCCCATTAATCACTTAAGATTATTTCAAATTGCTTATAGTGATGTAACCCATGATGAAAGCCTGCTCCTTAGGCTCTTTCCTAAAATTCTTAGTGGACTAGCTTTAGAATGGTATTTTCAAATACTCTACCATTCCATAAAAAAAAATTAAAAAACTAATGGAAGCATTTGTCAAGCAATTTTTAATTTACATAAAATAAAATATCATTATAGATGATTTATATAAACTTAAACAAACAAAAAATGAACACTTCATAATTTTTTTTGAAAAATAAAGAACCTTAGTATGAAAAATTCAATATATTCCCTTGTCAAAAGAACTCTTGCACATCTTCATATGAAATTTTCATGAACAATTATCTTATCCTTTAGAGACAACTAGTATCACCTCTTTTGAAGAAGCAATAGACATGGTAAAAAGAGTAGAAGTTGTCCTTCTAAGATAAGGATAACTTAATTATAAGAAATAAGAAGATAAACCTTCTCACAATATAAAGGACAATACAAGAATAAACATGTTGTAGGGGATGGTGTAATTGTTTCTTGCTAGATGAACAATGTAAGTACAACTCAAACTGTTCCTCAAAAACTTGTGTTAACAAAACAAGACAAGCCTAGATGCTAATTGACAAAAACCAACCAAACTCAAACTGCCATACTAAATATGATCATTGATTCTAAAATATTTAATACCCCACCCATTAGAACCTTAGACACTTCCAATAAATTATTCGATTGGTATTGAAAAGAATAACATTTTGATTATCATCAGGTAGATTTTCATAAAACTGACATGTGTAAGACTTTGAGAAATGTCATCCAAGATCTTATAGACAGGAAAATTTGTATTACAAAAAAAACCCACTTCTAATCAATATACCCTAATAAAAATTTAAAAGTATTTCAAAATATTTTACCAACCCACAATCAAAGGGATGCAAACTTTGTAAGAACCATCTACCTAATTAATCCATCCTTTGCAGTAACTCAACAACAAGCTAGAAACCAACCTACAAGGCAATCACCATTAGTACTTCCTTGACCTACGAGGACAAATAAATGCCATCAACCACATATGATCCTTAGTTCCCTTGAAGACAGTCAAAATTCATTTAATCTTTGAAGTCAATTATAAAATATCTCTACCAAAATATATTTTTTAGAGTTACTCAAAACTTTACCTATGTTGGAATATGTAATGCAACATTGTGTAAATTATTCTTAGACTAAAATATAAAGTCTAAAGAATAATATTTGAATTAGAAAATAATTCTATTTTATGTAAAAATATTCCCACCCAATTAATAAATAAAATAAGGGTGCTAGGAATATTTAATTTGTGGGAAAAAGTTATTTCCCCTTTTCTAGCAAATATTAAAAAGTAACCAATCACTTTTTAATATTTGATAGATGCCACTTGTCACACATCTCAAGATAAGATTGTGATAAGATTTGTCACACATCTCAAGATAATATTGTGATAATATTAGGGTAATTTTAGGGTTGTAGTAGAAAAGCTTCTCTTTAAATAGGGGTGTTGTCTACTACATCTTGTCATATCATGTTGATGCATATTGTTGCATAACATTGAAGCATTCTTGTATTGTTGAATCATTGAGTAATATAGTGAGCTTCATAGTGGATGTTTCCCTCCTTCATTTGAAGTAGGGTTTTACCACTTAATATTGGTGTTGTGGGTTTTCCTCTTTTGTGTGTGATTGATCTTGTGGAGCATTCTTCGATCTTGGGGAGACTTTGCTTGTCTCACATTTGGTATCAAAGCGGTTGGGATCTCCATCAAGTGTCTTCAATCCTTTGAGGTGAAAAACCCATTAAGAATGGCTGATCATGGAATCTCCTTCACACCTAAGCACATCCTTGATGGATCAAATTTTGGAATATGGGAACCAAGGATGAGGGCTGAATTTCAAGCAAGAAAGTTATGGCCCATTGTGAATGGAGATGAAGCAATCCCAACCTAGGCAAGGGCACTTGAGACATACAACAACAAGAGTCACCTTGCACTTTCCATGATTATCAATAGTGTGAGTGATGAGATATTTCTCACTATAAGCCATTGTGAGCATGCTAAAGATGCATGGGATTTGCTAAAACAAGTCCATCTAGGGTCCAACACATCAAGGAAATTCACTTTATTGTCCAAAATTCTTAGCACTATGCAAGGTGAAGAAGAAAGTGCCTTGATCTTCCTCTCAAAGATGAAAGACATGAGAACTCAACTATTGGCTTGTAATTGTGATTGGATAAGTGAGAAGCTCTTAAGCTTTATCATTTTGAGGAACTTGTCAAGCAAGTTCAAGAATTTTGTCACCATTATTGAGACTAGGCTAGAGCAAGAAGAGGATGGCATTCCTCTCAACACTCTTTCACAATTATTGATTCAACATGAAGAGTCTCTTAATAGAGACAAAGTGAATGGTCAAGTTGTCAAGGAGAAGAATGTTGCCTTGAGTGCCACTAAGGCTTCCTTCAAGAAGAAATACAAGGGAAGGAAAAATCAAAATTTCCAACCCAACAAGCCTAGAGTTGATTTCACTTGCAACTTTTGTGGCAAGAAAGGCCACAAGGAACAAAATTGTTTCAAGAAGAAGAAGATTGCAGAAAAGGAAGAGCAAGAAAAGGCTAAGGGACAAGGACCTAAGAAATGGTTTGGCAAGGGAAAGAAAAAGAACAACAATGTAAAGAAAAATTCTAATAAAAATGCCTTTGTTTGTGCCCTCTACTCCATTGACTCATCTACTTCTAATGAATGGGTGTTAGATTCTGGATGCACTAACCATATGTGTTTTGAAAAGGATAAGTTTGTGGACTTTCATAAGCACTCTTTAGATTCAGTTGTCATTGGTGATAATACTAGACTTCAAGTAGAAGGTGTTGGCAATGTTGTAATTGAAGGGAAATTACTTGATAATGTCCTATATGTGCCTAACCTTAGGAGAAATTTAATTTCAGTTTTGCAAGTTGCTAGAAGTGGTCACACTATTGAGTTCAATGCAACTTCATGGAGCATTAGGAAAGGCATGCTACCAATCATTACAGGTTATGTGAAGAATAATATTTATGTGTTAGGTGATGCTCCTCCTAAAGTGTGTTTAGCAACTAATGTTTCTCCTAGTAGCAAGCTTTGGCACTTAAGGTTAGGCCATACAAACTATCAAAATATTCAAATGATGAAGTCCAAAAATTTGGTTGAAGGCTTGCCTAACATTTCACCTATTCATGGTTTGTGTGAAACATGCATCTTAGGCAAGATGAGCAAACAAAAGTTTGCAAAGGACAAGTCAACAAGGGCCACACAAATTCTTCAACTCATTCATACAGATATTATGGGTCCATTACATGTTAGATCACTTGGTGGTGCATCCTATATTCTCACCTTTATAGATGATTATTCAAGAATGATCTTTGGGTATCTACTTAAGAATAAATCAGATTGTTTTGAGACATTCAAGGAGTTCAAAGCTTTGGTAGAAAATCAAAAGGGAGCAAAGATCAAAATTATTAGAAGTGACAATGGAGGGGAGTACAATAGCAATGATTTCAATGAGTTTTGTTCTTCTCATGGGATCAAAAGGTAGTTTACTTGTCCATACACTCCTCAACAAAATGGTGTTGCAGAGAGGAAAAATAGGACAATCATGGAGATGGTAAGATGCATGCTTGGTGACCACTTACCTCAATTTCTTTGGGGTGAAGCAACCAGTACAACAATCTACATTCTTAATAGGTGTCCTTCAAAATCAGTTGAGGGGAAGACTCCTTATGAGGTTTGGAATGGTAAGAAGCCAAATTTGTCACACTTAAGAGTGTTTGGATGTGATGCATTTTCATATATTCCTTCAAAAAAGAGGAAGAAATTGGACAAAAAGTCTCAAAAATGCATCTTTGTTGGCTATGATGCAAAACATAGGGGCTACAGGTTATACTCACCTTCTTCATGCATTGTATTTGTTTCAAGAGATGTCAAATTCAATGAAGACCTTCTTGAGTTAGAAAAGGGTGGGCCTTGTGTCAAAAGGACCAAGTGGTTGGATCATTCTAGGGGTCCTAAAGAGCAGAATTCAGTTAGCCAAAGGATAACTAGAAGTATGACCCTTAACATGTCTCTTCTAGCTAAGATAGAGAATGATCATGAGCCTACTTCTTACCAAGAAGCTTCACAACACTCTTGTTGGGTTGATGCCATGAAGGTTGAGATGGATTCTCTTCTAAAGAATAAAACTTGGGATCTAGTGCCTTATCCTAATAAGAGAAATGTTATTGGGAACAAGTGGGTCTATAGAATCAAGTACAATTCTAATGGAGAGATAGAAAAGTATAAGGCTAGATTGGTTGCTAAGGGTTATGCTCAAAAACATGGCATTGACTATGATGAAACCTTTGCACCAGTTGCCAAAATGCCCACCATTCGGCTTCTCATTGCTATTGTTGCTGCTCAAGGTTGGCAGATTTTTTAGCTTGATGTGAAAAGTGCCTTTCTAAATGGTGATTTGGATGTGGATATCTACATGAGTCAACCACAAGGATTTGTTGTACAAGGTAAGGAAACACTTGTGTGTAAACTAAAGAAAACCTTGTACGGTCTGAAGCAAGCACCTAGAGCATGGTACATGAAGATTTCAGGTTACTTCTTGTCTCTTGGTTTTGATAAATGCTATTCAGATACAAATCTCTATGTGCTTAGGAAGGATAACTTGGTCATTTTAATTGCTCTATTTTTTGATGACCTTGTTATGACTGGAAATGAGAATGAGGCCATTTTTTATTTCATCTCCAAATTAAAGTCAGAGTATGAAATGACCGACCTTGGTCTTCTACACTACTATCTTGGCATGCAAGTTTATCAACATGAGGATTGTACCTTTTTGAGTCAATCCAAGTATATTGAAGATCTTCTTAAGAGGTTTGATTTGGAGGATGGCAATCCTACTTCCATTCCTATTTCTACAGGGGTTAAGTTGGAAGTAAGTACAAAATCTCAGTTGGCTGATGCTACATTGTATAGGCAACTCATTGGTAGTCTTCTTTATGTTACCATCACAAGGCCAGATATTGCTTTTGCAGTTGGTATGATGGCTAGGTTCATGCAAAAACCTTATATTGAGCACTTACAAGCTACCAAGAAGATTCTAAAGTACCTTTCAGGTACTAGATATTTGGCACTCAAGTATTCTAGGCTTCCTTCCTTTGCTCTTTTCGGCTATGTTGATTCTGATTTTGGAGGGGATAGAATAGACAGAAAGTCTACCACAACATATGTTTTTAGTATTGGGTCTGCAACTATCTCTTGGTATTCCAAGAAGCAAGATACAATTGCTCTTTCTACAATGGAAGTAGAGTATAAGGCTACGACAGCAGCTGCACAGGAAGCGGTTTGGCTTCGTACCCTCATGAAGGAAATTGGCTTTGAGCAATTTGGTCCTTCATGTTTGCTCTTCGATAATCAATCAGCTATTGCCTTGGCTAAAAATACCGTAATGCATCAAAGGACAAAGCATGTTGAAATCCAAGCCCACTTTATCGGAGAGAAGGTATTGGATGGGACTATTCAGTTGGAGTATTGCCCATCATCTTCTAATTCTGCTGATTTGTTCACCAAACCTCTTCCCAAGGAGCAGTTTTGTAAGTCGAGGGACTCACTTGGTTTGGTGAAGTTGTCCTCAAGGGGGAATGAAGTGTAGTTACACTTGTGTGATGACAACTTCATCCTTATGAGGTGTTTTGTGCTATATATATGAGTTGATCTTTGGTGGTATAATTGCTTTTTGCATCTCTTTTGAACATGGTACTTTCTTGTTTGCCTTGTGCAACTTTTGTACATGTTACTTTGTAGATGGCATTGTGCAATTATGGTATATGATGCAATTGCTTTATGTGACTCTTTTACATGGTACTTTCTTGTTGCCTTGTGCAACTTTGTACATGTTTTTATGTAGTTGGCATTATGCAATTGGTTTATCATGGTACTTTCTTGTTAGCATTTATGCTACTTTTGTACATGATATTTTATGGTTGGCTTTATGCAACCGGTGTGCACACTTTATTATTTTCATATACCTTATGCAAATTTTGTACATGGTACTTTAGAGTTTGCATTATCATGGTACTCCTTGTTTGCTTTATGCAACTTTGTACATGATATTTTTTGATCAACTATATAGCACGTGACTATAAGTATGGCTTGGCATCTTTTTGTGATGACTTATAGTTCACTATTTGTTAGATCAGTTTTGTTATCATCTTTGGATATTCATATATGTTGTGGTGAATATATTTATGATGATGTATCTAACTGATCTTATGTTGAGCTGCTTGTAGCTTGCAGGTACTTCCATTTGGGGTTTTGCAGGCTTACTGAAGACACCCTTGTGATGTTTTCTTCTTGTCATTTGCAATCACTTGTGGTTGATGGATGGCTTTGTAAGTTTCTTGTATCTGAAGCTACTCCGTTGGGGGCTTGCAGTCTCATTTTGGCCCATTTTGTATTGGTGCCTTATTGTAGACCATTCTTGGTCATAGAAGCTCATTGTAACTATATTACTCATTTGATTCTCATCCCCGTTTGTATCTTTAGGGGGAGAATGTTTCTTTGTTTCATAATTCCTTTCCCCAATATTGCATTAAGGGGGAGTGTTGGAATATGTAATGCAACATTGTGTAAATTATTCTTAGACTAAAATATAAAGTCTAAAGAATAATATTTGAATTAGAAAATAATTCTATTTTATGTAAAAATATTCCCACCCAATTAATAAATAAAATAAGGGTGCTAGGAATATTTAATTTGTGGGAAAAAGTTATTTCCCCTTTTCTAGAAAATATTAAAAAGTAACCAATCACTTTTTAATATTTGATAGATGCCACTTGTCACACATCTCAAGATAAGATTGTGATAAGATTTGTCACACATCTCAAGATAAGATTGTGATAATATTAGGGTAATTTTAGGGTTGTAGTAGAAAAGCTTCTCTTTAAATAGGGGTGTTGTCTACTACATCTTGTTATATCATGTTGATGCATATTGTTGCATAACATTGAAGCATTCTTGTATTGTTGAATCATTGAGTAATATAGTGAGCTTCATAGTGGATGTTTCCCTTCTTCATTTGAAGTAGGGTTTTACCACTTAATATTGGTGTTGTGGGTTTTCCTCTTTTGTGTGTGATTGATCTTGTGGAGCATTCTTCGATCTTGGGGAGACTTTGCTTGTCTCACAACCTACCCATAGGGATATGTTGATTAGAATTTTAAGTGAGCACAAAGTCTCTCCAAACTTACCACCCAATTATATCATCAATATAGTGGGTTTCACTTAAGTAAATGATAGTGTATTGGAATTTCATAAAATGGACATGCCTTTAAATGCAATGTCAGGAGATCTACCTGCTTATATAATGATCTATATTGGAGAAAAACTCATATAGAGGGTATTTGTGGATAGTGGGTTGCACTTAAAGTGTGTAATGTGAAATATCTCAAACATTTTGTATTAAGAAAATATGATTTACATGAATCTTACCTTATAATTAGGGCTTTCGATAATGAATAATGAGAGGTCACTAACACCATAACCGTAAGAGAAGGTCCTTAAATTATCAATATACTTTTCTATGTTATCTCGTGTGATGTAACTTATAATATTATGCTTGGACGACTTTGGATCCATTCCATGAAGGTAATCCCCTCTACCTTACATCAATGTCTAAAATATGAGTACCAAGGAAGGATTGTTAACATTCATGATGACCCAAAATATTTTGCTTATTGTAAAAAAAAAACCCCTAGTCAAACTATCTGGTCAAACTAATTAGACCCCCTTTTGTAATACAAAATCAAATTATGCCCTAACTTTTGAAGGAAAACTAATTTGTGTAAAAGTGTTGCTAACACTTTTACTCTATGTAAAACATAAAGGCAAAAGTGCTGATTTTATAGAAACAACAATGCTTCTATTCATACAATAAATTGTCTAAGAATTTTAGAATTAATTTGTTCTAAATGCGACCAAAATTGACAAAGGGATCAAAATCCTAATTCTCAATGCCTAAGAGCTTGGATATTTACAAAATATTGCTAAGTTGAATCTAAATTTTCTCAAAACTTATGGGACTATTGAAATATAGTAGGTATGAAGGAGAAATGATGGTTGGTTTCCCAAATTGACTGAAATTGGAGTCCAAGAATGCCTAAAACAACAAGGAAATTACACTAAAATGGCTTCAAACAGAGTAAGAAGCCTATACAACTTGATTGAGGTCAAATTATTTGAAGATGGTATATCTATGAATGCATGCTATATTAAGCAATATGTTGCTACAATGGCTTGCAACTATGATTTGAGGGGGATTTGAGCTCAAGGAGTGAACTATAAGCAAGGAAATAAGAGTCTATGTGAAAATAAAATGACAAATAGATTAGGATGATATTGATCCTAAAATTAGGACCAATGTAAGCATAAAATATACAAATATACCTACAAATTTGAATAATACGATTTTAAGTAAAGAGCAGTGATGTAAAAAAACATGAGTAGAAGAGACTAAACTAAAAAACAATTCTATGCCTACAAGAGAGAGGCTATTAAGTGTTAGAAATTATTGTAAATGTAAAATATGCTTGAAATGAAATAATAATGCATAAAATAAATGTATATGACTATAAATATAAATGACATCAAAGATTAGAAACTATGAATGCATAAACGAAAGAGACAACATAAAAAAATAAGACAAATGAGTCTGCATAAAGTGATTAGCATCTCAAAATAAATGGATATTTCCATAAATGAAATAAAGTAGACATAAGAAAATTGTTATAGACCTACAAAATAGAGATTAGAAGTGCAAAATATGAATATTAATTACTATAATGTAAAACTCAAGTGTTAGCAAGGATTTAAACAAGAGGAAAATGGATAAATGAAAAGCAAAGGAGATGAGAAAAGAAGAGAGTTAGGGATTTTACCACCTAGAAAACCCTCCTTCTTTCACCAAGTTGATATACTTTTCTAATGCCTCTTTGAATTGCTTCCATTACTCCAAAGTGCTTGATTCAAATGCCCAAATTTCAAGAATTATTGGCTTTTTAAGCCTTACTACCATAAAATATCATAGGTCCTAATATAAAATAGCCACAATATTAAAAGTAAAAATAATCATAAGATGAGTAGAATAATAAATGAGAAAATTAATATGTATATCAATGCCTATATAATAAATAAATAAACATTCATTTTTATTATCAAATATGAATGTAAATGGACTAAATAATTCATGAACTATACATGAAGAAAACTTGCAATATTAATTGCTAGAAAATATATACAAGCTTTATTCCTTCTCTTACACTTATGATATAGAGCTAAGACAACACACGACAAAGATCAACGCAAAGCTCGGAAACACACAGACGAATTTTAGCAAATTTTCATTAAACAAAGGTCTTCCTCCGAATACACAGCGATCCTATTCAAAAATGGCCAAGAGTCCCTTTACAATGTATGTGCCGCCTTTTTATCCTCGGCCGCCACCTCCTTTTCACATCATTACACTAAGTGCGGGCCTTCTCTAACCACCCGCACGAATTTTTTGCTTGCACCTGCGAGATCTTGCCGGGGAGCCCCGTGTTATCATGGTCTAGGGTGGCGGAGTGCGCTGCGGCCGCTTGTCAATCCATCCGCCATATCATCATTCATAGGAGTGCGCCAAGTCGCTTGTAATTTGATGCCACGTGTCCCCTTGCCAGAGTCCCTGTAACCGCTCCATACTCTCGGGCCACCTGTAACTTCACGCCACGTGTCCCTCTGCACTGGTCTCTGCAATCGTCGGCTGGTCAACGTCGTGAGCGCTCTGGTCGCGATATCACGACGTTTTTGCTCCAATACTTTCTCTCTCCTCTTTGGTCGCGATATCGCGACGTTTTCGGCGTTAGGCTTCTCTCTCCTCCTTGGGGCCGCGATTCCGTGACACGTCACGAAATCGTGACGTCTAGGCCTTTCTTACTCGCTTTCCTCCTTTGGGCCGTGAAATCGTGACACGTCGCGATTTCGTGACATCTTTGTATTCCATACTCGTTGCTTCGTTTCGGGCCGCGAAACCGTGACATGTCACGATTTCGCGACCATTTCACGCCCTTGAGTCTTTGGCTCGGAAGTGTCACGATTTCGCGACCACCTTGCGTTGTTGAGTCTTCGCATCGGAAGCGTCGCGATTTCGTGACCACTTTGCATTTTGGAACCTTGCCTCCGGATATGTCACGATTTCGTGACGTCTTTGAGCCTTGTCCTCGAAGGTGTCACGATTTCGTGACGTCCTTGAACCTAGTCTTCGAAGGTGTCACGATTTCGCGACGTCCTTGAACCTTGTCTTCGAAGGTGTCACGATTTCGCGACCATTTGGCACTCAAGTGACTTTGCCTCGGAGTTGTCACGATTTCGCGACCAATTGGCGCCCAAGCTGCTCTTCCCCAAAAATGTCACGATTTCGTGACCATTTGGTGCCCGAGCGGCTTTGCTTCAGAAATGTCACGATTTCGCGACCATTTTGCGTTAAGGCTGCTTTGCTTCGAAAACGTCGCGATTTCGCGACCATTTGGCGCTGAAGTTGCTTTTCTCCGGAACTGTCACGATTTCGCGACCGTTTGGCGCCTTGACCTCTCCGACCCGAAAATGTCACGATTTCGCGACCATTTCGCGTCACGGCTGCGTTGCCTCAAAAATGTCACGATTTCGCGACAGTTTTGCACCTTGGCCCTTTTTATCAAAAAGCGTCGCGATATCGCGACAGTTTGGCCCGCTGGCGCCCTTCTTCAAAAAGCGTCGCGATATCGCGACAGTTTTAGTACTTAAAGAAAAAAATACATTTTGGGTGATGCAAGATTGCAGCTTCGCCACCGGATGCTCTCGCATCAGACACCCGGGGTGAGTTTGAGAAGTGACCTCACTTCTGATCTTTTCGAGGTAGACCCAGGCGATCAACCTCAGCCTTTGATAACCAAGTCGCGTCTTCAATGGGTCTGCCCTTCCATTTGACCAAGTACTCCGAGTAACTCCTGTTCCTAGTACTTCGGCCCTCACGCATATCCAGAACTTCTTCTATCTCGTCCGCAATTGGGATGGCTGCTGGAATGCTCCACAGATCTGGACTGGGTATCTCACTGCTTTCTCCTTCATGATACTCGACCAAATCCGAGATGTTAAACACGGGGGAGATGTTAAGTTCGTTTGGTAACTCCACCTCGTAGGCATTACCCGAATCCCGTTTGCCAACGATCTTGCATGGCCCAAATTTCTTCATTTTCAGCTTGTTATAGGTCTTGGCAGGAAACCGCTCCTTCCTCAGATGGACCATGACAGAATCTCCTACTTTGAACTCTTTAGCTCTGCGTTTTTGATCCGCCCTTGTCTTGTACTGAGCATTCATCTTGGCAATGTGTTTTGTCACTTCCTCATGCACTCCCTTTAGATGTTCGGCAAAATCTTCTGCCTCAGCACTGCATTTCTCCCTCGTATCTATCCTTCTCAACTCTGAGGCATTTCTTGGGCTGCTCCCATAGATGATCTGGAATGGTGACTTATTGGTACTCCGATTGACCGAGCTGTTATACGCGAATTCTGCTTGTGGCAGAACTAGATCCCATCCCTTGGGCTTGTCCCCTACCAAGCATCGCAGTAGGTTGCCCAAACTCCTATTAACCACCTCTGTCTACCCATCTGTTTGAGGGTGGTATGCAGAACTGAACTTTAACTCCGTCTTCAGTTTCTTCCACAGGGTCTTCCAGAAATATCCTACAAACTTGGTATCCCTGTCCGACACAATGCTTCTTGGCAGCCCATGCAGGCGTACCACTTCCTTAAAGAACAAACTAGCTACATGGACCGCATCGCTAGTCTTCTGGCACGGGATAAAATGCGCCATTTTCGAAAATCTATCCACTACCACAAATATGGAGTCATGCCCCCTCTGCGTCCTAGGCAAACCAAGCACAAAATCCATACTGATATCTTCCCACGGTCTTTCAGGTATAGGTAGCGGTTGATACAAACCAGTAGGCTGCCTCACACCTTTTGCCATCTGGCATATCCTGCAACTCTGCACAAACTTTGCCACATCCTGCTGCAATTGCGGCCAGTAGTAGTTTTCACTAACCAGTGAGATGGTCTTGTCACGACCAAAGTGTCCAGCTAAACCCCCACTGTGCTTTTCTTTAATGAGGTTCTCTCTCATTGAGCTCCTCGGAATGCACAATTGGTTCCCCCTAAACAGCATTCCATCTTGAATCAGGTAATCCAACCATTTAGTCCTATCCAACGCAACAGGCGCAGTGCAGGCTTTCCAAGCTTCTACGAAATCGGGGTCTGCAGGGTATAAGTTCTTGAGTTCAGCAAACCCTACAACCTCCACTTTCATTTCTATCATCAGACATTGCCTCCTACTCAGTGCATCTGCCACCCTATTGGATCTTCCACTCCGATGCTTCAGCACAAAGGTATAGCTCTGCAGGGAACTCTACCCATTTCGGGTGCCTCTAATTCAATTTTCCTTGGCTGTTAATATACTACAGCTCTTGATGGTCGGTATAGAGAACAAACTCTTTCGACAATGAGATAGTGCCTCCATTTCTTGAGTGCTTGAACTATGGCGTAGAACTCTTGATCATATACCGAATACTTTCTCCTGGCATCATTGAGCTTCTCGCTGAAATAAGCTACGGGGCCTACCTTCTTGGCTCAATACGGCTCCTATCGCATTGCCACTCGCATCGCAGTCCACCTGAAACACCTTATTGAAATCTGGAAGTGCTAAGACGGGTTGCTCAGTGACCTTCTTCTTCAGCATATCAAAGCTTTTGTCTGCTCCAACTATCCACTGGAATTCCTTCTTGTTCCCCTTCATTGTCTCTGTAAGAGATGCACAAATACTGCTGAAGTTTCTAATAAATTTTCTGTAGAAACTGGCCAGACCATGAAATGATCTAACCTCGGTCACACTTCTTGGGACAGGCCATTCTAAGATAGCCCTCACTTTTTTGGGGTCCATTTTGAGACCACTTGCTGATATAACAAATCCCAGGTATACCAGCTCCCTCTTCACGAAGTTGCACTTCTTCAGATTGATCAGTAACTGCTCCTCCCGTAGTTTCTCAAAAACCTTCTTGATGTGCATCAGGTGCTCGTCCAATGTTCTACTAAAAATCAGTATATCATCCAAGTAAACAATAACAAATTTGCCCAGAAATTCCTTCAGAACTTCATTCATTAACCTCATAAAGGTACTAGGTGCATTGGTTAATCCAAATGGCATAACCAACCACTCATACAGCCCCTCTCTGGTTTTAAAGGTTGTCTTCCACTCATCCCCTTCTCTAATGCGGATCTGATGGTACCCACTTTTCAAGTCAATTTTTGTGAAGTACTCAGCTCCACTCAAGCAGTCCATGATATCATCCATCCTTGGCAGTGGGAACCTGTATTTAATGGTGATCTTGTTGATTGCCCGAGAGTCTGTGCACATTCTCCATTCTCCATCCTTCTTGGGTGCTAGTACTGCTGGTACTGCACATGGACTAAGACTCTCCCTAATCAGGCCTTTCTTCAACAGATCCTGAACTTGCCGATTCAACTCTTCAGTTTCCACAGGCGTCATTCGATGTGCAGCCTTGTTTGGCAAGCTCGATCCAGGCACCAAATCTATGTGGTGACTGATCTTCCTAACAGGCGGTAAACCTTCGGGAACATTGTCAGAAATGATATCAGGGAATTCCTCTAACAGTTCCATGACTTCCACTGGAATTTCCTTGCATCCTTCTTCCCTAGCCCTAGGGATTATTGCATAGCACATATGATCTTGTTTCAGACCATCTAAAAATCTTCTGCCATCCACTAGACAGACTCGTGCACTCTTTGCATACTTTCTCATCCGCCTCCTTCAGGGGTTTTAACTTGTGGCGAACTCCATTCTTTGACAAAGAATAGGTGTTGGCTCGACCATCATGGACAACACTTCGGTCAAACTGCCATGGTCTCCCAAGCAGCAGGTGACATGCATCCATAGGCAAGATGTCACATAAAACCTCATCTCGGTAAGTTCCAATATTGAACTTCACCGGGCATTGTTCACTTACTAACACCCGATGGTCCTTTTGCAACCATGCAATTCGATACGGGCGCGGGTTTTTTCTCCTCTCCAACTGCAGCTTGGCAACCATTTCCTCAGAAACCAAATTGTCAGTGCTTCCATTATCAATGATGATGTTACAGACCTTGCCTGCGCACTTGCATCTTGTTCGAAACAGGCTGTTCCTCTGGTCTGTCTTTTCTTCTTCATTTAACAAGACTCTTCTGATGACCATTGCTTCTCCTCTTTTTGCCTCCTCTGAGTGCTCAGACTCTACACCTTCGTCTGCTACAGCAGCTCGGGCCTGACCCTCAGGTCTTCGATTTGGCCTCTCTTGATGCTTGCGGGCAGTTGTATGCCCTGTGTCCTTCCTCTCCGTAGTTGAAGCAGGTTCCTCTAAAGACACCTCTTCCAAACCCTCGCCCAGACCTACCTCTTCCTCTTGGGTAGTTGTTGCTCTGATTGCGTGGGCGTTGGTCATCCTCCTCTTTCACTTCTTTCTATTTTTGGCTACCGCTAGCTTCACTAGTTTTCCCAAAATCTTTGTATCTTCCACCATTGCCTCTTCCACTAGCTCTTCCACCCCTGTCCTTCCCTCTTTGCTTACCATCAAACCTCCTATTCAATTTCTCCTCCACTTTTAATGCAAATTGATATGCATCCTCTATTGTGCTCATTCTAACCAGCCCCGACTCTTCTTGAATGCTTTGGTTCGCAATCCATTGATGTAACGTGCGACCTTCTCCTTATTCGCCTCCGAATGGCCGGTTTTGATCGAGATTTGGTAGAACTCTTCAGTATATTCCTTGACAGTCCTACTAGCCTATCGAAGACTCTGCATTTTTTTAACAAATCCAACTCATAATCTGCAGGGATGAACTGCCTCTTTAGTTTCTCTACCATCCTATCCCACCTGGTGATCCTTTCCTTTCCCCTCCTATTCCTTTCCAACTGCACTCCTTTCCACCAGATCTTGGCATGTCCCTTGACTTGGTTTTCGTGAACCTGATCCGATTTGGATCTGATATCTCTTCGTACTCAAAATACTCCTCCATGTCGTTAATCCAGTCTATCAACTCCTCAGGGTTGAGGTTCCCAGAATAAGTGGAGACGTCAAATTTTGGCTTCTTCCCGATCTGGGAGATGGCCCTATATAGCCTCGAGCTGGATCCAAGGCCTCTTCCGCATCGGATGGAACCTCTTCTTCCCACACTTCATCTTCGTTGGGTTCCTCCCTTCTCGGCTCGACTCCTCTTCTAATTTCCTCTTGCAGGGCCTCAACTTGCCTCTGTAGGGCTCTTAGATCGACCTCCTCCCTTCTTGCTCGCCTGTGCCTCACACCACCATGATCTCTATGCGGAGGCATCCTGCTTCTTCTTCGCAACCCACAACCACAGTCCTGGTGCAAACTGCCTCACTGTCGGCGTTCGGTCTGCACACTCAGAACCAACCTGCTCTGATACCACTTGATATAGAGCTAAGACAACACACAACAAAGATCAACGCAAAGCTCGAAAACACACAGACGAATTCCAGCAAATTTTCATTAAACAGAGGTCTTCCTCCGAATACACAGCGATCCTATTCAAAAATGGCCAAGAGTCCCTTTACAATGTATGTGCCGCCTTTTTATCCTCGGCCGCCACCTCCTTTTCACATCATTACACTAAGTGCGGGCCTTCTCTAACCACCCGCACGAATTTTTTGTTGCACCTGCGAGATGCTGCCAGGAGCCCCGTGTTATCATGGTCTGGGGTGGCGGAGTGCGCTGCGGCCGCTTGTCAATCCATCCGCCATATCATCATTCATAGGAGTGCGCCAAGTCGCTTGTAATTTGATGCCACGTGTCCCCTTGCCAGAGTCCCTGTAACCGCTCCATACTCTCGGGCCACCTATAACTTCATGCCACGTGTCCCTCTGCACTGGTCTCTGCAATCGTCGGCTGGTCAACGTCGTGAGCGCTCTGGTCGCGATATCGTGACGTTTTTGCTCCAATACTTTCTCTCTCCTCTTTGGTCGCGATATCGCGACGTTTTCGGCGTTAGGCTTCTCTCTCCTCCTTGGGGCCGCGATTCCGCGACACGTCGCGAAATCGCGACGTCTAGGCCTTTCTTACTCGCTTTCCTCCTTTGGGCCGCGAAACCGTGACACGTCACGATTTCGCGACATCTTTGTATTCCGTACTCGCTGCTTCGTTTCGGGCCGCGAAACCGTGACATGTCGCGATTTCGCGACCATTTCACGCCCTTGAGTCTTTGGCTCGGAAGTGTCACGATTTCGCGACCACCTTGCGCTGTTGAGTCTTCGCATCGGAAGCGTCGCGATTTCGTGACCACTTTGCGTTTTGGAACCTTGCCTCCGGATATGTCACGATTTCGCGACGTCTTTGAGCCTTGTCCTCGAAGGTGTCACGATTTCGCGACGTCCTTGAACCTAGTCTTCGAAGGTGTCACGATTTCGCGACGTCCTTGAACCTTGTCTTCGAAGGTGTCACGATTTCGCGACCATTTGGCACTCAAGTGACTTTGCCTCGGAGTTGTCGCGATTTCGCGACCAATTGGCGCCCAAGCTGCTCTTCCCCGAAAATGTCACGATTTCGCGACCATTTGGTGCCCGAGCGGCTTTGCTTCAAAAATGTCGCGATTTCGTGACCATTTTGCGTTAAGGCTGCTTTGCTTCGAAAACGTCGCGATTTCGCGACCATTTGGCGCTGAAGTTGCTTTTCTCCGGAACTATCGCGATTTCGCGACCGTTTGGCGCCTTGACCTCTCCGCCCCGAAAATGTCACGATTTCGTGACCATTTCGCGTCACGGCTGCGTTGCCTCAAAAATGTCACGATTTCGTGACAGGTTTTGCACCTTGGCCCTTTTTATCAAAAAGCGTCGCGATATCGCGACGGTTTGCCTGCTGGCGCCCTTCTTCAAAAAGCGTCGCGATATCGCGACAGTTTTAGTACTTAAAGAAAAAAATACATTTTGGGTGATGCAAGATTGTAGCTTCGCCATCGGATGCTCCTGCATCAACTTACCACTCAGTAATATGATATTTAGATTACTTTCTTATGGATTATTATATCCATAATATATCCATAGTAATGGGACTCTTCAAGTACTTAACTATTGCTATCCATATGACAAGTCTCATGATTCTTGGCTTATCATATTACCACTTGCATACAAGGCTTTTCAAGTTCTTACATGGACACTTGAATCTGTGATACACCTACATGACTCTTACACTTATACATACACTCCTAATCTAATATACTTGTACACATCCTCACATTACATATTTGCACTCTTACATATATGATACGCACATTCTCTCAATATACACTTCTAAACTATAGATTTAACCCTAATATATTACATTATTACAACTGTACCATGAAGTTACCATGGGGGTACATTAGCATGTACCAAATAATGTAATATTCCTAAGCAAGAATGAAAGTGAGAGAGAATGAGAGGAAATTTTGGTAGAGTGTAGCTATCTTAGAATTTCTTGTTGAATACCTTTCCCATGGGCTCTATTTTAAGATTTTTGGGAGGGCTGGTCCTTGGAGGGAAAGCGATTCAAATATGTCATTGGGATAAGGTAAGTAATTCAGATTTTGCATGCTTTAGGAGAGGAAAAAGCATGCATGATCGAACTACAGAGTGGAAGGAAGTAATCCACATGCTTTTGGCTTGTGCCATAGAGGTTCCACTTATGTTTGAAAAATATCTAGACTTTGCAAAATCATTAGTGTAGCACTTTTGCATCCAAGTAGTGCTTTTTTTCAATTATCATGTTGACTGGTCAAAATGCTAAAATATGTCTATTTTACAAAAGTGCTAAAGTCAATCAAAAGTGTTAGTAGTGCATTTACAACAAGCGGTGATTCTACAAAAGTGCCTAATTTGATGTTTGATTTGGATGGGTTGAGGTCTTTGACTGATGATATGTTGTTTGGTATTTTATTAGAAGATATAGCTAACTAGACGTGTCAAAATTGGGTGTCTACAATATATATATATATAGAATTAATGAGTGATGAATCTTGTTATGTTAAATGAATTGAAAAGATTTTGTTTATAAATCTTAGTTTCAATGCAAATATTCATATGTTATACTATGGAAAAATTGAACCAAAATACTTTTTAAGACATCAATAAACATGCTCTTACTATTATGTTAAATGTTGAAATCCTAATGAATTTTTACATTGTGAGTTCAAATTTTCAAAAATATATAAAAAATAACTATGTGGTTTTATATAATGAGTATTTGGTTAGGTTGGCATTTGACATGAGATTAAGAGGACTTAATATTAACTCTTATATATTGAAATTTGGCATATCGCTATGTAAATATCATCTCACAGGAGAGGAGAGGAATGGTGTAACAACTCTAGTATAGCCACATTAGCTATCTTTATTTTTATTAGCTTGGGTCCTAGGTTTAGATAGTCATCCCTTGAGAAATAGGGTTATGGTTAATAATTGATTTAATCTATAAATGGGAAGAGTTAGATGGTAGTTGAGATTATATTTTATATTTGAATCTTAGTCATGTATGTTGTGCATATGAGACTTTTCCCTCCAAGTGGCTATGACATTTCACCCTCTCTAAGTGGCTAAGGATTTGTGTTGATTTGAATCTAGAATTTGATTATTGTATATTTGATTTTTTGGCAATTGGATCTGAATTATTATTATTATTTGGGTAATTTTATTTGTGCATTATTAGATTGCTACTGATATTGCTATAATTATCGAAGTTGTTTCTTAACAAGGGGTATTAGAGCTTTGATCTTTGCTCCTCGTGGGGTGCAAATTTACAATATAAATGCATGCAAACTATTTGAGAACCTCTATAAAACATTATTGTTACCTATTTATTGGTATTTTTTTTAAATTGATCCATATTCTCATGCAATTATCTTCTAGAATATTGTGAGTTTGTTGTTGTTACTTCCTTTTACTAAACAAGGGATATTAAGTGTCACTAAAACCTTGTGATATATCTATATAATTGTGATCATCTGTTCAAGATGGTTAAAATAAGGGGTATCTCCAATTTTTTTTGGAAAACAAGTATCCCAGGACAGTTGCATGAGACCTATCTCTTTGTGATTGTCTCTTCAAGATTATCAAAGTAATATCTATTTTTAACAAAACTTTTTTAGTAGCATTCCAAGTAATTGTTTGGCTTTTCAATTGCCTCTAGTATATTAATAAATCTGTTACCACTACTATTTGGGTGCAATTCAATGGTTGATTATAATGTACTATTTATTTAGATGATGTGTGTGTAAGTTGAAAGAAACACCAACCCAAAATTCTTAGTAAGCATCACAACACTGCCCCAAATATTAATGGTTTTGACCATCATTTTTTCTTCCTCAAATGCCATGGCTTCACCTTCTCCCAATACCTTTGGTTCTTTCTCTCCTCCTAATAATCCTCCCCTAGTCACTCCCCCTAGTACCCCTATTCACTCCCCCTAGTAATCCTCTTTCTAGTACTATTGAATTTTATCTACATGCATATTTTTTGAATCATGAACAAACAATTACTTTCAATGTCAAGTCCTTAAGTAATCAAGGCTAGACGATTACTTCTATTGCCAAGTTCTTATATAAAATCAAAGAGTCGTATGGATATTCATTGATATGTCTCCTCTCATCTAACGGTTATACAAAATCATGGGGTAACAACCTTTGATCATTCATCAAGTACCAAAAACTAGTGTTCTTCTACAATTGTCACCTAATCATAGTCCAAATTTCTATGGAAGTCAATCAACTTCTTAGCCACCCAAGGTTCTCCTCCAGTTATCGGTGCTTACAACCTAGGCTTTGCTTCTACACATATGATGCTTTACCCTCTCCAAGTGGTGATGGTACAATGCAAGGATAATTCATGGCACATGTATCCTATTTTTTGTCCTCTCAATAAGATCACTATAAAAGATAAATTTCCTATCTCTATTATAGATGATTTGTTGTATGAAGTACATGGTGCCAAATAAATATTACTTGATTCATATAAGTTACCTATGTCTATTATAATTGCTATGATGTATCTAATACTGTTAGTAAATATTTAAGTGTTTCTTTTGTTAGAAGTTACTAGCTCGAGTCCCTCACTTGCATGTAGACTGACCCTTGGGAATTAGCATTAGGGTAGATAAAGAGTCTATATTAAGACAAGGATGGAAATAAAATGTAATAAGTTTATATATAAAGACAAGAATGTAAATAAAATGTAATAAGTTATTTTTCTAAAATTATAATAGAGATTTGTTTCTAAGGAGGTTGCCCCCTCAAAGAGGCATGTGATATCAAATTCTCTTGATTACTAAAGTTGCATTTCTATTCAATATTTCTCAAACATTATTTTCTCACATTCTATTAATTTCTACAATTATTATTATGAATGTTCTTACTTTTAATTGAAGGTTACTAAAAAGTGGTATTAGAACACTTTCTAAGGTCGTGTTCCACTATTATCTTACCATTAATTCCTTGTTAGGTATATTTTTATTTTGTTTTTTTCATTTTCTCTAAATAGCCTACAATAAAATAGCACGAGTTTTTTTTTTATAGTGGGTTATGCTAGAAGCATTCTATTGTGGGTTTTAAAATATCATGGAGGAGCTATCATTTTTGCTAAGCTAGATTGTCCATAAATCAACTAGTGAAGTGAGGGATGCTCAAACTCCAATATCCAAGCCTTAGAAAACACCCATACAGAATGACAAGCTCCCATGTACCCTTGGGTATATAGGGAGAACCCCTTAAGAATAGGAGAATCCTTGAACCCTAGGAATATATTGACCGTATGAGTTTTGTGGTGCATAGATAAGTGGTTAGCCTTGAGAAGTTACTTTCACAATGTACTAAAAAAATGATAGTCTAAGTATGGATATGGTGGAACCCTCCCTAATTAGAGATTTGAGATATTGAGTTAGCCATTGATCATGGTTGAGAGATTATATAATAGAGCATACAAAACAAGACACACCTTGGCCTAGATTACCCCTATTGAATTTGTTTTTGGTCCTTTCTCAACCAAAACCAAAGATCATAATTGAGAATACTATAGAATATATTACAACCATCATAGATTGATGGTGCTCAAACTATTTAGTGAGACATCACAAATAATATATAGATAGTCAAACATAAAATTATAATAATTAGTTGATAGTCATCAAAGTAGGTAGTTTTTAGTTGGTAGTTTGATAGTGCAGAAGACACCCTATCTTGTCATCCAAACAGTGATAGTGTAGAGAAGTCCTTGTTTGGCCACCAAAATATTTACTTGGTAATAGTCATCCAAAAACAATTTGGAGGTGAAAAAATCACTATTTTTTTTGTGGTATAACCCACTCTGATTTTCTCTTTGAGTAAATTTTTTTGATATATAGCATCCATAAGCTTTTTTTGGAGGTCAAAATTCATCATTTTGTGGTATAGTCTATTTTGATTATTTCTTCAAGCTGATGATTTTGTTATACAACACCCATATGTTTTTGCAAGAAGCCTAGGGTACGTAAAAATGGTTAGAGCTATTAGAGGCACCCAACTAGAGCAATTAGGTGAACAAGTGGGTTACTTAATACAATAGTAGCAAAATTGTGAAAAGCTACTCTACCAAAGTAAATGACTTTGAGAGTTTTCTCATAGGTTGGGAATACAACTATGACCAACTAGGTAACAAGGGATTAGAAAATAAGGCAGATAATTTAGAGGGTGTAACTCATAGTATCTTGCTCAATAATAACATCTGTAAAATATCCAAGCTTGATTTCCCAAAATTTAATGAAGAGGACCCCATCAATTTGTTATGTTGGGCTAACAAGTATTTTTCTCTTCATGATATTACCATAATCTAAGGCTTACAAGAACATCCTTCAATTTTAAATCTAAAGCACTTTATTGGTAGTAGTGGTTAATTAATATACATCCATATCTCTCTTTGGCTAAATTTGAGATCCATTTATTCACCTATTTCAGACCTAGTGCATTTGAGGATTTCATAGGAGTCCTCACCAAGTTGAAGTAGACCACAATGGTTTGAAACTCTCAAATACAATTTGAAAGTTTAGAAAACCAGAAAAAGAGGCTTGAGTGATAAATTTTTCCAAAGTTATTTCATTAGTGGGTTAAAATAAGATATTTGAGCTAAGGTAATAATGTTTAAATCAAAACCCATGATGCAAGTAGTAGGTTTGGCTAGATTAGATAAAAATAAATTCATAACTCAATGACATACATCCAAACTTCCTCAAACTCAACCTCACTTCCATCTCGACCAATATTAAATCTTATCAATAAACTGCCACCAATAAAATGTCTGACCAGGGAAGAAATGGAGGTGTGGAGGGCACATGGTATATTCTACAAATATGATGATAAGTACTCCCCAGGCCATAAGTGCAGTAAAATTTTTATTTACTTGATATGGGAAAACCTTCTAGTCAAGGATCTCATGATGAAGAGACAAACAATAGAGAAGAAGATATATATATATATATATATATATATATATATATATATATATATATATATATAAACTAAATTGACCTAAACCCAACTACTAACGATTCCTATAAATGCCTTAGTAAAAATTTCCACTCCCTAAACCATGAAAGTGGAAGGGAATTTCAAGGGTCAATGCCTCATAATCCTCATTGATTTAAGTAGTACAAAATTTTATTGATCCTTAGGTGGCCAAATAAGCAAATTGCTACATATACTTGTGAAATTCTTTTGAAGTCATGGTAGCCAATGGGAGATTTTTGCCTTGCAAAGGAAAATATAAAAATGTAAAGGTGCAGATGGGTGACTACAATTTCAATATGGACATGGTTTTTCTTTCTTTAGGGGTTGTGATAGTACTTAGAACTCAATGGCTTTGTACATTGGGTCCAATAGTCTAGGACTTTTTTGAACTCTAGATGCAATTCAATCAATAGGGGAAGTGATACACTATTTGCAGTATGCCCATTAATACTACCCAACTAAGCATTTCCCATCAAATATAATTTTTTTAAAGAAGACATCTTAAAGGGTAGAGGCACAATTGTTTGCAATCTAGGCTCAAACTACTACAAATACAATTCAACTACTCAAAGTATAACTTGTGGTAAATGATGCATCCATGTTTACTAAGCCACAAGGATTACTATGATAATGTATTCCTATTATAGAAAATGTTGGGATAGATATTCCATGCATTTTATTGAAGGGTTTTCAAACTATGGAGGCAAAACAATTATTTTGGAGGTGTTAGATCATAGCTCTAAGTATAGTCACTTTTGTATTTTGGTTCACCCCTATAAGACCCCCACAGTTGCTCACATACCCCTAGAATCCCTTTTTCACCTTCAAGTAATGCCCCACTTCATTGTTTCTTCCACCTTTCCTAGTCATTTTTTAGAAATTGTTTAAACTATAGGACACACTCGAAAAGTAACTTTGCATACTATCCTTAGGCAGATGAGCAAACAAAATTTTTTAACAAGTGCTTGGGACTAGTTTATGGACATCCTCCCCCATCACTTTCATCAGATATTTTGGCTAGTTTGAAAGTTTCAACAGTAGATTCAACTTTTTGGGAGTGTGAACTACTTTAACTTCTCAAGGACAATTTGGCAATGGCACATAATAGTATGTGACAATAAGTTGATCACTACCACTCAAAGTATGATTTTAATATGTTAAAATGTATGGGCTCATGACTTACAAGCTCACATTGTCACCCTCCTCTAAGATACATCTAGTTTTTTCATGTATTTTTATTGAATAATGGTTTGTGGTGGTTGTGTTTAAGTTCAAACAATACTTCCAAGTTGAGTATAGAAGGGTCAGTCATCATAGAGCTTGAAATTATTCTAGATCAACAAACACATACACTTCGAAAGATGCTACATAGGAGTTGCTCCTTCAACTCCAACAACAATTTTCTTAAGATTTGAGGATAAAGCTTCTTGAAGGGGAAGGACATGTTAAGATATTATCCTAACATTATTATGTAATTTTTATACTTAGTGTGCATGGGTCTCTATGATATAATTGATACTTATTAGTAAATATGCAATTATTATTTTTAATTAGGAGTTGCTAGCTTGGGTCCCTCACTTGCATAAGGATCAACCCTTGAGCATTAACATTAGGGTAGATGAAGAGTCTATATAAAGACAAGCATTGAAATTTTGTGTAATGTCTTTATCTCAATTTGTAGCAAAAATCTTCTTTAAAGGAGGTTGTCCCCTCAAAGAGGCCTACAATAATAGATTCTCTTGATTAATATTTCTATTCAATATTTCTCAAGTACTCATTTTTTGTATTTTGTTAATTTTTGTAATTATTGTTGTGAATGCACTTGATTTTGATTGAAGGTTACTAACACCTTACCTATCCCTGACCACCAATGAGAGCATATATCCATGGATTTCATTAAGGGCCTTCTCAAATATGAGGGAAAAATGGTAATCTTTGTGGTGGTAGATTGCCTTTCCAAGTATGCTCATTTTTGTGCATTATAGCATCCCTATTCAACAAGTAAGGTGTCCAAGGTATTTATTGATTATGTTTGTAAGTTACATGGTATATCCAAATTTATTTATCAATGATCGTGATCCTGTCTTCACCAGTAACCTTTGGAAATAATTATTTTATCTTAATGGTACTGCGTTGAGTATATCTTCTTATCACCCTCAGTCGGATGGTCTAACAAATATCGTTAATAAATGGTAGGGCACTTACCTTTATTATTTTGCTCAAGATAAGTAGTATCACTAAGTTTAGTGGTTCTCATTATATGGATAGTAGCGCACTACTTCTTACCATTCATCCCTCAAGATGCCTCCATTTGAAGCATTGTATGCTCAAAAACCTCCCTTAGTGCCAGACCATGTTCCAGGATCCTCCAAGGTTGCCCAAGTAGATGATTTGTTACAACAATGACAAATTGCACTTCAACTTCTTAAATATATTTTGATATAAGCCTAGAAATACATGAAGCAATAATAGGATTCACATGTTGTTTGATATTTTTACATATTGGTGAATGATTTTTTTAATGAGAATAAAGTTTTGTAACATCACATAATTCTGAATGATAATTTACCATAGGAGATATGGTATTTTTGTGCTTGCAACCCTACTAGCAATTGTCCTTATAGACCAAGTCTAGTTAGAATTTGGCTCCTCAATTTTATGGGCCCTACAAGGTGGTTAATCTCATTGGTGAAATGACATATAAATTGGAGCTTCCACCATATTCCCACATCCATCCTGTCTTTCATATATCTTGTCTCAAATAGGTTTTTGGCCCAAAGGTGTAGTCCTAGATGGAGATTTTAGTACTCGATGAAGAATATCAAATCAACTAAAGCATTGTTGTGGTCCAGAGTTCATCATCTTAAATATTGGTAAATTTAAAATTTGCTCATCAAGTGGTAAGACCTTCTAGATAAAGATGCTATGTGGGATCCTGCAAGTATTTTCTAGCTTTCGGGACAAAGCTTCTGAGGGGGGTCATGTAATGGCTCCAATATAGCCACAACGACTATCTTTATGTTTATTAGCTTGGGCCCTAGGTTTTGATAGTCGACCCTTGAGCATTAGGTTAGGGCTAATGATTAATTTAATCTATAAATAGGAAAAGTTAGGTAGTAGTTGATATTATCTTTCATATTCAAATCTTAGTAGCTAAGGATTTGTATTGATTTGAACTTGGAATTCGATTATTGCATATTTGATTTGCTGCAACTAGATTTGAATTATTAGTATCATTTGGATAATGTCATTTGTGCATTATTAGATTGCTACTGCTATTCCTATGATTTTCAAAGTTCTTTCTTAACAAATGGAAGAAGAATAATTTCATTTGTTTCTTTTCCAAACCACACTAGATCATAATATCTTGACAACAAACATTTATTTTGTTAGAATTCTTTATCGATAACAAAATTATTATAACATAATATTATAAATAAAATAAAATAAAATAAAATAATATTATAGATAAAATAGAATAGAACAATACTTTAAAAGATATTGAAACCAAACTTAACTGTGCACAAATTTCTTTTATCAACCCTAACTCAATCCTAATTATATTTTTTTCACTTAAAAAAAAAATAAAAAATTCAAGGGTTATTTGTGATTTATTTTGTAAGTTACTTTGAGCTTAACTAAAAATACATCAATTCAATTCATAAGTGATGTGTTGATTGAGAATTGGCAATAATATCATTGCCATGAATGGCATTTGAATAAAGATAATAAAAATAAAAGTAAAACGAAAATGAAAATGCGGACGTGTGCTGCGAATCGAATTCAGCAATGAAATAATCTTATATTCTTGTATGTCGTTTTGCATTGCAGATATCCGTTGTAGTCTAGTTGGTTAGGATACTCGGCTCTCACCCGAGAGACCCGGGTTCAAGTCCCGGCAACGGAAACAACTTTATTTTTAATTTTTAACTTTTTCCTTCGGCGTCTGCACACACAGAGGAATCGAAAATGGATTAATAAATCCAAAACAAATGGAAAATGAGGAATCGAAAATGGATTAATAAATCCAAAACAAATGGAAAATGAGGAATCGAAAATGGATTAATAAACCCAAAAGAAACGGAAGTAACATAAATGAGGAATCGAAAATGGATTAATAAATCCAAAACAAATGGAAAATGAGGAATCGAAAATAGATTAATAAACCCAAAAGAAACGGAAGTAACATATTTAAATTTATTTTTTTAACTTTCTCAGATTTATAATCTGCATTTATTTTTTAAACTTATAAATGCTTTCTTTCTGCGTTTGTGCAAAATTGGAAAATGCGTCTGCCGGGAGTCGAACCCGGGTCTATTGCTTGGAAGGCAATTATCCTAACCGTTGGACTACAAACGCAGATATATGCTATCCCTTAAAGCACATAATAAAATAATATTATTTATATATATATATATATATATATAAATGGAATTATATATATATATATAAATGTAATTATCATATTGTTCAACAATTATTCTAATGTAATAAATAAAAATAATATTTTTTTAGTTATATATGAAATAGTCACAATCATATTATTTTTAATATAATAGAGTTAGTTACAATCATATTATTTTTAGTAATTAATAAGTTTAGGGTTCAAACTACACGGGCTGCTCCCAACAACCCTATTGACCCAACATAAAGGGGACCATCAATCGTTTGGGATTCATTCGTACTATCATCGTCGGTTTGACATGCATTCAAAGGATTTAAATCAAACTACTACCTTTGCAAACAAGTTGCCCCCAAGATTTAAACCTGGATGTCTTCTTATAACAAATACTTACCAATCCGGTAACCCTTAAGAACTAATAAATAAAAATATATAAAATTTTAATAAAGTTTTAAAAAATAAATTAAACTATATAAAATTTTAATAAAGTTTTATATTTTAAGATCACCAATGTTAAAATATTTATTCTTATTTTGGAAGATAGTTTTTCATGGTTTAATGGTTTGCAAATGCAATGACTATTAAGAAAATGTTTGCGTAAAGTTTTTTTTTCACTTTATCTTTTCTTTTACTATTTTGAATTAAAAATAATTGGTAACTTATTTTCCAATTTCTTTAGGAAACATATGTTTTTTTTCATGAAGTTTTCTTATCTCTATTCTCTTACCTAAAAAATTTATATTACAAGCCTTTATATGGCTATGTACCTTACTAATGAAAAAAAAAAAAAAAGTTGGTCTATACTAAGAAAAATCCTTCCTTAAAATAGTCCAAGCTAGTATCAAAAATCATCCAATGATATATATGTTTAAGGATTTTAGAGCCCTTCATATAAGCTTATGAATAAATATGATCTTCTTAACAAGACATAATATCAATAAAACTTATAGATAATAAGTTAAAATGCTTAATATTTGGATTAAAATAGATTAGAATTAGGATGTTTTGAAATAGACAAAGCATTGAGTAGGTTTCCATAGCTTGAGATAAATTAGGCTTTTACTTTGTATAATTATTTACCTTAAAAAACAATATTCCCATATTTTGTCATAATTGAATATAACTACACCATGCTGAGAGAGAGAAAGGCGAGAAAGACCTTCTGCTCCGGCTCCATTGCTCTAAAATTCTTTGAGTGGGAGGCCTCCTGTTCTCCCACTCTAGATCTGGCGCTAGTCATGCTTAGTTCTCTGTTGTGGCCCGTGTCCAGGGTGTTTTGCTTGTTGGAGGTCTTGTTGGTTGCGTTTCATGGATCATTGTCAGTTTCGAGGACTTGGTTGGATGGTGCAACACTTCTTTTGAGTTCAGTAGTTTCATATTTTTTTGGATTTCCAAGGAGGGGAAAGGGTCATCTACTGACCCAAACCAGTTGGGGTGAATTTGCAAGAACACATATAGTGGTATGGTTTTTTGTTACAGCTATTTGAGGGTGTTCCTTTGGATTATTTTGACTCTGTGGAAATTTTTGGTTGTTGATCCCTTGGCTGCTTTTGGACCCATGGCTATGTTGAGGTTCCTAGATTCGGTGGTCTGCAGAGATTTATTTCTCCAGTTCCAAGAGTGGTGGTGTTCTTCTTAGTGCCAAAGGCCAGAGTCCCTTCGATTTGTGCAGAGTGGTGAGGTCGTGGGTGGGTGCTCATTGGTGGTCCCTTCTCGTGGGTGGACTTTGTTTTCGAGCTCCTATTCGGGGGCTTCTTGTTGTTGGACCTGATCCTTTTGGTGTACACTTAGATCTTTCTTCTTGGCTTTGAGGGTGACCTTGCATTTTGAATGCTATTGAGTGGATCAAGTTTAGTACTTGAAGTTATTCATCTGCATGGATGAAGGGCTTCAGATCCTTTTTGGTTGCTTGGGGTACCATACTACATCCTTTGGTCTTTGGGGAGTGGACCTATGCTTTATCGACAACTTTGGTTTATCCTGACTCCTCCAGATTTGGGTCATGGGTGGGTGCTCGTTGGTGGTCCCTTCTCATGGGTGGGCTTCTTGTTGTTGTATGGAGGGTTCCAGATCCTTTTTGGTTGCTCGGGATACCATACTACATCCTTCGGTCTTTGGGGAGTGGACCTGTGCTTTGTCGATAGCTTTGGTTTATCCTGACTCCTCCAGATCTGGATCCTTGGAATCTTCCTACCCATATTTGCTCTTCACTTGGGTTTTGTGGGCCTTCATTTCCTTGGGTCTTCTGGCTTCCTTGAAGTTCACCTCTGTGTGCAAGAGGATCTCCTAGCCTGAGGAGATCCTCAAGATTGTTGTTCCACTTTTCAAGCTTATGTTGTGGTGTCCTTGGGTTCCTACTGCTTCTTGGATCACGTCCTACTTCTGCATCCTATTCGCTTTCCTGTCGTTGCTTCTTAGTTTGCATCCTGATCGACATCCTGGCCAATTGCTACTTCATAGATTGCATCCCAGTTAACAACCTGGTTTACGTTTTGCAGATGCTTCCTAGTCTACATCTAGCATCCTACAACTACGTCCCTAGACGCCCGTGGGTGGGAACGATTTTCAAATTTTATTTTTTTTGTTTTTCCCGCTTCATTTTCAAATTCAATTATAAATTTTGGGCGAGATGGCCTTGTTTAAAATTTCCATCCTTTGTATGGTTTTGGGTGGGATGGCTCTGTTTCAAATTTTCCATCCTTTGTATGGTTTTGGATGGAATGGCCCTGATTCAAATTTTCCATCCTCTGTATGGTTTTGGGTGGGATGGCCTTGATTCAAATTTTACCGGTTTAGCTATTTTTCTCCAATAACCCACAAAGGGTCTATTTCTTTAGCTATTTTTTGGTTGGGAACTCTTCTCCCAACCTTCTTCTCTTTGTAAAAGGTTACGGGATCCTTTAAAAACCCTTTTTACCAATAAAAAAATATATAACTACACCATAAACCAAAAAATTTGTTGTCTTTGTACTTAGGCTATGTGGTAAATCAAAGTTTGTTTACTAGCAAATTGTTTTGGAACAAAATGTGGAAACCCACTATTCTTTAGAGTAAAATAAATAGATTCTACTCTTTTTGAATTTGCATCTTAGCTAATGTCCTTTGGATTATATAGAAAATCAAAATGATCATCTCTTTAATAAGGTTATGAGGAGACTTATTGGATTTATGATAAAATCCACCATTAGCATTACTTTATAAGGGTCTATTTAATTTGCATGTAGATAATTTTAGGTACTTCTTAGTGCATGGAAGAGATCAACTTACAAGACAAGGAAAGGAAAATAATGATAAATATTTTAATCCCTTTATATTGTGATATATCTAAGGAAAATAAAAGGGGTATAATAACAAATTTGGTGAAAATTGTAATAAGGTTGTGTTATTGGACCTTATTAAATTACAATAAATGTTAAGAATTCTTAATATGTATAAAAAATCTTTAATGTTGTGTGTTCCTAGGGGTCTTGAAGCTAACTATAGATCAGGGAGTATGGAACCTTGTGGGTAAGTTCCTAGGAGTTCGTACAAATTTGGATTCCATTAGAAGATGAGCATATTCCAAATGGAAAAAGCAAGGTTTGATGGAAGTTGTGGCTCTCCCAAGAGCATTTTTCCTCATAAAATTGAACTGTGAGGAGGACTCGAGACACATTATAAGTGGAGGTCCATGGTTCTATGGCAAGAGGGGTCTATTTCTTTGAAAATGGGGTTTGGATTTCAAATCAAAAAATCAAAAAATAAATATTGTGCCCTTGCGGGTTAGACTACCTTGGCTCTCCTTTCACCTCTGGCATGATAACATTTTGAGGGGAATTGCTAAGCGATGTGGATTTGGTTCTGATTGACTCAATGACAAGGGTAAATTCAAGGATGGTTTTTTGCAAGAATGTGTGTCAATGCAGACCTCCCAATGCCCATCAAATTCATCTCAAATTTAGGGTCCTAGACTAAACCTATTTTGTACGAGAATAAACCCTTTTTCTATTATGACTATAAACTCTCAGGTCATAGCTCGACTCAATGCCTCTCTAAGAAAAAATTGGTACAAAAGTACTAGTCTAAAAAGAAGTCAAGTGGTATATCAGTTCAAGATTTCTCTATGAAGGAAGGGAACAAAGCTTCTCTTTAGAAAGAAGGGAAAGTCAAGGTTGCCAATGTTGGTGCACAGTTAGCCATGGAAGATATAGAAATAAATTTCTCTCAGCTGGTAGTTGGAGAAGTCTAGAATGGTCCTAAAGTTGCTCCTCAGGAAGGTAGTGTCTTAGTTTTCTACCTTTCCATAGATAAGGAGAGGCACCAAAATCATATTTCTTAGGTTTTCTTCATCCCCCCTCTTTAGAATTGCTTGTTCAAATGACCTCCTACAAAATTCTTTCGAATATCTAGTTCTAGTTACCAATTTCCTAGTTGATGAGATCACTGGTCTTGGCTCTTATTTTTGTCTTGATGAAAAATTTCCCCAACTTCCTAAGTCCCAAGCTGATATCCCTAAACCTAAGTTGGACAAAGGTTCCACTGGACCAAACACTAGAAGCCACAAAAAACATCCTATTGATGTGGGTGTAGAGCGTAAAGTTGGGAAGCATCCCCAATAAAGTCATTAGAAAAATGGAGATAGAATCAAAAATAGCTAATGGAACCCAAATATTGTTGAGGATGGAAGAAGGAAATATTTTTGTTAAAAAATAGTTAAAATTAACTTCCTTCAACTCTCAACCTCCCCAGGCCAATAATGAGGGAAAGAAACCCACTTTCAAATCTTGGAAATGAAATTATTATCTTGGAATATTAGAGGTCTTAATGGTCACTAAAAATAAAGACCGTTAGACCCTTTAAGAAAATATTTTATGCCAGGAGTAAGGAGTCTAATGATTCTCTTCTAGAAGTTAGAGGCTTGTAGAGGCCTAGAGTTTCCAAGTTTCTATTGCAGATCTTGTGATGTATCTTTGTAAAGTTTAAATCCAAAATGAGGGAGGTCTTCATGGCTTCATTATCAAGGGCTAATCTCTCCAGTTGTTTATTGATTTTATTTTTGTGCCATATTACCATTTTAAATTTTGAATCAGCCCCAGGCTTGTAGATTCCAAGTTCCTATATTTTTTTCTATTTGGCACCTTTTTGCCCCTGTTTAAAATTTGAATCCATTTTTATGGTTGATGAATTTTTGGTGGCTTGGACCTATTATCATGGGGTGCAAGTTGCATTTTCAAATCCTGGCCCATTTTTCTAAGAGGTAGCTTGGGCATGTATTGTTTCTCGGGTTTTAGATGTTTCCCAATCCAGACCCTGCTATTTCAAATTTCTTAGTCCATTCTATAGGTGGTAGCTTGGGCGAGAACCATGTATCTTGTTCTTTTGATTCTCTGCCTTCTTTGGGTTCCTGGTTTTCTCTACCCAATTATTTTGTTTCTCAATATTGGATTGTGCTTGATTTCTACGTCCCTTGGATGGGACAACTCTGTTTATGTTTCTCTTTGGTCTCTCCTTGGAAGCTTTTGCTTCTAGGTTGTAAAAGGTTTGAGGATCATTTCAAAAGCCTTTCCATTACCTAATCAAAAAAATGAACACAATATAATTACTCCAATATAGCCATGTCAGCTGTCTTTAATTGTATTAGCTTGAGCCCTAGGTTTATATAGTCAACCCTTGAGCAGTAGGGTTAGGGTTAATGATTGATTTAATATATAAATAAGAAGAGTTGGTGTTAGACTCTATTATATTATTTGGAGTTATATAATCATTTGATGTTTGTAATTATTGATACATTGATAATTATTTCTGCCATGAGAAAATTGAATAATTACATATCCTCTGAGAAAATATGAGATGAAAAGATAGTTGAAGGTGAAACACCAAGAGCTATAAATATCAAAGTCTTTGAAAATGAAGAACATATTGATGTATTAAATATGCACGTTGTATGAAATATGTGGCTGACAAAATGAGATGTATATTGAGCTGAGTAATGTGAAATATTTCTTGGAATATTGTGTATGAATTCCCCCATTTGAAACATGTGGTATTTGAGGTATTAATAGAGTCTGTGAGGTGTGTGAGAAGGGAAAATCATCACCATATGATGACAAGCCCTTTACGTGTTGATATGTGCATGTAAAGAATGTTGTGTGAGTTCCAATGTTTAATATGAGAAGAAAGTTTCCAATGAATGATGATGCTTGAAAATAACTTATACTACAAAAATAGGTTGTATAAATTGTAGGAGCCCCTATCTATTTTTCTATATGCAAATTTTTCAAGCCTTCATAAATTTACCTTATTATTTTATTTCAATGCTTCCAAAATTTTCCATTGTCAAAATATAATTCTATAGACCTATGTATATTTTTCTACAATGTTTTAAACCACTCAATTTGTCCCCCCTACATGCCCAATTCATTCTACCTACATGCCCAATTCGTCCTCCTTGTGTATTCTTGAGTCTAATTTTTTTTTGTTCACTCCTACACCAAAATATAAAATATCCTAAATAATTCTATCTTAGAAGTGATATACATTTTGCAGAATGGTTAAGAAAAATGTCTGTCAAAATAAGTCCACTTGGTGGTTGTCTCCCATGTGGATGTTTCTCACACATATTCTACAGTAAAAGGAGAGCCTAACTAAAAAGTGTTTCTCAAGATAGAGAAATATTTGGTTGGTAGGGACGTCAAGAAATTTGTTAGATGTTATGTGGATTTTGGTCTTTGAAACAGATAAGAATTTTTAAAGGCTATATGGTATTTAATGCAATGCCCAATATCTTATTTATGTAAAGTCCAATGCATTAAAAATGTAATACTTCTCCCTTATATTATAAATTGCATAGTGGGATAGTTGGTTATTGAAGCAAAGTTAAAAGTTTTTAAATAGTGAGTGTGGGTTAAATTCTCTTGGGAACATATTTTGAAAGAGGGATTAGCTATTAAAAAAATATTACATATATTTTCTATAGTAGAAAGAAAAACAAGAAAATTTATTTTTAATATTTTAACTATAGAAAACTTTTGCAACATACAGATTAAAAAAAAAGGTGCATTTAAGGAGTTAAAAGGAGGATTATATTTTTGTGAGAAGTTGATTTTAAAAAAAATGGGAAGGAATCATTTTTCTTTGAAAGAAAATTGATTTTTTTTAATTATTATTAGTTGGGGTTTTGTATAGTGAAAATTTTCAAGAAAATTATAATTTTATTGTAATAAGATGCATTTTTGGCAGTGATTGACACCTTAATTTTGTGTCAAATAATTTTGTATACAAACATCAAACATGTGCTTTTCACAATCGTAACATTCGGTATAAATGACCTCTCTAACTTGTATATACAAGTAATGTTGTTGCACTAAGCTACTGCATATAACGCCTAATATAGTTGCCATAACAACATTTGAGCATTGATCCTATAAATTGTCAGGCAGGAATGAGGACATTTTTTTGTGATATTTTGTTTCACTCTATTCATTACCCCATTTGTTACTATTGTTAGACATAAATTCTAAAATAAATAAAAAATCCAAGTATATAGGAAAATAAATCCTGTGTATGAGGATTTCCCTTTAAGCAGGTGTCATTGATAGAATGAATTATTTTTTAGTACTACCTTGGTGTTATTTATCAATTTATTTCACGTACCTTACGGTAAATTTCATGTACAACCACATATATCAAGAGGACTAGATTCTTCCATGTGCCGATGATTATATTGGAAGGGTGGGTATATTGAAAGGATTGATATATAGGACCGGTGTTACATTGAAAATGAGACCATTTGGAGATATAAGGAATATTTACCATGTCTACCTAAAGAATCTTTCTTACAAAATATTATTTTCTTAAGGGTCCAAATTTTGCTTCGTAAAAAAATATGAAGACAATACTTGTCAAAAATCTCTAGGATATTATTACTAGTGTTGAAACTTGTCCTGAGGAGGTAGAAGATAAGTATAAATATGATGAAAGTGATGCAAAGGCACTTATGCTCATTACATTTGGAGTGGTTGATGAAATACAACCACATATAAGTGAAGTAGAAACATCAAAAGATGCATGGGATAAACTTTATACCATATTTGAAGGAATAAATGAAGCCACAATCCTTTATCTTTAGTCATAACTTTATACACTAAGGGTCCAATATGATGAAAGTATAGAACAATTCCTTTAGAGAATCACAAAGTTGAATACAATGGAAGAAAATATGGAAGATAAGCTTCTTGTCTTAGTTTTACTTAGAGATCTCCTTGAATCATTCAAAACATTGGTGACATCTCTCCAAGTATCAAATAAAAGTGTATCATTTGAAGAATTGGTAAACATACTTCAACAATATGAAGTGGAGAATCAATTGAGAGATGAGTTATCCACTAATGCCTTTATTTCAACTACAAAATCATAAAAGGATACAAAGGATCATTCTACTCTATCTTCATGACAAAATCAACCTCAAAAGAGAAGATGGTATTGTCATATTTGTGAAAAAGGACATAGTACAAGGTTTTTTCAATATAATTCATTGGCTCAGAGATCAAAATTGAAGACTATATCAATAGAATCAAATGTCACAATATCAACAAGGGCAATATCAAAGAGGGAAATCACAAAAAGGGTATATTTCACAAGGTGAATCAAAATCAAATTATGAAGAAGAATGTGAAACCACACATAATTTTCTCATGGCAAAATAAGTATCACAACCAAGAAATAAAGGTGATGGTATACAATCCAAGATAAACAATAAAATTAAAAAAATGTGTATCATCAAACGCTAGTGAAGATGGATAGTTCTCAAAAGTAAGGTCTTGTTTACAAGCAATAGTCAAGAAATTTGGTAAAGGATACTTTCAAAATGATGTGACAATATCTATTGGTGTTGTGAGAAGAATATGTATGGCACTATTCACCCTTGATATACTTGAAGTGCAATGTACAAAGCAAATTGAAATAACTGAGAAGTTGAATGATAAGCACATGATGAAAGATATTTGCTATGGTATAAGTAATCTTATTTAGAGGATAGATATGAGTTGTGATATAGGTGATTTAAGGCCTATAGTGGCTAATGTGTTTTATGATAGATTTGAGGCCTATATTGGCTAACATATGTTGTGATATAAGGAATATTGTACAAAGGACAACTATAGCTTGTGACATCAGTGATTTAAAAATCATTTGTAAAGATAGAGTTTGTGCAAAATATGGTAGTATTTGCCATGATAAATGCCATGTTGTCAGAGATGATAGTGACAATGACACTTTAAATTGTGTTGAAGATCATTGTGATAATGAAATATGGTATTTGAATGATGGTGATAGAAATTAAAGCGATGATTAAGAATTTGGATGTTTTGAAAGATATACAAAAGGTGTTTGTTCAATATTATTGAGAAGAATAAGATATGATGGTACATGTTTGAGAAGAAATGGACAAGGTGTTAAAAAGCCCATAGTACAAGATACAAGGCAAAAGAATGAAGGGCTTAGATATACAGGTCAATTAGGTGGTAGTGAGACCAAGTTTGTGAAATCTTATGCAAAAGATGAAAGAAGCAATGACACTAAATTTGTGATAGGTGTAAATAATACAAATTTTGTGAATAATTAATTATATACAAAGGTCCTTAGGTTGGGTTGTTGTAATCATTGTGGAAGAAGTGGGTATTTGACAATTAGGTGTTGGAATCTATATTCTTGTGAAATTTTTGGAGTTACTAATAAATCCAAAAGAAAGTGGTGGCATAAAGATAAAGTGACCAAAAAATTATATATAAACTATGGATGGATGAATGTGATAGCTTTAGCAGCATTACATTAGGAGACAAAGATCAAAGCAATAGAACATATTATTGAATGAATAGAAGTGATACAAAATGAGGTGAACCATGACCCCCTTCATATAGGAAGAAAGGTTCCTTGGTCAACACTCCAACTAGTTGTACAATGGGACACCTTGCACACATGCATAATGACACTTGTGCATATGTTGCTTCTTCCTCAAGTAACTAGATAACTTCCCCCTAAAGTAATCTAATGTCCTAACTATGTACCTTAGGTACATTACATAATATCACCCAAATGATGTAATATACTCTAACTCTAACACCCCCTGTATTACATTATTTGGGTATGAGATTCCTTTGAATTGCATAGATGATCTCTAAATTTTTGAAATTTGATCTTTCCAAGTGCTTTTGTAAAGATGTCTGCTATCTGATCTTCTGTAGGCACATACTTGAGGATGATGTGTTTATTCTAAAAATGTTCCCTGATGAAATGACATTGTGCTTCAATATGCTTTGTTCTTTCATGTATGATCGGATTCTTGATCAGGTTCAATACTCCTTGATTATCATAGAATATCATGGTTGGAGTTCGTTTAATTCCCATGTCGGCTAGTATGTATTGTAGCCATAGAGCTTCATAGGTGGTATCTCTTGCTACTCAATATTCTACTTTAGTTGATGATTGTGCTACTGTATGTTGTTTCTTGTTGTGCCAAGATATGGGTCCTGATCCGAGGTAGAAGACATATCCTGAGGTAGATTTTCTATCATCAATGGATCCAACATAGTCTGAATCTGAGTATCCCTATAGAAAAAATCCTTTGACATCTTTTAAATAGGTTAGTCCATAGTCTGTAGTCTTCTTGATATATTGCAGTATCCTTTTTGTAGCTTTCCAATGACTTTCTCTTGGTTCTTGCATGAACCGTGATAGATAATTTACTACAAAAGCAATATCTGGCTGATTGTTTGTTAAGTATAGAAGACTTCCGATCAACTGATGATATAATGTCACTAAAACCAGTGGTGTTTCATCATTTTTGGATAGTTGAATCCCTTGTTCCATTGGTGTATCTTTAGGCTTGCATTCTATCATTCTGTATTTTTCCAGAAGGGCTTTTGCATATTTTGATTGAGTGATTACTATTATGTCCTCTCCTTGATAAATTTCTAGACCAAGATAGTAACTCATTAACCCTAGATCTGTCATTTCAAATGCCTTTTCTAGATCCTTTTTGATATCTCTTATCAATTTTTTTGAGCTTCTAGTAATCACAATGTCATCAACATATACTATGAGAATCAGGATATCATTTCCAATTTTCTTGGTATATAAACTGGGGTCTGATGAACTTCTTTTGAAGTTATGTTGTAGTAGATGATTGTTGATCTTTATATTCTAGGCTCTGGGAGCTTGCTTTAAACCATATAAATATTTATTTAATTTGCATACCTTATCTTCCTATCCCTGAGTGATAAAGCCTTCTGGTTGTGACATATAGACTTCTTCTTCTAAGTCACCATTAAGAAAGGCACTTTTTACATCCATCTGATGAAGTTTCCATCCCTGATGTGCCACTAGTGCATAAATTGTTCTGATAGTAGTCATCCTTGTTGTTGGTGCAAATGTTTCTTCATAGTCTATTCCTTCTATTTGAGTATATCCTTTTGCCACTAATCGAGCCTTGTATTTGTCTAGTGTTCCATCTACTCTGTATTTGACCTTGTAAACCCATTTACATCCTACTACCCTTTTTCCTAGGGGTAATTCCACTAGATTCCATATTTTATTCTTTTGAAGTGACATATATTCAGATTCCATGGCTGCTTTCTAGTGTGAATCATTTAGTGCCTATAGTGTTGATGTTGGTTCTACTATATTACCCAACATCCCTCTGTTCATTCTGGTTATGCTACGAGTTTGAGGTCTTGTAGTAGTAAGATCTAGCATCCTTTCTAGATTTGCTTCTCTGAGTGTATCTCTGAGCCATATTGGTTCTCTTCTAGGAGATTTTGTGCCCTGTTCTTGAGATTCTGATTCTGACTCTTCACTTATTGTATCTTCTTCGAATAGATCTAAAAGAACTTCTATGTCATCACTGGATTTTCCTATGTCAACTTTAACTTTTTCATCAAAGACTACATCTCTACTAATGTAGACCTTTTTTGTAGATGGATCTAGTATTTTGTATCCTGTAGATTCATTGTCATAACCAACGAATATCCTTGCCATGGTTTTGTCATCTAGTTTAGTCCTCTTCTATTTTGGAATATGCATATAGGCTTTACATCCAAAGATTTTTAATTTTTCTATGTTGGGCTTTTGTCCTGACCATGCTTCTTCTGGTGTAATATGTTTGAGTACTCTTGTAGGTAGCCTATTTTGTATGTAGACTATTGTTTGTACTGCTTCTACCCAATATTGGTGATCAAGTTGTGCCTCTTTCAACATGCACCTAACCATTTCCATTATTGACCTGTTTCTTCTTTCTGCAATTCCATTCTGTTGAGGTGAATATGTTGTAGTGAGTTGTCTTTTAATTCTATTTTCTTCTAAAAATAAGTCAAACTCTTTAGAAATAAATTCTCCTCCTCTATCTGAATGAAGTGCTTTTATAGTCTTTCCTGATTCTTTCTCTACTTTGAGTTTGAACTGTTTGAAATAACTAAATGCATCTGACTTGTATTTCATGAAGTATACCCACATTTTCCTTGTGTGATCATCAACAAATAACTGAAAGTATTTATGTCCTCCAACACTATCAACTCTCATTGGCCCACATAAATCTGTATATATTATCTCTAGAGGTTGTTGAGCTCTGTGTTGATGTAGTTCGAAAGGAATTCTATGTTGTTTTCTTGCTAAACATTCTAGACATACATTAGTCTTCTAGAGATAAGTTGGGTAATCCTTCAACCATTTGATACTTGAATAATTCCTTCATTGAAGTTTCACTTGTATGCCCTAGATGCTTGTGCCATAGATATGAGGCTTTGACTGAAAGTGTTGAGTGAGTAGTAGTGTCTAGAACAAATAGACCATTTTTGTAGGAACCTGATGCTATCATTTTTCCTTGCCTAGAGATGTGACATTGTTTTTTTTCATTGAAAACTTTGAACTCAATGGTTATGTTTTGATCCATGAGTTGAGAAATAGAAAGTAGATTAGTAGTCAATCCTGGAACATATAGAACATTCTTTATTATTCCTTTTCCATCTCCTAGATTTACCAAAATATTTTTAATTCCTTTTACTTCATATGTCTTGTTGTCTGCTACAACAACTGGGTTCTCATGTACCTTTTTTAAAGAATTGAACCAATGAATGTTCCTAGTCATATGCTTGCTTGCTCCTGAGTCTATATACCAATAATCCATAGTGAATGAATTTAGAACCTAATAATCAAGTTTTGTAGAATACCTTATGACTCCCTAGGATGATCAATATAGTGCTTTTGTAAATTGTAGTTCAATTTTAAGTTGATTTTGTAGAATTTTGTAAATACAAAAAAAACTTCTCTATCTCCTTATTACTCCTATTGAACTAAGCACTATTTTCAATTCTTTGAAGAGGTTTTGAAGTTGGTATTTATTTTTCCTTTCTTTAAGTGTTTTTGAGACAACACTATAAAAAACCAACTTTTGAAAACTTTAATAAACCTCTTTAAATACCCCTTTTTGGTTGATTTAATGTTTTCTAATTTCCAATTCCTAAGTTTGATGTTGTATTCCTTATAACTCCCAAGTTTGGAAAGTAATTTTAAATAACAATAATAATATCCCTTATTCCTCCTTGATAACTTTTGCAAATATTAACAAATCTAAAGTATGCTTGTTTAATGAATGCTGAATATTGCAATAGATAAAAGGTTCCCTTATAACTCCAAAAACCTTATGTTAAAAATAAGCATAAATATATTTACCTCAATCGCTCCTTAATGTTGTACGTTGGTAGATTCATAGCTACGTGTTGTGTAGCACTCATGGGCAATTAGAGCCCTCTTTGATTGGTGCAAAATCGTCCCTTGATTGGCGATCCTTCACTTCTAAAACTGGAGGTGAAAGATATCTTAAGATATCCCTTGTAGGGCTTCTCCAAATGCAAGTAATATTCATTGGTTTTATGACAACATCTTAAATGTCTTCCTTACACCGTTGAATGGTGTATAGATGTTTCACCTTGATGCTTTAACTCTGTTTGACTACTCCCTTGCTCTGCTTGTCTAAGTTTGCTTCACACACTGCTGTATATTTCATTCTCCAAGATCGACATCTTAAGAAGGATGGGCTTCATGACAAGTGTCACATGAAGCGTTACAATATAAATTCTTTAAGTTCCTTAAGAATTTGATAATGAGAATTTTGAGGATAATTTCTTGATGTGATAGATGTTCCTTCGATAATGATGAGGTTGGTGGTAACCTCCAAAGAATCTTAACTCCCTCCAAATGAATGTAACTCCCTTTAGGTGAGCACTTGAATGTAGAGAGTTTGTGCCAAGTGGCTTGTGCATGCAAGCCTTCTTTCTAATGCTCCAAGGATGAGCTTGCAACCCTAATTTCTCCTTTATCTTTGCACCCTACGTGAGCTTGCTATGTTTCTTGGTATGCAAGCTTTCTTTTGCATGCTTGCTTGGAGAGGATGATGAATGACTATAGTTGGATAGCTTCACGGTATTATGGCACACCTTTGAGCTCTTCTTTTGGTGGATGCTCACTTCAATGGATGCCTTAGGTATAGCTCTTATCTCTACACTTGTTTGTAGGTATTTAATGTCAATTTATTCCTTTCTTTGCTGTTGGTTATAACAACCAATGCTTTATCTTTTATGTAGATATCCTGTCATTGAATACTACCCTTCTTTCTATGTAAGCATAAGTGATAATACCTTCTTTCAATGGCTCCACTATTGTAGGTGATGCACTTCTTATAGGGCTGAATTTGATGAAGGAAAAATGGTGTTTTTAAACACCTCAACTCTTGGATGTGTGAGCTCTTCGGTAGCTCTTCCTTTGGCTGTAAATCTATTGCTCGTGTGAGCTTTTTGATAGCTCCTTCCCTTGGCCATAAGTCTATTGGATAAGAATATCCTTCTACCCCCTGTAAATAGTAATACTTTTGTTCTTCCAAGGAACAAAGGAGGTGCCTTTTGTAATATGTAATTCTTGCACCAAAAATGAAGAATTTTTATAATCCTTCTTGCTTCTTTTGGATGATAGTCAATCCAAGCTAATGAAATGAGGATTCCTGCACTCTAAAAAATAAATCCTTATATTCTCCTTGAATCTTGAGACTTCCAAGGTCTCGATTTGAGGCTTCCTTCAAGGATTTCAATGGTGGTTTTCTACTCCACCTTTTTGCTTGTAATGGTGGCTTCTTTTGGCCACTAAAGTGTTGCATATTTTTTATTTTTGTGCTTCTTAACAACACAAACTAATTGAGAGCAACTAGTTAAAAAATTAACTAGAATGGTGCTTAATAGATGCACTATAAATGGTAACAATAAATTCACCTTATTGCTCCACTAATTTCTCAAAAATGCTCTTAACAATTCCACTGCAACCTTTCAAATATAATCTGCAAATTTCACTACAAACACAGTTGTAGGATCTAATCTTCTTTTTCAAGATATAAGATAGGTAGTTGATAGATAGTTGTAATTTTGTAATCTAATCAACTCCAAATTAATGTGCAAATGAACCTTAAAAAGAACTTTCATTTTTGCACTTTTGAAGATTGTAATAATTTTCCTCTTTGCAATTTTTGATCTAACATAAGGTGCTTGTTGGTACGAAAACTGGTATCAAACGAGCGGGAGGTGCACCTGGAGGTTTAAAAATAGCATTGAAATATTGCATAGACCAAGAGAGACAGAGGTGATCAATCTTCAGAGAAGGCCGCCTCCTGAGCTTCCAACTACCTGCACCACAAATGGGAAAAGGGGGAAAATAGAATGAGAAAGAAAGTAAAGGAGGATGTAGCTGGAACTGACAAGGATGGTGTATGGCCACATAAAGACACATTCATCTCAAATTACTAGTGTAAATAATAGCAAACCATCTAACAGATTAGCTTGCCTCATCTATCACTTCTCCTTTGGCTCGACGTGTAGGGGTGAATTATAGAACCAATGAGAGGGTGCATAAAATCCAGGTAGCAAAATAGAGTGCTCCCACCCAATTGGCATTAAAAAAATAAAACTTGATGCCTAGTGGTGAATACAAATTCTAGGTCCACCCAGTTAGACCCATGAAATCCAGACATAAAAATTAAGTGGACCACCTCAGACAACCATCATAAAAATAAACATTCAGACAAAGGCAAAAGCAGAATGAAAGATAGATTGAGAGACTAAACAATAATTCACTATTATTTATAATTTATGAAGAATTACACATGATTTGTAAAGGCCATAGAGCCATCCTTTGGAATGACAAGCATCCCATATTTATAGAGGATTTTACAATAGATTCAAAATTAAGAATTAATGGCGTTCAGTGAGAAAGATCAAACTAGAATGGTCAAAATATCTATTGATGATTTGCTTCAAGGGGAAGGTGATCATATAAAAGGGGAGTTAGGTATTCACATAGAGATATAGGCCCTTGATCACTTTTTATACACATGTTCAAGAAATAAATTCTATCTACTTCACCCCTTGAGCACCTAAGAAGTTTGACTAATTACCGTAGGCTACACGTACTTCCACTTGCTCCTTGTCAGCTTGTACTAAGGTAGTTGTGTTTATTAATGACCCAAATTGAAGCTTCCTTTTCCTTGATGTTAGTTTTGGTTAGGGACATGTCATCCACTAATCATAATTTGGGGATGAAGGAATGAACTCAGACTTCTGATACTGCTTTTCCAAAGTTCCATCTCGCTTTCGGATGAGAACTTGAGACTTGCGATTGTATTGCCTTAGTATGATTCTTCTGTATGGTGATCCTGGGTCCTAATATTCTACATAAAAGCTGGGGTAGGTATTTTAGATATTTCTTTGAGCATACCCCTACCCATTATTCCATCCAATCCTCATCTTGGAGATTTTTTCTATTGCTCATCCACCTAGTTTCGAAAATCCACCTCTTCCATAAATGCTTCAAAATTGGGCACTTTGCCTTACTTATATATCACCCCAAAAAGAAGATTGGGTGAAGGGGTGCCAAAATTCACCCACACTCTTGGTGACTCACAAGGGATTTCCATTTGTTGGAAATAGGAACCCAGATAGCATTCTTCCTTTGAAAAAGTACAACAAAAAAGGAGAAGGATGAATATTAGGATAAAAAGAATAAATTGGAAATAGGGGTAGCCAAGAGAAATCTACTAGATGAAAGAGTGGAAGAGGGAGGGAACAACACAAAATATTATAGTGGAGGACAAGAGCATAATGAAGACATAAGAGGAGAAGAAGCGTAAGGAGAGAAGATTTGAAGGAATAGACGAAGAGGAAGGGGAGAGAGAGAGAAGCAGTGTAAGAAGAAGAAAAAAGAGAAAATAGCCTTGGAGAAAATATCTCAAAGCAGACCTTGATTGATATACTCCTTCATAACTTGAGGTATTTTCAAGAATAGATGGAATGCTAGAGATATTTGTATATGCTGATATAGCCCTTCTTTCTTACACAATTTAGAAGGAATCTTTTTATATTATTAGAACCCATATTTGAACCTTTGATCACGCTCTTGGATTGGTGAATGAATCATAAGAGGTATTCATAAGGCCTTTTATAGAGAAATTTCTATTGGATTCTGCATTTACTTTGAAATATTTATCCTAATGCGTATCTTTGCCATACGAGCCAAGGTATATCTGATACATCAGCTTGTGAGTATTTTAAGAGAGTTGTCCATTGGACTACGGAGTCACAAGGTAAAGAAGGGAAGATATAATACTAAAGGAAGGGATACCATTTGAAATCATCCTACTTATTAGAAATAGATCTCTCGAAGTGATGTCAACAATCCTGTGGCCTTAGGATCCACACCCTTTATTTATCTGTCAACTTATTTACACAAAATTGCGATGTGAGTGGCACGCCACAACCACTGATATATCTTGGATTTTATCCAGTGAAGCTACAATGTCCATACCATATTATATCAAACTTGAGGCACTTTTTGTAGTTTGGCTAGTGTTGCCCAAAAATTTTCCAAGCTACACCCAGATTACAACTTTTTAGGTGCATACCAATACTTATGCAATCAATGATTGATGTGGCAATAAATTTTGCCACAAGGGATCCTTATTCATTTAATGGTTCTTATAGCAATAGGATCTGGTGTTTCTAAATCTTAGGATTCACTTGTTTTGAAATCTCAGCCTCACACACCTCCGTTAACTCTGTGTAATTTTCCCTGTAAGATTTATTGATTGAGCTTGCAGGGGTGGGACCTTTGTCTATTGGGTGAAGGTGTAAGTAGTAGCATTATTTATGGAAGGATTTGTGCTTGCATATAACTTATGTGGGCTTGAGAAGAGATCCACTTCTTATGTCCCATAGGACTGTAGCCTTAGTTCCTGCACAACTTGAAATGGCATCCAAGGCAGATGTTGTACAATAGGCCAAGAAATAACAACAATTGAAAAAGGGGATGAGAGGGCAGAGTCATTTGAAGATGTCTTTCCCACTTGAAGTAGGAGTTGTTACACCCATATAGCCTCCTTAAATATTTGAGAGAATCTCCTTTCCCCAAATTTTAGTAGTAGGAGGCTTATATTCGAGCCTAACGTTCAAATGTAGTACAAGTGAGTCTGGGCAGGTGATGACTGGTATTCAAAGGGGATCCTTCCCTAGCTCCTTCTAAATAAAATTTTGAAATCTGATATGGATTCAAAAGGGGCCCCATTAATGCATGAAAAATGCATCAAGAGTTGGAAAGGATCTAAGGAGCTATCAAATACATCAACCAGAGCTCCTACCAAATCCATCCATGAGCAGATGGTTCTTCATCCAAGGGTATGGTACCACCATAATACCCTTCCTTATAGAGATAATACTAGGATCCTAATCATGACATATTCATGTGCTATGCTATGAAGGAACGCTAATGTAGCAACTTATTTGAGATGTTCTTAAGCAATTCCCAAGGTGCCATTATATTTGGTTAGAGATTTCAAGGCACCTTTGGGAATTTCATGCCAAAATTGGAGGTCTAGTAGACCAAGATTATTCCATTGTGGGTAGCTAAGATAGGCCATTGAGGCAATGGCATTTCTAGGTCCTGGTTCATGCATCAAATTTGGAGTCACCAGATGAACATACTATCACTGCTAATGAGGTCAAGGTTGCTCATCAAAACCTTGGGACCTTCAGGAGATGAAAAATTTTAGTACAAAAGGCAACTGATTTGATATTATGGAGATACTGTATAGTTAGAGTCACTAGGTGATTTTCCAAGATATAAGTAAACCAAAGTATCACCAAACTCTTGTTTCCTCAAATATGAAAAATCATAGAGCTCTCCAGCAGAGTTGCTAAAAAATATTGGTGCAAAAACTAGCATTGAACAAGCTAGAGACACGCCCGAAGGTTTTCAACTAGCATTGAATGATCACTTGGCTCGAGATAGGCAGAGACATTTGATCTTTGGAGAAGGCCAGCTCTTGAGGTTCCAACTACCTACGTCGCAAATGGGAAAAGAGGGAAAAATAAACGATAAAGAAGGCAAAGGATACCGTAGCCAACACTGACAAGGACAATGTATGATCGCATCAAGATACACTCCTCCCACATCACCAGTACAAACAAAAATCCACCTAATAGATCAGTCCATATCGTCTATCACTTCTCCTTTGGCTCGACGTGCAATGATGAATTCCAAAACTAGTAGGAGGGTGCATGAAATCTAGGCAACAAAATTAGAGCACTCCCACTTGATTGGCCTTAACAAAAATAAACCCTGATGCCCAGTGGTGAATGTGAATTCTAGAACCACCCAGTTAGACCCATAAAATCTAGACAGTAGAATTAAGCAGACCAACTCAAACAACCATCACAGAAATAAACATTCACACAGACAAAAGTAAAATGAAAAATATATTGAGAGACCAAATAGTAATTCACTATTATTTACAAGTGATGAAGAATTACATATGAATTGTAAAGGCCACAGAGCTACCCTTTGGAATTCCAAGCATCCCACTATTTATAGAGGATTTTACAATAGATTCAAAATTAAGCATTAATGATATTTGATGGGAAAGATCAAATTAGAACGATCAAAATATCTGCTGACACTTTGCTTCAAGGAAAAGGCGATTATTGGGAAGGGGAGTTGGATATTCTCACAAAGATCTAGACCCTTGATCACTTTTTCTGCACCTATTCAAGCAATAAATTATATCTACTTTATCCCTTGAGCACCTGAGAAGTCTGACTATTTTTTGTAGGCTCCACATACTTCCACTTGCTCCTTGTCAGCTCATACCAGGGTAGTTGTGTTTATTAATGGCCCAGCTTGAAGCTTCCTTCTCCCTAACACCAGTTTTGGTTAGGGACATGCCATTCGCTCATCATACTTTGGGTACAAAGGATTTGGTTTGAAATTTTGATAATATTTTCCCAAAGTTCTATCTCACTTTCAAATGGGAACTTGGGACTTGTGATTGTCTTGCCTTGGTCCGATTATTTCGTTCGGTGATCTAGGGTCCCAATATTCCACCCGACATCTAGGGTAGGGATTTTGGATATTTCTTAGAGCATACCCTTGCCAATTCTTTCGTTCAATCCCCATCTTAGAGATTTGTTCCGCTGCTTGTCCACCTGGTTTAGAAAATCTACCTCTTCCATAAATGCTTCAAAATTGGGCACTTTACCTTACTAACATCTCGCTCCAAAAAGAAGAGTGGTTGAAGGGGTACCAAAATTCACCCACAGTGCTTTTAACCAATCTGACAAATGATCCAATTTTTGAAGTTTAATTAATGAATCTAATTACACCCAAGTTACATACCTTTTAAATATGAAATGCTTTTATAAAGGATTTAGATTTTGGTGATTAGGTTCACCAAGCTTGTTGCTTCTCTGTAATCTTCTTCCTAGATTTGGTAGATCTTCTTCTAGTCTTCTACATTTTTTTTTTGGGCTTGTTATCGGATGACGATAATTGTCCCAAATATTCCACTTATCAGAATCGTCTCCTTATTCTTACTGAGCTCTTTTAAATGATCCTACAATAATGGAATTTGCAAGTGGTAGGTCCAAAGACATCTATTTTACAAAAAACTGTAGCAATGACTTTACCTATTCCTCTATAGGAATTACCGTAGCTCTGATACCACTAATAGATTTAGAAAAATTACATCAGGAGACCGAGATCAAGGCAATAGAACATATTATTGAATTAATAAAAGTGATACAAAATGAGGTGAACCATGAAGCCCTTCATATAGGAAGAAAGGTTCCTTGGTCAACACTCCAATAAGGGTACACCTTGCACACCTACAACATGCATAATGACACTTGTGCATATGTCACCTTTTACCCAAGTAACTAGATAACTTCCTCCTAAAGTAATCTAATGTCCTAACTATGTACCTTAAGTACATTACATAATATCACCCAAATGATGTAATATACTCTAAATCTAACCAAATGTGTGTGATTGGGATAAAATAAAAGAAATGTTGAATGATTTATACAAAAGGAAACCAAGTTTGGTGATTGAAAAACATCATAGTTTATTGGATGAGAAGAATGTAAGTTTTTTCTATGGAAAAATGTCTTGGGAAACTTTAGATAGATTATCTTAGTATTAGAGAATATGATCTAATTAGTGCTTGAAAGACCTGTAGTGATAGGATTTGTAGATGAAACATTATGTGGAATGATTATGAAGATATGGAATATTCCAAAGATATAGTTCAATGGTAGTTTCCTAGAGGTGATGATCTAACGATTGATCCAAAGCTAAAACCAAAGAGGGAGAGTGAGAGCCAGAGAATAATTCTAATGTATCATTCTTAAATTCATGGGGGTAATGATATTTATACCAAATAATGTAATATGGGGGTGTTAGACTCTATTACATTATTTAGAGATATGTAATCATTTGATGTTTGTAATTATAGGGGATTGATAATTATTTTTCACTTGAAAAAATTGAATACACATATCCTATGAGAAAATATGAGGAGATGAAAAGTAAGCTAAAGGTGAAACACCAAGAGCTGCAAATATTGAAGAGTCTTTCGAAAATGAAGACATATTGATGCTTTAATTGTGCAAGTTGTATGAAAAATATGGTTGGTGAAATGAGGTGTATGTTGAGCTAAATAGTGTGAAATATTGTCTAGAATATTGTGTATGACTTCCCTCATTTACAATAGTGGGGTGGTAGTTAGAATCATCTTTCATATTTGAATCTTAGTTGCATCTATTGTGCATATGCAACTTTTTCGTCTTCAAGTGGCTATGAGACTTGTTGGCAATATGATCTAAATTATTATTATCATTTGGGTAATATTATTTGCACATTATTGGATTGCTACTATTGTTATAATTCTCAAAGTTTTTTTGTGATAAGGGGTATTAGATCTTCAATATTGGTTCTTTGTGGGATGCAAATTTATGACAAAAGGGTGCACAAACCATTCTAAAACCTCTCCAAAATATTATTGTTGCTTGTTTCTTGGTAATATTTTTATATATTTTTTAACCGTCTTTTGGTGCAATTATATTCTATAATATTATGAGTTTGTTGTTGTTACTTCCTTTTCTTGAACCTAATTAAACGAGTATCGGGTACCATTAGACCCTTGTGAGAGATATATACCATTATGATTGTTTCTTCAAGATGATCAAAATAAAGGGTATCTCCAACAATAATTTTTTAGAAGGCAAGTGTCTTGAGACTATTGGGAATATGATGCCAAGAAAAATCCATAGTTGTAGAAATACCAAAAATATGAAGCTAAGCTTGTAACTATAGCTATGCAAATTCCTAGCTGAGATTGTAACTACAAATGCGTAGATTCTTAGTTGAGCTTGTAACTATAGTTTTGTAGGTTCCTAGTTGATCTTGTACCTACAATTGTACATATTCCAATTAAGTTTGTAACTTTAACTATGCATATTCCTAACTGAGTTTGTAACTATAACTATGCAAATTTTGCTTTAGAATTTTTGTATTTTATTGAGTAAAAGGAATGTAGTTTACACATTTGATATCATAGCCATTGCTTGTATTAGGTTAGAGTGATTTGGTGTTCCTAATATTTCTAACCATTGATCATGGCCAATAATAACTCCCTTCCTATTTGAGAGATTAGTGGGCAATATTATGACTATTAGAGCATTAAGATGAGGATATTGTTGACTAGAAAAATATTTGGGATATTTTTGAGGTTGGTTATGATGTACCAACAAATTTTTCTATTATCTCACATAATGACAAAAAAAGAGAGACCAAGAAGAACTCTTTGGAATTGTACCACATTCAATCCACTCTATATGAGAGCTTATTTGCAAGGATTACAGATGCAAAGTTATCCAAGGATGCTTGGTAGGCTCTACAAGAGGCTTAAAAAGGTAGTGACCAAGTGAAAGTGGTTAAGTTGTAGACATTGAAGAGAGAGTTTAAAAATTTGAGGATGCAAAAGGCTGAAAGTGTTAGTGAATATTGTGTTAGAGTGAAATATATGGTTAATAAAATGGCTGCTTCTAGAGAAATAATGGAGATGGAAGTTATGAAAAAAGGTGTTAAGAAATCTAACACCAAGATGGAACTATATTGCCATCATCATTGAAAATATAAAAGATTTAACAACATTGGAGTTTGATCGTCTTGTTTGTTCTCATATGTCACATGAAGAAATACTACGAGACACATTTGGTTAAGGTGAAGAAAAGGATTTTGCCTCAAATGTAAAAGACCCAAAGAGTGATGGTGCTAGTATAAGAAACCAAGGATAAGGACAAGGACAATGTAGAGAGAAAAATTAGATTTTTTCTAGAGGAAGAGGAGGAAGAAGATGTAGACCTAGTATTAGAGGAAGAGGAAGACTTGATAAGAAATTCCCAATGCTAGTATTGCAAAAGGTATGGATATTTTGAAAAATAATGCATAGTAAAAATTGTAAATGAAACAAAAATAGTGGATTATGTAAATGATAACGAGGATGTTTCAAACAACTTGTTATTATCCTATGAAAGGCTGAAAAAATCTTCAAAAGACTTGGTATCTTGATTATGGTTGTTCCAATCACATGACAGGCAACAAGGAGTTATTTGCTACTATGGATGAGAAATTCAAATCCAAGATCAATCTTGGTGGTACCATGTTTTTGGAGGTGGTAGCAAAAGGTATAATGGAAATAAATATTAAAGAAGGTAAAAATAAAATTCATGATATTTCTTATCCTCCTAATCTTAAGCATATTTTGTTGAGTGTTAGGCAACTTTTTAAAATTAATTACATACTAGTTTTTTTATGATAAGCAATGTATCATAAATGATAAGAATTAAGGGAATAAAGTTATCATTATTGTTTCCATGTGAAATAATCAAATGTGTCCTTTGAATTTTGGAGGTAATAATAGAAGCTTGTCAAATATTGTTATTGAAGATAAGAGCTAGTTGTGGCATTTGAGGTATGGCCACTTAAAATTTCAAAGTTTAAAGTTGACTTTTCAAGAGCTGGTTTTTGGTTTACCCAAAGTTGAATATCACAAAGAAGTTTGTGAGGGTTGTGCCAAAGGCAAGCATACTAGAGAAAGGTTCCCCAGAGGAAAATCATGGAGGGACCAACATCCACTTTAATTAGTTTATTATGATATTTTTGACCCAATACAAACCAAAAGCTTACGTAGGTCATCTTATTTTATTACTTTGATTGATAATTCCTCAAGGAAGTGTTGGGTATACTTTTTAAAGAGTTAAGATGAGGATTTGAATATTTTCAAAAGGTTTAAAGCCTTTGTGGAAAATGAAAGTGGATATAGAATTAAATATTTAATGATTAACCATAATGGTGAGTAATGTTCAAGGAAGTCTATAGAGTTTTATGATAAGAATGGATTAAGAGGAAACTTACAATTGCCCACGTACCTCAACAAAATGGGATGGATAAAAGAAAGAATTAGACTATGGTTGAGATTGCAAGAAGTATGCTTCAAACCAAAGGGGAGAGATTTATTTTTTAGGATGATGTAATTGCTACAATAACATATATTCTTAATAGGAGTCCCATAAGTTCTCTTAACAAGATGATCCCTTATGTTATATGGTATGAGAAGAAACCCAATGTCAATTGTTTTAAAGTTTTTAGTTTTTTAGCCTATATTCATGTTGCTTATGAGAAAGGGATAAATTTAATCCAAAAACTAAGCCTTGAATTGTTTTGGATATTGTGAAAATAACAAAGCTTATAGGCTTTAAAATCCAAAGACAAATAAAGTGGTGGTTTCTAGAGATGTTTTTTTGATGAAAGGGGATTATATGGTCATAAAATAGGCTAAGATGGTAAGACCATCAATGTTGATAATGGTAGCGTTGGTGATGAACAAACCACTAGTGTACTTACTCCTCCATTAAGTCCTCCAAGATATCCTTTAAGTAGTTCTTCAAATAGTCCTAATGAGAGTTCATAAAGTTCTTCAAGTAATTTATCACCCATTATTGACCTTATGAAGACTAAGAAGGGGAAGAGAACTCTTCAAGCTCACCTAACATGTTAGGACCCCATCCTAACCTTATTATGTAATTACCCTCTCCCTAAAATGAGGATCCCATCTTAATAATATTATATAATGTTTTGTAATGTGTATGTGCAGTTTGAGGCACCTAGACAAGTGGGACCTTTTAATGTAACTATTATAAAAAATGTAATTGGTTGTTTGGTAGAATATTCTAGCTTGGGTGGCCACTTGCATGTGAAGCCAACCCTTGAGCATTATAATTAGGGTTACAAAGAGTCTTTAAAAAGGAAAGGGTATAGATGAAGGAAAATCATATTTTGTTGTATCAAAGATCTAATTATAAGGAGGTTTCCCCCTCAAAAAGACCTATGATTATGTCATGCATTATTTATTTCTACAATATAATATATAGCATTTCCATTTCATCTTGAAATATTGTTAATTTAAAGCTCATTTTCTATTATTATTGCAATATTGTTAATTTCAAGTTCATTTTCTATTATTATTGCAATATTGTGTGGATGTGCTTTTATTTTATTGTAAGGTTCATAACAAGTGGTATTAGAGCACTTTCTAGGGCCTCATCCTATTGTAGTGCAAATAATTCATGTTCTACCATTTCAACTTGTTAGGTATAAATTTTCCTTGTTTTCATTTTCTTGCTTATTTTCCTATAAAGAAAAAAGAGAAAAAATCAAGCTATTTTTCCTTTGTTTTAGTTTAATAGGTTAGAAAATCATAATTAAGGGTTTTAAAATATCATGGGAGAGCTATCATTATTGGCTAAACTAGATTACCTATAAAGCATCTAGTGAGATCAAACTCCAATACCCAAGCCTTCAACAACAACTGTATATGGCCTTGATCTCCCATGTATATTTAAGTATATTAGGAAACCCCCCTACGATTATGGTAAACCTTTAGCCATAAGAACCTTTTTGATCATGTATCTATCCATAGTGTACCAATCACAACAATCAACAAGATTACCCTCTTGTACCATCAGAGAGGTGAGTAGTGTACTCAGGGTATGTGTGGAACCCTCCTTGAGTAGTGGTCTAAGATATCGGTCTGAGCATTATCATTTATCACTACAGTATAATAGAGGGCTATGGATAGTGCACACACCTTGGCATATTGTTACCTTGTTATGGTCATATGTTACACCTCTAGAACCCTAACCATTGATTTGAGCATACTATGAAGACTACACCTAGCATGAATTTAGCCACACTATAAAAATTCCTTACTAAAGAAGAAATTATTGGGGTTAGTAATAGTCAATAACAGATTCAAGTAGAGTAGATGTCAGGGAAGATATCAGTGATAGAAGAAAATAGTTTCAGACAAGCAATTATCAATAACAATCAAAATAGAGTCTATTGGTATAGTTCTCAGTAGCAGTTAATAATAGTGTAAGACAAGGCAGTGCCAATGATAGAATCTAACAAGGTACTAGGAAAAAATAGACTGACTAGTAACTGATATGGTAATTGTTGGAAACTAGAGAATAAAGTCATTTTTTGGTGAGGAAAAATTTAGGAGAAAAACAAACAACACTTGAATAAAAAAAGCTCGAGGTGTTCAAAAAAATAATTTTGATACCTAGTTCAGTATAGTCATATTTCATACTGATTGTTTTGATATATCACATACAAACACTTTTTTTAGACAATTACTAAAAAAAGTAACCCCTAGAACAACACTTCAATTTTTAGTAAGTCAATTGGGGTGGTCCAAATCACAAGTATATGGCTAGAGTGACTAGAGAAGCAATGATAGAGATGGAATAAAACCAATATATGAAAAATTAAATAAAACACTTAGTAACTTACAAATCCAAATGTTGCACATTGTAACAAAGGTTAAAGATATGAAAGATCACATGCATGTCTTATAATCTAACCATCTTAAAGTTAAAACTGGGATTGAGGAAAAGTTTCTTAGGATTGAAGAGCGGTTAAAGGAAGGTCCAACATTATACCAATATATTAAAACTAAAGGACTGAGTGACAATTTAGTAAACAGATATGAATAAATCCATCATGTTCTTTTTGACACTAATACCCCATTTAAAATGCCCAAATTAGACTTTTCAAAGTTTAATGTCAAAGACATTGATGGTTGGTTGTATCGGGTAGATCAATTCTTCAAACTACATAATGTTCCCCAATATTTATGGGCTACCATGACATATTTTAACATCAAATATGAGGCCCTAAAATGATATCAATGGTTACAAAACACAACTCCTGACCCTTTTTGGGAAGATTCTGAGTCTCAATTACTCACTCATTTTGACCCTAGTGAGTACGAGGACTTTATTGGAGCCTTAAAAAATTTGAAATAGACCTCTACTATTCGATAATATCATACTCAATTTGAGAAGTTGGCTAATAGGACAAAGAGTTTAAATGCAATATTTTTTAGAGTTGTTTTGTCAATGGGTTGAAAGATGATATCAAGGCAAAGGTAAAAATGTTCAACCCACAGTCTATGATGCAATCCATAATATTGGTGAGACTAGCATATAAAATTATTTTGGTCCAGAGGAGGTCATATAAATTACCATATACCAAACCTACATTTCCATCCAAGTTCACACCAAATACTAGCAATAAATCTCCACCAATCAAGCAATTGACTAGGGAGGAAATGGATGCCCATAGAGCATAAGGTTTATGTTATAATTGTGATGAGAAATATTTGTTGGGGCACAAATGTATACAATAAAATTTTCTTTTCTTGGATGTGGATGACTCATCAGTGAATGTAATACTTGAAAAAGAAGGAGAACCATAGGAGGAAGAGCCTCAAGATGAAGATGAAGCACATGAAGAACTACAACTAGATATTTATGTTAATGCTTTTGCAAGAATATCGACCCCTGAGACTATAAAGGTAGTGGGATTATTCAAAGGACAATGAATTATAATTCTTATTGAATAAGGTAGTACACATAATTTCATTGATGCCCAAGTAGCTAAGAAAGTGAATTGTTACATACATGCTTGCAACTCTTTTAAAGTCATGGAGGCAAATGGCTAAACATTACCTTGTTAGGGTAAATGCCAAAATGTTCAGTTGAATATAGGGGACTATGAAATTAAAACTAATATATTTTCTTTTCCACTTGGAGGATGTGATGTTGTGCTAGGAGCATAGTGGATTCATACCTTGGGAGCAATAGCCTATAACTTTTCTAAATTATGGATGCAATTCTATCAGAATGGAAGGTCCAAATCATAGGTTATCAGTTCAAGCCACATGGAGAAATTTAAAAAAATTCTCATGTGGGGTAGTAGCCCAATTTTTGAAATCCAACCATAGAATTTAGAATATAATGAACCCCAAGGGGATTTGTAACTCGTTTTGACTAAACATATATTTTTTTTTATAGAATTGATGGAATTACCTCCATGTTGTTCCCATGATCATGCAATACCATTGGTACTAGGTAGCTTGCCACCTAACATCAGACCCTATAGATACCCCTATGTGCTTAAGTCAAAAATTGAGAAGTTGGTTCAAGAGTTATTGAAAATAGGGGTATTTCTACCTAGTAACAGTCCTTATTCTTCTTTGATACTATTGGTCATAAAGGAAGATGGGTCTTGGTAGCTATGTATAGAATTTCATGAGCTCAATAAGCTCCCCATTAAGGAAAAATTTTCTACCCCTATGATTGATGAATTGTTGGATGAGTTACATGGCACACATTTTTTCTCCAATATGGATCTTTGCTCTAGCTATCACTAGATAAGGCTCATGGATGAAGACATACCCAAAACAACATTCTAAACTCATGAGGATCATTAAAAGTTTTTGGTCATGCCATTTACCTAACTAATGCATCATTAACATTTTAAAGCCTCATGAAAAATGTCTTCTACCCATTTCTTTGCAACTGTATTTTGGTTTTATTTGAAGACATTTTCATCTGCAATTGCATTTTGGATGAGCACTTACAACATCTATATCAAAATTTAAAATTATTGTGGGACCATCAATTATTTGTGAAATGATCCAAATGTTCCTTTGGCATGCAGGAGGTGGGGCATTGTTGAGTGGTGATTTTCCCCAAGTGCAAAACCACACTCATAGTTAGGATTTTGTTAAGAAACCCTCTCTTGCAAAGAAGTATAAAATTCTCCAAGGTTCCTTTTACTTAGTGTGTGCATGTATGCTTGTCAAACACGTGCATGGAATACTTTAGTGCTCTGCAAAATAACTGTTAACAAAGGGTCTGTGTTGGGGTTACTTTATTATAATATGCTATTATCGATAATGAAATTTAAAAGAAGACAACGTGACTGGCCCTCATATGAGCATGATGTATGAATGCAATTCCTTTTATCTTGGAATATTTTAGATAGATTTTAGCTTTCTTTATCAAGCCAGTTTTAACCAATTTTACCCTTTTATACAACCTTGCTTTAGAAGTGAAATAAAAATTGAACTTAAAATGTGAATCTGAAAATGATGCAAGGATTCATATGATGTAGCTTTTATAGCTTTTGATGTGCTTTATAAATAACCCTCTTTAATAAAATTGATTTTCATAAAGATAGGTTAGTTTATCGCTTCAAATGAGAGCCAATGAAATCACCTCCCTTCCATGAAACTGTAATTTTCATGAAGGAAAGTCAATAAAGAAAACAACTTTTAGAATGCCTTATAAAATTATTCCCCTGGAATAAAATGGTGATTTTTATCAAGGAGAACTAATGTATGATTTGCAAATAAAAATGTAAGCTTGAAACCTACATCTCACTTTTAAATATGAAAAAATGCAACATTATAAACTGCAAAATTCCTATTAAGAATATGCCCTTTTAAATATTTTAGAAATTTGCCTATGCCTTGAAACAAAATGGAAGTTCCTTTAAATTAAATTTAAAGCTTATTCTGTGAATCTAAGATTCTATTTTTGGATTTTATATTTTTATAATTTATTTTATTTTGCAGACATTAAAGAAATGAAAAGGATAAGGTTAGAAAGGTAAATAAAAATTAAAAAAATAGAATAAAATAAAGTTGATGTAACCTAAATTGCTACAACCAAAAATTTCATAGACCCTACTAAAGTAGGGAAAAATAGTGCACCTAATGATGAGCAACAATATATGTATCTATCCTTTATAGCATATGAGCATCAAACAGAAGCATGCATGCAAAATGGAAGCAAAAACCAAACAACAAGGTATGAAATAAAACAAGTATCCTTCTTATTAATTTGGTGGATCAGATCCAAGGTTACATAGCAGTGCCCTTGAGGGCTCAAAGGTGATACAACTGTTACAAATTTTGGGTGCCCAAGGATCAAATCCTTCAAGAAATTTGGGTGCACATCCAATGTCTTTCCTCATACCCACAATCGAGGTGGGCAGGCCAATGCCGCCACTACTTGTATCTCTGATATTTTATGTTTGATCTTCCTTCCCAATGCCTTCTAGGAACTTGCACCTGCACACAAGAAAGCAAAAGGGGTCAAATAGCAAGTGCGTGTGAAGGAAAAAATGCAATCCCCACAAGCACAAAAGGGCACATATATTAAAAATATATCAAATCAACTTATAATGACTTGAAAATTTATGGGGATGTTAAATAGGAGGTTTTTAAGGGATATCACCTAAAATAGATATGAAATTGCATCCGTAGGCCCCGTCTGTAACCTGTGAAGACCAAGACAAGCAATTCCCACCCCTAAACATGTCCAAAACACATGAATTTTGGAAAAAATGCATGAATAAATATTTTAAGACAACCCATGTTGTTATATTTTCAAAATGAGGTGCATATCCACCTGTATGTAACTGGGGTGCCCTGATGGGCCCTACGAACCTACAAAAACTTAAAAATGTGATATCTCGGCCAATTTAACTCCAAATTGCATGAAATTTAAACTGTAGCATCCTATGATAGTATAGAATAATAATAAAAAAATAGTAAAGAAATTGTACAAGGATTTTTCCTCATACCGAGGGGACAGTGGTGACTGCAACTAACTGGAGGGCACCCTGGGGTGGGATACCCACCAATTCTACCCACCTTTTGCTACCAATACCACTGTGCAATGATCCTAAACAATCTAAGGGGTATTTTCATCAAATTTTATGAATAAATTCACCCGGATGGTAAAGTTATGCCCAAAAGACCCTCTTGAAGTCACCCGGTAACCTCCCTCGCTAAGAAGAGATTCCAAGGGAAAGAGAGCACAATAAAGTGAGGGGAAATCTTGGCAGAACTCCGTTGCATATACTATAACTCCTCTATATATCTATTTTGTGTGGACCTTGTATCCATTTTATAGCCCAAAGGGGCTTATGTGCAAAAAGGCATGTAAGGGCATGCATGGCAGGAGGCGCCATTTGTCAAAAGGGAGGCATGCACTGGATGTGGAAGAGAATATCCATTTTTGGCCTCCATTATGAAGCATGTCATAAGGATGCAGTGCCCTCTGACTCGCATGCTTCAATTGGCAGGGTAAATGGCAGTTTGTGGGTGCCATTTGTCCTAGATTTGACTTTTCTTGGTCAAAATTTCTCACCATTCCACCCTGGGACGATGGCTCACCACTGTCCTAGGGTGGGACGATGGTGAATTTTGGGCCAAAACCTCCAAAAATTGGGCCGAAAGCCTCCAAAACCTCTTCCAGAGTGGCTAGAACCACTGTGAGCCTTCTAAGGGCTGCCCAAGGGGCCATATGATGCCAATTTGATCATTGTTTGTGGATGCTTAATCGGGTTAACCATATTTTAGTGTCTACACCTACATATGTTAGTATCCTGCAAATGAAATTGTCATTGAGGGTATCCATGCTTACACAATCCAACCTCTAATGAGGTGCAATATCATAAGGAAAACATAATATATTGAAATAATAAACAATTTTAACCAATAAAACTTGCATTAAAAGCTACAAAACTTCAATACATTGATATGCAATAGATTTTCAAAACGGACCGTTAAAATGCAAAATACAACTTCGATTAAAGACATCATATGAAAATAATCTAGCCCAGTAAAATGGAAGAAAAATCTCAAAGCAGGTCCAACATAGCATTTCTGCTCTCAACCTGCAACTCTCCCTCCCGAGTTTCCAACCTATGTTTCCAATTTCAATCATGTATTTAAAAGTTTCTAAATATTTTTCTTTTCTCCTATGTCCGTTGTCTTTCGAAATGCCTTCTCGATAATAGTAGGTGTTATCCAATCCTATGTAATTGCCACCTCTTTCACTCATTCGTATATATTTTAATGACGTCCTTTTCATTTCCTTGGACACTTTAGATTCTCACATTTTCCTCATCATGCCTCAAATATTGACCCCTTATATGACACCATGCAACTAATAGGAGTCCAACTTTTAAAATTTAGCAATAATTACATGACCCTCTTGAGTGGATTTCCAGATTCATTCTTTATTTGTCTATGACATCAACCACATCCCCATATGCATCGAACACGGTCCCTCTACTTCAACCAACTTCTTGGTAATATCTCTCATGCTATTTGTAACCGCCCCTTCACGCAGAGGAAATGCTGGATTGCCATGAAAAATCATCAAACATCATGTCAAATTTTACAAATTTAACTTTACCCTGCATCATATTTCGTAATTCAAATCATGTGCCCCGATGTCGTTCATTATGTGGATGCCCCCTATTCTCTGCGTTCTTATATACTATCAATAGTCAACCGTTACTCTGTGTAGTGGAGGCTGCTATCCACTCTGGTATATTTCATGCACTGTGTGGCTCAAGTAACGCCTATGGAAATGTACAGGTCTTCTATTCTTCCCGAGATATCAAAAACTAACGCTATCACCATGTACTACAGATCTGCACACACCAAATACCTCGAAGTCCGATTTCATAATCAACGAGACCCGCTCGTCATACCTCGATTACCTCTGGTTCCTTCTGTGTTACCTTCATATTTCATGTTTAATCCTATGTCCATTTTCTATGTAACATATGTTCATGCTCCAAAAATTCATCCCAAATGTGCCTCAAAACCATGAAATATTTCCAAATCTGCTTGGGTAATGTTGGACGTGTCATTATTTGCTAATAGTTATACCTTGTAATACACCATAATACCCTTTATTCACCTATTCTGCTCACTGAAACCACCGTTCACTTGAGAGAACACATTGTTTATCCACCCATGCTACCATAAAATCAATCACCGCATCGGCATTAGATATTCATCGGTGGCCACTACGATTTGTCTTATCCTTCGGTGCTGTTTTGAGCATGGTCTTGGACCTTTTCTACGTTGCCCGTGAATGCTTCACATTGACATCACTTACCATAGACCACGCCACCATCTACCATGACCCCGCGAGTTTTTTCCAGTTTGCTAATCTCCAATTTGAACTGCTGAAGCAGTAGCTTGTCCCACCCGATGTGGTGTGAATCCATACCTTTAATGCCCATCTATCACTGGATTCTTGTTGTTTTACTGCACTATTATATGCCATGTCGTCATACCATAGTGGATTACATCCATGGTTCAATTCCTACAACTAAACCATGTCAAACCTGAGCTTCTTTGAATATGTTTATCGCCCATCCTATGTTGAAACCTACACCCAAACTATTGCAATTTAGACGTGGGATTTCTCCTCATACACCAACGACTTTGTCTCACCCTTTACCGCCTAAAGAAACACTCGTTGGTATCATCCGGTTTCATCCCCACTACCATATGCAAGCACCAAAAATATGGCAATGCCAGCCATGATGAGGACAAGCTCTCGCTCATTGAAAGCATGCTTTGATACAGATAACCCCTTTCTGGATAACGATCCATAAATCTTGGCTCCTACTTTGGAATTATCTTACCATGATTTTTGTAGCAGTCTACATGAATCAGTAGAGGGTCTTATCTGATTATACATAGTAAATTGGTAATTGCTGATGACAAAATTGGTTGTTTCTCCTCTATTATTGACTCTTTCAGAAACTATAACTGGATACTGCCACTTCCAAATCTCTTGTTGTTGATTGGATCCAGCTGTATTGCTGCACTTCATTCTGTTGGAGGACACACAATCCCCATTCTAAATTTGGCCACCAAATCTATCTAGGGGGTTTACTGTGTTCACCAGCTCCCTTATCCATCGTGTACACATCATCCACATACCATCTACAACTTGGAATGCCATTGCTGCATCATTGCACTGAGTTGAACATGTCTATCCCTGCAAATCAATGCCACACAACTGTGTCTATCCACCATGTGTTCTCCATGTTGATAGCCATATCCACTGTGTCCTGCAGTCTCACAATCCATGTGGTTGTCATTTATGCGCTACATTTGGGTCCTAGGTGGCAAATGTCGTGCATAACAGAGCTGCCCTCGAACTTGAAGTCTGTCCATGTCTTATATTCCTATCGGTGTTGAATTCGACGTGTCCTTCTTTGCATAACTTGAATAAAACCTACACCAAAATTTTAAAACCAAAATTAGACATTTACATTACGCATGTGATAAAATAATTGAAAACATAAATTCACACTCGACTATGATTAAACATAAGGAAGCATACTGACTTCATTTGATTTTCTAATAATTTTTATTTTCACTTTTTTTTTTTTTATTATAATTTTTTAATTTTATTTTCATAATTATAATAAACATATATATATACATATATATTTATTATAATTATTAATTTTTCTTTTTATAACGCAATCAAACAATCTAAATAAAAGAAAACTTTAAAACTAACCAAATTAATCAAAATCCATTAACCTAACATACTAGCGAAATCAAGAAACATTAATCAACGAGGAACTTTAAAACAAGCAAAATTATCACCTAAATAAACAAAAAAAAACAAAATTTTAAATGTACGTCCCCAACTTGGGGCTTGTTGTGGAACAACCACAACAAATCACGACTCTGCTGGGGAATGCTCCTGAGCATTCCGGGTGAAGAATCCAGAATTCCTAGTTCGAAATCCAACAAACCAAAGATTAGAAATAAAATTATTCAACAACATCCAAAGATGATGGGGATAAACAACTTCAATCGAAAACATATGAACCATTGCTTTAGCTAAGTGTGTGAAAGTGCTTTCATTTTAGTATTCCTGAAAACTATTTAGAATCCATTGCTTGTTTTGCATTAGGCTATAAAAATTACTCATTAAAAAATATGCCTTTGCATTGCTCCACAACCAGTTAGGCATTCATAGCCCCGGTGGAAATGCCCTCACTTACCTAGACATCCATTTGAATCTGAATTTTCTTATTTTGTAAACATTGCTCCACTACCAGCCAAGAATCTATAGCCCCGATGGAGATGTCCTAAGCCATTTGATTGATGTGGCTCTTTTTTTTTTTTATCATTGTATTGCTTTGCAAACCTCACCTACCACCTAGGTTAGAGATCAAATAAAGCTAAAGCTTGAGTATAATTTTTTGCCTTAATTGCAAAGCAAATAACTTTATCTTTCCATATTCTAAGAATGCCCTTTAATATGATGTGTTCATGTGTAGCGTTAGCCAAATAATTCATGGTTCCCAAAATTCACTATCTTTTTTTTTTTTAATTTGTGGAAAACATCCCAAAAGGGATGCCATTTTCGGGTAAGACCCAAGGAGGCAGGGGTATCCATTCCGCCAAAAACGCCCAGGACTCGGACCTGGCCTACCACCTTTGACATACTCAAGGAGCAAACAAACACACAAAACCAATTTAAAAATAAGTAAATAACAACAAAAATAATAAAATAAAATAAAAAACATGCTCCTTGAGTGTGTCAAAAACAAAAGCACAACCAAACACACACAATAAGATAAAAGAAACTAGAACACAAACCACATAGAAAAACACAAGAACCACATAACAAAACACAAACAATACAAAACAACAGAACACTACAAAGACAACCCAAAAAAAACATGAAAAATAAACACAACCAAAACCTAAAAAATTAAAAAATAAAATAAAAATAAAAATAAAAAACAACCAACAACAGACAATAAACAAAAACAAAAAACATAGAAAACACTCACACATAAAAACACAAAATAAAACAAACAAAGAGAAAACCAAGAACAAGAACTAAAAAAACACAAGAACAATAACAAAAAACATAAAAAAAAAAAACAACAAAAACACAAGAACAACAAAAAAAACACAAAGAACACAAAAACAAAACAAAATAAAAAAACCCACCCACCTTAAAAAACTAAACAAAAAAAACAAAAGAGAAAAAATAAATAAAAAATGAACAAAACAATGACCTATCTAGACCAGAAGACTATTAAGGCAAGAATCAACAGAGGAAACAAAATAAAGAATAGAATGAGCTAGGGAACTAAAAAAAACTGAATGAACCAAAGAGAAGACAAAAAAAAAAAACAAGAAGAAACTAGGTACCTTCAGAACTGGAGCCATCCAAAGAAATGATAGAAAGAAGAGCTTCCCTAATTTGAGAAGCCCACCATATAGGAGGGTGGCCATAACAAGTAAGATCACCTTTGTCCAAAGCCCAATTAACTAAAGCATCAACACTCTTGTTTTGATCTCTAACCACATGATTGTAATCAACTTTCAAAAATCTCATCTGGATTAACTAAATCTTCTCAATAATTCTTTTTATTCTCCAATCCACCTTATGATTCTTAGAAGGATTCTTCAAGAGATTAATCATAAGTTGAGAGTTAGACTCAACTAACACCTTTTCCCATCTAACCTTAGTAGCCTCTTGAAGGCCTCTGAGGATACCATACCCCTTAGCAAGGTTATTGGAAAGAATACCCATATTCTTAGCAAAAGTAAAAACCAGGGAGCCATCTGAAAGTCTACCAATTCCTCAAAAAAAAAAAAATTCACTATCTTAGTCCCAAAAATATAGGAGCAATTACTAAATAATTCTATCCCCTTTTCCTTAATCCATATGATAGGCAATTCATCCGTTCAATAGGCCATAAGTTACTAGGTACCACAATACACTACCACCAAACAAGGGAAAAAACCAACACGTAAAACTCACAAACCAAAACTTGAAATGAAACCCAAAAATGAAAACCAAAGCCAAAACATGAAAGCCAAAACATGAAAGCCAAAACTTATATATAATAATATACAAGATGATGCAAAAATTTAGACCATCATTTCCTTGGGTCCCAAACCCGATTAGCATGCTTTAAAACACATATATCATTGTATGTATGCAAAGTGTTACACACATCCAACCAAAACAAGATTAGGTCAAACAATACCACAACTCTCACTTTGTCTCTCTCACATAACCACTTTGATTCAAGCTTATTATCCGTTCCATGTTGAGCATTTAGTTCATTAAACTTGAAAGTGAATACATGATTTTCAACTATATTTTGCTTATTCAATGAGATGTAAATTTCAATATTAGATTTATTTTCACAAGCATGTATAATTTCCTTCAAATATGAGGCTAAATATGAAAATTTTAAAGCACATTCATTATCCATATCTTTAGGTCAATCATATTCATGCAATAATTTACAAGCATCTAGAATGTCTACTAAATGAGGATCATTATAAGTTTGTATCCTAGATTCAATTGTTAGTTGTTGATGAACATGATTTAACAATTCAAGCATGTCTACTTCTCCTTCATTTAACAAAGCCATCTCATTAGTAGGGTGAGTAGGAATCCACTCTAATTATTCATTCACTTCTAGTGGCATGTCATCATAAATAGCATTTGAATCAAATAAATGATTATACGAATTTTCACCTGAAGTTTGGATGTTTGGACATAAAAGGTTAGATTCTACCTCTTGTATATTTTCATTTACCAACACTTGATGAGCCATTGCGATCCTTTCTTCTTATTCATGGGCTTTATCATCTCCATATTGTAACACTTCATGTGATACAACGATTTCGGCATCCTGCATATCACATGAAACAACAACTTCATTAATAGGAATGTGAGAAACAAAGAAGTCCTCATATCTCCCCCAACCATTATAATAATCATATTCTAAACCCATGGGATGAAATTCTATCATGTTTTACAAAGAGATATGATTCTATAATTCTTCAGAAATTGTAGGCTCTTCATGCATGATGGTAACCTTAATGTCTTGCACATCAGATGAAGAATTTTTTTATCGAGATTCATGAAAGGCACATATTCCTCATACTCTTCTCAAACATCATCACAATTATCTTTCAGGGTAAAAAAATCAGATTTTATCAAATATTTTGTATAATATTTAGATTCATCTATTGATTCACCTTCCTCAACTTCAAATAATTCCTCCTCTTCAGATTCATCCTCTTCTATTTAAAAAAAATCATCTTCCTCAGATTCATCTATTGGTGGGTCAAAATTTTCTTCCATGGTATCCATTATTGTGTTCAAACTTCTAAAGTTATCCCAATCTTCCTTTGTAAAAAGTGACCCTAAGGCAACCTCTAGACTTTGATCAACTTGATCCTCACCATCCTCCTTGATGATATCTAAGGTGGTTGTAATATGTGGACATTCAATTTTATCCCCTTGATTGCTCACATTAGGTATTGTTTGATTTAGGGCTACTAGGTTTGATGGTTAGTATTGGTTGGAATCCATTACTCTTGAAAAACAATCCATAATAGGAGAATATGGTTCCTCAACTAGATTCTTTGGTAGCATTTGATTACAAGCTTTAGGGTTGAGCAATGATAAGCAACCTATATCCACACCTTTTGAAATGGACCATTGTTCTACCGTTTTTGCCTCACTGTAGGCTATAGGTAAAGATGACTCTTTAAGAATTCTTCCTAGAAATGTAGAGGTAAAAGGGTCTAAGGCTTCTAGGTACTCTTGGATAGCTTCTTCTTCTGAAATAATGTAATGAATCTCCATATTAAAGTACAACCTTTAGAACCTATCATTAAATTGGCTTGTGGAATCATTAAGTTATTTACAAACAAAAACAAATTGATTTAATATCCTATTTGGATCAATCAATTTTCCAAATTGTTTGAGAAATGCTACCTCTGATTGATCCCAAGAAGTGATAGAACTTGCAGGTAAACCAAGATACCAATCATAAGAAAATTCATCTAATGTGAATGGAAATATGTTACAAATAACATCTTCATGTATGATTTGCAAATGAATTAAAATGCTCTTATATCCTTGAATATGCTCTTCAGCCGATTTCATCCCATCATGCCTAAACTAAGGTAGATTACACATAATATCTATAGGTATATTATGTGAAGGCCCAAGTATATTTAAAGGACAACCTGCCCTTAAAGAAGTAAGGAAAGCCATTAGAAAACCTCAACACATACAACTTTAAAACCAATTTTGTTAGCCAACAAAATATTTTGCAAAGAAGCATGAAATGACTAACAAATATCAAGAGATATGCATCAATTAAACCATGATATTAAAGAACATTGTCCAATTTGCAAAGGTTAGCATCAATTGAAGAACTTTCAAATCAATAAATATGATCAATAAAACCCCATTAGTCAAGATAAATGCCTTCAAATCACTCTTTCAAATGACATGAACAAGTTAGCTTTAAATAACAATAAGATAACCAAATCAGGCCCTCCTTCTAGCACCAAAATGTTGAGTGGTGATTTTGCCCAAGTGCAAAACCACACTCACAATTAGGATTTCACTAAGAAACCCTCTCTTGCAAAGAAGCATAAACTTCTCCAAGGTTCCTTTTACTTAATGTGTGCATGTATGCTTGTCAAATGAGTGCATGGAATACTTTAGTGCTATGCAAAATAACTGTTAACAAAGGGTGTGTGCTAGGGTTACTTTATTATAATATGCTATTATCGTTCATGAAATTTAAAAGAAGACAAGGTGATTGGCCCTCATATGACCACGATGTATGAATGAAATTTATTTTAACTTGGAATATTTTAGATAGATTTTATCTTTCTTTATCAAGCTAGTTTTAACCAATTTTACCCTTTCATACAACCTTGCTTTAGACGTGAAATAAAAATCAAACTTAAAACATGAATCTAAAAATGATGCAAGGATTCATGATGTAGTTTTGATAGCTTTTGATGTGCTTTATAAATAACCCTCTTTAATGAAATTGATTTTCATAAATATGGGTTAGTTTATCACTTTAAATGAGGGCCAATGAAATCACCTCACTTTCATGAAACTGTAATTTTCATCAAGGAAAGTCAATAAAGAAAATAACTATTAGAATTCCTTATAAAATTGTTCCACTGGAATAAAATGGTGATTTTTATCAAGGAGAACTAATTTATGATTTGCAAATAGAAATATAAGGCTTGAAATCTACATCTCACTTTTAAATATGAAAACCTGCAACATTATAAACTGCAAAATTCTTATTAACAATATGCTCTTTTAAATATTTTGGAAATTTGTCTGTGCATTGAAACAAAATGGAAGTTGCTTTAAATTAAATTAAAACTTATTCTGTGAATCTAAGCTTCTGTTTTTCGATTTTATATTTTATTTTATTTTATTTTACAGACATTAAAAAATGAAAAGGATAAGGTTAAAAAGGTAAATAAAAATAAATAAAATAAAATAAAATAAAGGTGAAGTAACCTAAATTGCTACAACCAGAAATTTCATAGACCCTACATATGTTAGTATCCTGCAAATGAAATTGTCATTGAAGGGATCCGTGCTTATGCAATCCAACCTCTAATGAGGTGTAATCTCCTAAGGAAAATACAATATATGGAAATAATAAATAGATTTAATCAAAAAAAACTTGCATTAAAACCTGTAGAACTTCAATAGGTCGATATGCAATAGATTTTCAAAAAGGCCCATTAAAATGTAAAATACAGCTTCGATTAAAGGCATCATATGAAAATAATCTAGACTAGCAGAATGGAAGAAAAATATCAAATTAGGTCCAGCATAGCATTTTTGCTCTCAACCTGCAAATCTGCCTCCCGAGTTTCCAACCTATGTTTCCAATTTCAATCCTGTATTTAAAAGTTTCTGAAGATTTTTATTTTCCCCTCTGTCTGTTATCTTTCAAAATGCCTTATTGATAATGGCAGACGTTATCCACTTTTATGTAACTGCCACTTCTTTCGCTCATTCGTATATGTTTCAATAACGTCCTTTTCATTTCCTTGGACACTTTCGATTCTCACGTTTTCCTCATCATGCCTCAAATATCGACCCCTTCTCTGACACCATGCAACTAATAGGAGTCCAAATTTTAAAATTTAGCAATAATTACATGATCCTCTTGAGCAGATTTCCAGATTCATTCTTTATTTGTTTATGACATCGACCGCGTCCCCATATGCATCGAGCATAGTCCCTCTACTTCACCCAACTTCTTGGTAACGCCTCTCATGCTATTCGTAACCGTCCCTTCACGCAGAGGATATGCTGGATTGTCGTGAAAAATCATCAAACATCATGTTAACTTTGCTGATTTTAACTTTACCTTGCATCATCTTTCATCGTTCGAATGATGTGTCCCGGTGTCGTTCACGATGTGTATGCCCCCCTGTTCTCTACATTCTTATATACTATCAATCGTTAGCCATTGCTCTGTGCAATGGGGGCCACCATCCACTCTGGTATATTTCATGTGCTGTGTGGCTCAAGTAATGCCTATGGCAATGGACGGGTGTTCTATTCTTCCTGAGCTACCATAAACCGATGCTGTCACAATGTACAGTGGTTCTGCGTGCGCCAAATACCTCAAAGCCCGATTTCATAATCAATGAGACCCACTCGTCATACCTCGATTTCCTTCGATTCCTTCTACGTTACCTCCACATTTCACATTTAATATTGTGTCCATTTGCTATGTGACATATATTTATACTCCAGAAATTCATCCCAAATGTGCCTTCAAACCACAAAATATTTTTGTCTCTATCTGGGTAATATTGGACGTGTCATTGCCTGCTAATAGCTATACCCTAAAATACACCGCAACACCCTTTATTCACCTGTTCTGCTCACTGAAACTGTCGTTCACCTGAGAGGACACACTGTTTATTCACCCATGCTACCATGAAATCAATCATCGCATCGATGTTAGATCTTTGTCGGTGGCCACTACAATTTTCCTTATCCTTCGATGCAGCTTTGAATGTGGTCTTAGAACTTTTCTACGTCGCTCGTGGATACTTCACATCAATGTCACTTACCATAGACCACGCCACCATCTACCATGACCCCGCGCGTTTTCTCCAGTTTGCCGATCTCCAATTCGAACTGTTGAAGCAACAACCTATCCCACCCAGCGTGGCATGAATCCATACCTTTAACATGCACATATTACCGTATTCTTGTTGTTTTGCTGCACTGTCACATGCCACGTCGTCATGCCATAGTGGATTACATCCATGGTTTGATTCTTGCAACTAACCCATGCCAAACCTAAGCTTCTCTGAATATGTCTATCACCCTTCTTGTGTTGAAACCTACACCCAAACTATCATAATTTATATGTGGGCTTTCTCCTCATATGCGAACGACTTTGTCTCACCCTTTATCGCCTGAAGAAACACTCACTGGTATCGTTTGGTTTCATCCCCACTACCATCTGCAAGCACCAAAAATATGGCGACGCCAGCCATGACAAGGACAAATATCTCGCTCGTTGAAAGCCCACTTTGGTACATATAACCCCTTCCTGGATAACGATCCATAAATCTTGGCTTCTACTTTAGAATTATCTTACCACGATTTTTGTAGCAGTCTACAAGAATCAGCAGAGAGTCTTATATGACTATACATAGTAAATTGGCAATTGTTGATGGTAAAATTGGTTGTTTCCCCTCCATTATCGGCTCTTTCAAAAACTATAACTGGATACTGCCGCTTCCAAATCCCTTGTTGCTGACTGGATCCAGCTGTATTGTTGCACTTCATTCCATTGAAGGACACACAGTCTCATTCTAAATTCGGCCACCATATCTATCTAGGGGGTTTGCTGTGTTCACCAAGTCCCTTATCCACCATATACACATCATCCACATGTCATCTACAATTTGGAACGCCATTGCTGCATCATCACGCTGAGTTGAACATGTCTATCCATGCCAATCAATACCGCACAACTGTATCCGTCCACCCTGCGTTCTCCATGTTGCCGACCATATCCACTGTATCCCGCGGTCTCACAATCCATGTGGTTGCTATTTATGCACTGCATTCGGGTCCTAGGTGGCGAATGTCATGCATGACGGAGCTGCCCTCGAACTTGAAGTCCATCCATGCCTTATCTTCCTATCGATGTTGAATTCAACGTGTCCTTCTTTACATAACTTGAATAAAACATGCGGCAAACTTTTAAAATCAAAATTAGACATTTACACTACGCACACGATAAAATAATTGAAAACATAAATTCACACTCGACTAGGATTAAACATAAATAAGCATACTGACTTCATTTGATTTTATAATAATTTTTATTTTTATTTTTATTTTCACTTTTTCTTCTTCTCATTATTATTTTTTATTTTATTTTTTTCGTAATTATAATAAACTATATATATACATATGTATTTATTATAATTATTAATTTTTCTTTTTATAACGCAATCAAATAATCTAAATAAAAGAAAACTTTAAAACCAACAAAATTAATCAAAATCCATTAACCTAGCATACTAGCAAAATCAGGAAACATTAGTCAACCAAGAACTTTAAAACAAGCAAAATTATGACTAAAAGAAACCTAAAAGAAACCAAAATTTTAAATGTAGGTCCCCAACTTGGGGCTTGTTGTGGAACAGCCACAATAGGCATATTGTTTTACAAGAGGGAGTCAAGGTTGACCACAAGAAAATTGAAGCTATCTAGAATTTTCCTGAGCCACAAACTCTCACGGTGCTTCATGAATTTTTGGTTCTCATGGGATCTTACTACTAATTTGTATAAAATTATGGAAAAATAGCCACCCCTTAATGACCATATTGAGAAAGAATTCATTTATGTGGTAAGCTCTAGCAGAACAAGTGTTTGTAGATCTTAATAAGGCTATGATTTCGACCTCGGTATTAGCCACTCCTAATTTTTCCAAATCATTTATAATTGAAAGTGATGCTTTGGGTCATGGCATTGGGGCCATATTAATGCAAGAAGGGAGACCCTTAACTTTCACTAGTAAGACACTATCAAGTAAAAATTTGGAAAAATCTACTTATGAAAAAGAAATGATGGCCATCCTCCATGTTGTTAATCATTGGTGACTATATCTCATTGGGAGACATTTCTCTATTAAAATGGACCACCAAAGTTTGAAATATTTCTTAGAACAAAGGGTATCTACTCTAGCACATTATAAATGAGTTTCAAGATTATTGGGGTATGATTATGACATCATGTATAAGAAAAGAAAAGATAATATTGTGGTAGATGCCCTCTCTCATTATTGGATTTGAGGATCAAGTGATAGTGTGTGCCCTTTTATCCCCACTTTCCCAATGGGTCTCCCAACTTCAAGAAGACATGACCAAGGACCAATCCTTATAGACCTTGTAGGAACAACTCCAAAGGGATCCTAATTTGCATGCCAAATATTCATGGGATGGACACCTATTAAGATATTAGGGTCACATTGTAGTCTCCAAAACTTCATCCCTCCATGAGGATATCATAAGGGAAATCCATGCTTCACCTACTACAGGCCATTCATGATTCTTGAATACATATGAGAGAGCTAAAAGGTCATTCTATTGGAAGGAAAAGAAAAATGATATTCAAAATTTTGTATTCAAATGTAAAATTTGCTAATGGATGAAAGGAGAAATGGTTTGTACTCCAGGCACTCTACAGCCGTTGCCAATCCTAGACAATGTATGGACTTATATCTCTATGGAGTTTATTAAAAGGCTTCATAAATTTGAAAGAAAATCAACCATTCTTGTGGTGGTGGACCGTCTCTCAAAGTATTGTCATTTTTTTTCCCTTGCCCATCCTTACCATACATCCGTCATTGTTCAAATATTCATGGACTCCATGTTTAAACTCCACGATGTGCCTAAATCCATTGTGTCTGACCATAATACCATTTTAGAAAAAACTATTTAAATTGTAGGAATGCAACTATGAATAAGCTCAGCCTACCATCTATAGATGGATGGACAAAATAAAATTTTCAATAAGTGCTTAGAAATATGCCTTTACTATTTAACCTTTGAACACCCAACATAATGGGCTAAGTGGTTTTCTTTTCCTAGGTGGTGGTACAACATTTCATTCCACACAACTTCCCAAATAACTCCTTTTTAGTCAGTTTTTGGGTACCCATCTCTATCATCTAATTCATATGTTCTTGGAAAATCCAAAGTTCAAGTGATGGATGCAACTCTTTAGGAGTGTGCCCAAATTTTGTAGTAGTTGAAGGAGAACTTGATATTGGCTCAAAACTAAATACAACAACGAAATGACCAACACTATTCTAAGCATAACATCAATGTAGCTAATATGGTATTTCTCTGACCCCAACCCTATAAACAATCTTTCATGTAACTTTGAGCTCATAAAAAAATTGGTAGCACAATTTTATGGACCCTACCAAATATTGTAATAGATTGGAAAAGTGACCTATAAGCTTACATTACCACCTTATTCCAAGATCCATCCAATTTTCCATGTCTCTTGTCTCAAGAAGGTACTCAACAATCACATTCAAGTTCAATCAACACTCCTTGAGTTAGATGATGAAGGCTCAATCATCTTGGTGCTTGACAACATTTCGAACCAAAGAACTTCCATCCTCTGTAACCACACCATCACTAAATTTTTTATCTACTGGTATGGTTTACAACCAAAAGATACTACATGGGATTCTCTCTAGCAGTTATAGTAGTAATTTCCTCATATCCAGTTTTGAGGATAAATATTTTTGAAGTGGAAGGGTAAGTTAGGACCCCATTTAAACCTTATTATGTAATTATCCCCTTCCTAATGCAGAGATCCCATCTTCAAAAAATTATGTAATGTTTTGTAATGTGAATGTGTTATTTGAGGTGCCTAGACAAGTGGGGCCATTTAATGTAACTATTATAAAGAATGTAAATGATTGTTTGGTAGAAGATTCTACCTCAGGTGCCCTCTTACATGTGAAACCAAACCTTGAGAGTCTTTAAAAAAAAATGGGGCATAGATGAAGGTATATTATACTTAGTTGTGGTGAAGCTCTACTTCTAAGGAGGTTGCCCCCTTGAAGAGGCCTGTAATTATGTAATGTGTTCTTTATTTCTGCAATATAATTTGTTGCATTTCCATTTCATGTTGCAATATTGTTAATTTCAAGCTTATTTTTTTTTATTATTGCAATATTATGTGGATGTGCTTCTATTTTACTAAAAGGTTCACAACACAACAATTCAAATGCTTGATAGTAATTTTGAAAGGTGGTTTACAAGTTGCCAAGCTCAATAAGTTGATCAAGTTATTTCAATATTGGAAAGGCTACACATATATGGAGATGATGAAGAATATTTTAAAGGTAAGTTGATTAATTATGCTTTGATATCTCAAGATGAGTTTGAGCCTTCTTGTTTTGAAGATGCTTGCACTTATTATATGTGGGTGCAAGCAATACAAGAAGAGATCATCAATTACATTCAAAATAATGATACTTGGGAGGTTGTGAAACTTCCTAATGGTAATAATTTAGTGGCTTTCAAGAGGGTCTACACGACCAAATATAACAATGATGGTAGTATTGAAAGACATAAGACTATATATTTTGCTAAAGAATTCACACAAAGGTATGAAACTGATTATGAAGAAATATTTGCACCTCTAGAAAGGCTAGAAACAATTATAATAGTTATTGCATTGGTAGCCCAAAGGAGATGGAGTGTGCATCACTTGAATGTGAAAAGTTCCTTCTTGAATGGGTACTTATAAGAAGAAGTGTATGTACATTAGTTGCAAGGTTTTGACATTAAAGGAAAAGAATACTATGCATACAAGTTGAAGAAGGCCTTGTATGGCCTCAAGCAAGCACCAAGGGCTTGGTATGCCTAGATAGATGGATACTTACATCAAAGTGGCTTTAAAAGGAGAAATAGTGATCCTAAACTCTAATCCAAGAAAGAAGTTACTGATATTCTTCTTGTATTTTTGTATGTAGATGATCTTATTTATTTGGGAAACAACTCAAAAATGAAAGATGGATTCGAAAATGCTATGATGAATGAGTTTGAAATGAAAAATTGGGGTTGATGCATTACTTCTTTGGAATGGAGGTTCATCAATGTGAAGATGAATTTTTTAATTGCCAAACAAATTATGCTAAAGATATGTTGTTAGGTACCTAGGATATGAATATGGGGATATAATATTAAATTATGTATGGGTATTATGGATAGTTGGCATGGGCCACACATAACATAGGGTTGATTATATTATAATGAGTGGGACAAGGGTTTAGGAAGATGGGTATATAAAGAAGGGATATTGTCATTATAAGCATACAATTCATATCAAGTATTCTTGTAATAGTCTTGGCGTGTAGAGAGAATTTGGAGTAATTCTCCTTAAGTAGTATTATTGGTGTTGCCCTACCTCAAGGGTATTATCTATATTTATGTTTGTTTTTATAGATTGTTATTGTACATGATTAATTGTGGATGGATGTTTTGTTATTTTAATATATGGTAAATTATTTCTTTTAATAAGAAGTATTGAATCTTAACAAGTGGTATCCAAGCAATGATTTTGGCAAAGTGGGTATTGTGTTTTTTATGGATTATAGAATTAGGACAATTTTTTATATAAAATATCTCATCTTGTGGGAGCTATATATATTTTCTAACAATTATATTTAAAATACTATTGCACCATTAAGTAGATCGTATTGAGTACTATTAAAAATACTGGTCATATGTTAAATTCTGACCAGTATTGAAAGTGTTTTAGCTAATTGAAGTTGGGCTATAAACACTATTTTTTGGTTACATAGAAATTTGTCAAAAAAGAAATAATTCATCTCTTAGACTAGAAACTTGATTTAGATGATTCTTATGCCATTTTATTTAGAATTTGAATAGCTTTAAATTGAATGGTCATATGAAATAATCTGAGTAGTATTGAGGGAGATATGACCTTGTGAAGTCATCCATATAAAACAAGGGCAGTAATGATTTTTCAAATCATGTTTTTTCAAAAAATAAAATTTGAAGATATCTATTATTTGGGGTAAGCAGTTTAGTTGCAGTTTATTTTATTCTAAAGAAAATTTATAAATCTAATTGTTTATAGAAAATAATAGATGAGACTTGAGGATTTTTTTTTAGAAATATTACTTTATTAAACCCTAGTTGCTTTGAAAAAGTTTTTTGGGTTGAGGTCATGGAGTTGCTAATATTCCATGGACAGGATAATAATGATGTTTATGAATGGTGGGATTTTTTTTAAATAATTATTTTTTTCTAGTTCTAGATGGAAAAGTAAGATTTTTTATAGTTCTTTAGGAGGGGAACTTTAAAGTGGTTTATAAAATTTGAGACTACCCATCATTTTATATACACACAAAAAAATTTGAAGTTTCATATTTTAGCAAATGAGGATTGGTAAAAAAATATGAAAATGTATTTAGGATTCAATATGAACAAAGGGAATTAAAAAGAGTTGGAAATTTTCAAGAAATTGGTAGAAGGAAAAGATAAGGGTGATAGTGTGCAATTTGAGGGAACCACACTTGGTGGCAAATGGGATAAAAAATGTTCATAAGGATTTGTTTGAATAAAAAAATATGTTTTACTATTATTTCTATAAACCCTAGCAACAAATATAATTTTATTAATACTACTTTGGCTAAAAGGTTGTAAGTTCAACCAATAAAATTTAAAGACAAATATTAAGGGTAAGAATTTGAAAATGACCATGGATAAATATATTTTACATTCAAATTTTTATGCTATTGAGATGGATACTATTTTGGATTATCCTTGGTTGGATTCCTTGGGTACTGTTAACATTAATATGCAAAATAAGTTTATGAATTTGTGGTATAGGAAAAAAAGATAAAATTGTAGGATATTTATTAGCATAAGGAGCAAGGATCCAAGGAGAAGCAAGAAGTAGTTATGGTAGGGGAAAAAGTTAAAGAACCAATAGAAAAATAAAAAGTGGAATCTATAGAAGCAACAAAATCAGAGTCTAGGGAAGAAGCAACAACAACAGAGTCCATGGAAGAAGCAACAACAATTGAGTCCATGGAAAAATAACAACAAAGTCCAAGAAAGCTTTGTTAGAAGCGCACAAGGTTGCACTAAAAAAGGGATCTAGAGAGAGGAATATGAGGAAGAATTTAAAAGAGAACCAAATGTCGAAGAATAAAAGGTAACAAAACATCAGATTAAGGTTACAACACATCACCACCCACACCACAAGGAGCAACAACAATATTGGACGTATGGCTTAGGGCATTAATATTATTTTGGAATGACATAGAATAAGAAAGGTATCAAGTATGGAAATGTTTAGCAAAAAAACATGGTGATTATAGATTTCAGAGTGGTGTAGTAGCACCAAGAAACAATAAGACTTTCAGTGACATATTAGAGTAGAGTAGTACACGTATGTAGACAATATGGATATTGAAGTGGTACAAGTGAAGCTTGGAATCATCATAGACCACCACAAATAAAAATTTCACTTGGATGGAGGAAAATCAAGATTGGTATTGGCTACTAATATTACTTAACACATCATCTAGTTTCTTCTTATGTTTTAAGGATGAAACATTTGTAATGGGGTGGAATGTTAGGGTCCTAGGGATAGGAATATGGGATATAATATTATATTGTGTATGGGTATTATGGCTAGTTGTCTTGGGCCACACAACCTAGGGTTGATTATATTATAATAATGAGTGGGATAAGGGTCTAGGAAGATGGGTATATAAACAAGGTTATCACCATTGTAAGTAGGCAATTCATATCAAGTACTCTTGTAACAATATTGGCTCATGGATAAGATTTGGAGTGATTCCTTTCTTAAGGATTATTATTAATGTTTTCCTAACTCAAGGGTATTATCTATGTTTGTGTCTATTTATATGGATTGTTAGTATGTATGATTAATTATGGAGGGATGTTTTGTTATTTTAGTATATGATAAATGATTTATATTAATAAGAATAAATATTCCTAACATATATTGAAGAAGTTTTGTATGAATCAATGTAAACTAGTTCCCACTCTGATTTCTCATGAAGTAGTATTATGAAAGGAAAATGGAGTTGAGAAAGTAAATATGACATGTTATATGATCATTGTGGGAAGTCTTATGTTTCTCACTAACAAGATACCAAATATTGCTTAGGTTATTTATCTTGTTTCAAGGTACATAAATAAACCATCTCAAATTCATTTGATAGTTTCCAAGAGAATCTTGAGGTATATGAAATGTACACTTGATTTTGATATTCATTATTATGCAACTAAGAAGATGAAGCTTGTTGGTTTTAGTGATTCTAACTAAGGTAGTAGCTTGGATGTCTAGAAGTCTACTTTTGGAAATTATTTTTCACTTGGTTTTGGAATGATCACATGGAACTCAAGGAAGTAATGATCAAGTGTTCTTTCCTTCATAAATTTGAGTATACTACAATCACTTTATCTAGTGCACAATCCTTGTAGCTTAATAAGGTAGTAGAGGAGATTTGTGAAAAGCAATGCCATCCTACTATCATATTTTGTGATCATATGGGTATAATTCAACTAGAAAAATATCCCATCCATCATAGAATATATAAATACTTTGATTTGAAGTATCATTTTATTAGGGACATGGTATACAAAAATAATAGAGTTGAAGTACCATAGCACTCAAGAGTAGGTTGTTGATGTGTTCATAAAAGGAGTTACCAAATCTTAGTTATTAAAACTTAGAGACAATATTATGAGACTTCTCAACACCAAGGGAAGAATGTTAGAAATATGATACTAATTAAAACCCATAGCTATGGAAATTCTAAAAATGTGAAGCTAGATGTATAGCTATAGCTATGCAAATTCCTAGCCAAGCTTGTAACTATAGGTATGTAGATTCCTAGTTGAGCTTGTAATGATAACTTTGCATATTCCTATCTAAGCTTGTGACCATAGTTGTACAGATTCTCAATTGAGATCATAAATATAGCTATGTAGATTCCTAGTTGAGCTTGTAATTATAGTTTTATATATTCCAACTAAGTTTGTAACTATAGTAATGCATATTCTCAATTGAGTTTATAATTACATCAGTGCAAATTCTACTTAAAAAATTATGTGTTTCATTGAGTAGAAGGGCTATAGTTTACATAGGAACCCTTTGAAAAGACCCATTTATTTATGATTGTCTCTTCAAGTTGATCAAAGTAAGAGGTATTTTTCACAACACTTTTTTAGTGGCATTCCAAGTATTTTTATGGGTTCTTAAATTACCCTTAGTGCATGAATGGATCTACTACCACTACTATTTGGACGTGAGTTAATGGTTGATTACAACATACTATTTATTAAAGGGATGTATGTATGACCATAAAAAAGCCAATCTAAAAATATTGGTAAGCATCACAACACTCTTAAATATTAACAGGTTTGACCAAAGTCTTATTTCTTCTTCAAATACCATGTCTTTGTCTCCTCCTAACTTAGTTTCTTCCTCTCTTCCTCCAAATAACCCTATCCTAGTCACTTATTTTGCTACCCATCCAATTGATAATCCTCTTTGTAGTACTATTGACCCTTATTTGCATGTATTTCTTTTGAATCAAGAATAAACATTTACTTTCATTGTCAATTCCTTGGATAATCAAGACTAGATAATTACTTCCATTACCAAGTCATTAAAAAACATCCAAAGAGTCCTACACACATTTTCTACTATGCCTCCTCTTGTTCAAGGATCACAACAAATAGTGGGGCAACAACCTCCTATCATGCATCAAGCACTAAATACTAGCATTCTTCTACAATTGCCACTTGGTCATAGTCATCCAAATTTCTATGGAAGTCATTCAAATCCTTATGTCATCCAAGGTTCTCCTCCAATTATGGGTGCTTACAACCCATGATTTACTTCTTATCTATATTCCATGGAAGGAAGTGCTTCTAATTTCCTTGGATAGCCTCATGAAGTTCTTATTCCTCGCATCAACATGCCCACATTTTAAAGATTCAATAGATGAGAGTGGCTTGCCAATATGGATAGCCTTATCTTCCTACACCATGTTCCTCAAGTAGGTCATATTGCATTAATAGCTTCTAAGTTGGGAATCCAAGCTCATAATTAGTTTTTCTGGCAACCTCACCAACATAGAGATTATCTTTTATGGCCTAGCTTCAAAAACTATTTTTCTAAATATTGGATTAATAATATTCCATATCATATGTAATCCATCTTATGAAACAAAGCAAATAATAATAGTAGAGTATTACTATGAATTCATGAGTCTTCTTACCTATACCCACAAATTGAATCTGATGATGGTGGTCTCAACCTTTTTCCATGGTCTTAAGGATAAAATTCAATGAGATATTATAATATTGATCCCTATACTCTCAATGATGCTCAATGTATATCTTAGATGGTAAAATAGAAGTGCCAAGATTCTAGTCCCCAACATAGATATGACTTCAACTCTCATTTTTCTTATCATAATAATGAGTTCTCCCATGGATTATTCTATTTCAAATGTTATTCTTACCATCTATAAGATTATAATTATGAAGAATGTCATCACTTTCAAGTGGAAGGTGAAGACACAATAAAATATGAAAATAAAGATTCATTATAGTAGGAGCAACTAGTAGAAGTAAATGAGGTAAAACATGAGGATGATACCATCGTTCTCTACTCACACTCTTATGGGGATACAATACCACCATAATATCAAGGCACAATGATTTATTAAATGATAACATGCTATTGTGTTGATTGATTTAGGTCACACATAATTTTATAAATAGTAAGACAAGTCCTTGGGATTATATATCAATACTACAAGTCAAGATAAATTTCAAGTCTTAATTGTAAATGGAGAATTGCTTAGTGTGTGGGTTTAATGGTTAAACTTAATATCTAAACAGGGGATTATACTTGGTTAAACAATCCATTTTCCATAAACCTAGATAGTTTATATGTCATCTTGGAAGCATAATGACTATCTCAATTTGATGATGTTACTATTAATCTAAAAAATAATATTTCAAATGTATAAAGAAGGTGATGCGTGTCGTTAATAACATCATTTAATATTTATGATTTATCAAATCTGGGGTGGTGTCCAAGGCTATCTATGATAGAAGGCTTGGGCAGATTATGATTTAGATATTTATATGACAAGCATTTGTTTGGTGAAACAAATATTGGTTTAGCCTTTTTGGTGTCACACTAAACCTAGTCTACAGAATGGAAACTAAATTAACTTGCAAGAATTTAAAACTACTTCTAGGACTTGGAATGGAAAACTAGTTACAGTTGCAAAAATGAAATTGTAGGAATGTAAAAGTTGTTGAATTGAAACCTAATCTACTCTTGTAGAACTTGAAATGATAAAATTAAAATGTTTCTAGAAAGGAAACAATCATGCTAAAACACCTGTTAGTTTTTGATACAAAGGGTTGTTAGGGTTCTATTACAGTGACTAATAGCAAAATGAAAGCTGCTAAAAACTTAACAAAAGTTGCTAAAATAGGGGAAAACAAAGGAAGATAGAAATGCTGCAATTTTATGCTAATTATCCAATCACACAAATAGGAAAACAAATGAAACACATGTCTATGCTACTTGGTTAGCTGACACACATATTGGTTGCATAAAAACATAACTAAAAACATGAAGACATCACACTAATTTGAAATAGGGGATTAGTGCATTAAACAACAAGAAATGGAAATTGACAACTATCTTGCTAATTTTGCTGCAGTAAAGTTATCAAAAAAATGTATCATAACAGTCTTACTTATAGGACTGAAAGTGGGCCCTTGATTACTGATATAGAATAAGGTAAAGAAGTGTTGTTAACTACTTAGAATTCACACTCACTCATAAACAAAAGATGACTGAAAAACTGCACTTTATTTCTGTCAAAACATGTTGAACTATTATAGGAAAATATTGCACTATGTCAAATCCTATTTGCTGCTACTACCTACTCTCTACTATCTATTAGCTCAACCAATGAGGGATATGTGTTATTTATAATGTCCTATTACATATGCCTTGTGCTCAAATTAGTTGTGTTGCTATTTTACAGTGATTTGCCAATCAGTTCTAAAATTAACCTAGTCTAAATTAAGATAATATATGCTGCAACAATGTTCATTGGTCCTTGATATGCATCTCCAATGGTGGGAGTGAGTTGGAGGAGGTTAGAAATGGTCTTATACACCTATTTCCATATTAAAATATCCTTTACCTACTGTTCTGGGTGCTAAATCATCTATTTGGTTAAAACTGGCTACTTTCCCCCTCATTTCGGAGCTTCTTTAGAATATCTGGCTGTGTAACATAATTTATGATCAAAAGCTATTAAAATGGCCTATAAAGTAGGTTTAACTAGATAGAAAATATCTCCTATCCCTCAAAATTTATATCCAATAAGTTTTGCACGTCAATTTTGTCAAATTCCAAGCCATGCCATTCATTAACAACTCGCTAAAATTTGTATGACTGTGTCCTACATTTTATAGATTTCCTACATAGTTTTAAGAGATTGGTGCCAGTTTGCAATTTACATCAATTGGAATATGGTAAAAATATTCAAATACCATTATGAAGGCATACACCTTAGCACACATCATTCTGCTACTAAAATTACACCTTTTATTCACTAGATAACCAAACTAAAACAGTGCAACAGTGGTGCAAAACTGTCCCTAATTTGTTATGCCCTATTTATATTTGTTTAGACCATGTGGGAATGCATTCAAGTGGGTCATATGTATTATTTGGTCCATATGAACACATTCCATGCATTTTCCCATGCTTTGCTTGACAACTTTAAGGTTATCCTTTAATGTAACAACTTGCTATTTTTGTATGTTGCACAAAACTTATCACTGCCCTATTTTGCAATAGATATAATTTTGATGCTATATCACTTAAAATTTTTGGTTTTGAAATGGGATGACACTTCAAATATTCTAGAGTTAGCCAAATATCTGAACATGCTTATTTGATTTATTTTTCTATGCAATTTTCACCAACAAAATCATGTCAAAAATAGTCACAAAATGTAGAAAACTGTCAAAATAGGGGTATAGTGTTCCTAACATAAAATCATGCAAAAACTTAACAAATAACATATTCTAATAACTATTTGACAATTAACTTTGTTATGCTTTGTAATATGGCAATTTTATATATGTCAAACATAGTGCAAAAATGAGGTATTTCTGGGCCTCATCAGAAGGGAAGAGTCATTTGTCTTTAAGGAATCCAACCCCCTCCATAAAAGGTGGTTAGTTCTCATAGCATGGAAAATATATTTTAAAAAGGTAGTTGTGGATTATGTGCTTGAGTTAATTGTATAGAAACATCTGTCTTGAAGTTGCTTATTTCAAATATTCCTTTGGATTTATAGAATATTATGTATTGCTATGAGGAGGTCTTTAGTGATTCGATGGGTATTCTCATAAATGTACACATGATCATGCCATCTAATTTATTCTAGGAATTAAATATCCTAATGTGTGTCCTTGCAACTATCTCTAGCCCCAAAAGTAAAAAATTGAAAAGCTAGTTTAGGAAATATTGGAGCAAGGAATCATCTATCCAAGCATAAATCCATACTCCTCTTTGGTGGTGATGGTATGATGCAAGGATAATTCATAGTGCATGTGTCCTAATTTTTATCTTCTCAACCAGATCACTATCAAAGATAAGTTTTCTATCCCTATTATAAATGATTTTTTGGATGAATTAGCATGGAGATAGATACTTTATAAAACTAGACTTGCATTATGGGTTTCATAAAATTAGGATTAGGAAAGAGGATATCCCTAAGACTACTCTTCATACATATAAGGGTCATTATGAGTTCCTAGTCATGCCTTTTGGTCATACTAATGCTCCTTCCACTTTTCATAGTCTTATGATATTTTTCTTTCATCCTTTTCTTTGTAAGTTTGTCCTAGTTTTCTTTGATGATATTTTAGTTTATAACAAGTCATTGGAGGATTTTATAGTTCATATAGACAAAATTATTCACCTACTATAAAGGGATTTTTTTTTTGTCTAAAAGTCCAAATGTTTCTTTGGGGTCAAGGAAGTAGAACACTAGGGATATATAGTAACGTAGGAAGGAGTCATGGTATATCCTAACAAGATCAAAACTATGAAATATTATCCCTTGCCCAAATCCCTTAAACAAGTCCATGGGATTTTAAAACTCATGGGCTACCATAGATTTTTTTTGTAACTATGGTAATATTGTCACTCCCCACACTAAAAACTATGCATTTATTTTGTATGAAGCTACTTCCCAAGCCTTACAAGCCCTCAAAGAAGCTATGTGTACCACTCCTATTGTAGAAAATTTTAACTTTAGCAAGCCTCTTATCATTAAGTGTGATGCTTTTGGCATAGGTATTAGAGCTATTTTGATGCAAGATGGAAACTTATTAGCCTTTGAAAGTAAGAAAATTTTGGGCAAGAATTTGGGACAATCCACTTATGAGAAGGAACTATTAACTATTGTACATGTCAAGAGAAATTAAGGTCTTATTTGTTGTGATGTCATTTTAATATCAAGACCAAATATTGCAACTTAAAGCATATTTTATAATTATGTCTTTTATACCTTGAACAAAATAAATGGATGGACAACCTCTTCGATTATGATTTTATCACTAAATACAAAAAATAAAAGGAGAATGTGGTGGTTGATGCCTTGTCTCACAAGTATGAGGATGTTTTTGCTATCAATTCCATCTCTAGTCCTCTTTCATAATGGTTTTTTCAACTTTGGTGATAAGGAATCATGTCCATAATATAAATATTTAGTAATGAATAGTTGTAGGCCACCTGTAGGCCACCTTATAGATAAACCTCAATATTTAATATGCTCATGGTTTTTGGGGTCATGGTTTTCCCGAAATATGATTTATATTAGGCATTCAATGCCTATAAATATGTTTATGAATAAAAATAATTCTATTTTCATGTCATTTTCCAAAAAACCACGAGCATACTAAATATTGAGAGCTATCTAGAATGTGGCCTACAATTTGCATACAAATATGCATTATTAGATATTTATATTATGGTACATGATTTCTTATCATTTAGAAAGATTGGATTTTTGACCGTGAGACTATATGGACCATTCAAGAAAGGAAGGTGGATTCATCACTGGATTCTTGTTTCTCATATACTGATGAAGTGTTTCACAAAAAGGATCACATTTATCTTCCTCAGTGTTCAAGTATTAAGTCAAATATTATCTAAGAATTACATTCATCTTCTTTGGATAGACATTTAAGATTCTTGAAAATATACCAATGGTTGAAGCAATTTTTTCTTAGAAATAATTAAAAGCAAAAATCAAGACATTTATGGTCAAGTGTGAGGTGTGTTAGCATAACAAAGGGGAAACAATTAAATCTCCTGGATCATTGCAACTCTTTCCTATCCCTAACCACTAATGGAATCACATATCCATGGATGTCATTGAGGACATTCTCAAATTTGAGGGAAAAATGGTGATCTTTGTGGTAGTATATTACCTTTCCAAGTATGCTGATTTTTGTGCATTATAGCATCCCTATTCAAAAAGTAAGATGGATATGGTATTTATTGATTATGTTTTTAAATTACATGGTATGCCCAAAATCATTATGAGTGACCATGACCATGTCTTCACTAGTAACTATTGGAAATGATTATTTTGTCTTAGGGGTACCAAGTTGAGTATATCTTGTTCCTATCACCCTCAATAAAAAGGTTAGATAGAGATTATTAATAAATGTTTAAGTACTTACCTTCATTATTTTGATCAAGACAAGAAATATCACTAGATTCAGTGGCTCTCATTAGCTAAATGACAGCACAATACTTCATACCATTCATCCCTCAAGATGTCCCCACTTGAAGTATTGTATGGTCAAAAACCTCCATCAATGGTAGACTATGTTCTAGGATCCTCCAAGGTTACCCAAGTAGATGATTTGTTATATCAATGATAGATTTTACTTTAGCTTCTTAAATATAATTTGACATTGAACCAAAATTGTATGAAGCAACAATAGGATTCACACCATTCGAAATGACAATTTACCATAGGAGATATGGTATTTTTATGCCTACAACACTACAAGTAATTGTCCTTGAAGACTAAGTCTAGTTAGAAGTTGGCTCTTCAATTTTATAGGCCCTACAAGGTGGTTCATCACACTAGTGAAGTGGAATATAAGTTAGATATTCCACCATATTCCTGCATCCATCCTATATTTCATGTATCTTATCTAAAATAGGTTTTTTTCTAGAAGGTGTAGTCCTAGATGGAGCTTCTAGTTCTCAATGAAGAAGGTCAAATCAATATTTAGACTAAAGTAGTGTTGTAGTCTAGAGATCTTCGTATTTAGTATCAAAATTTTTAATATTTCCTCATCAAGTGGTAGGACCTTCCAAAAGAAGATGCTATGTGGGAGCCTGAGAACATTTTCTAATATTTTTATAGCTTTGAGGAGAAAGCTTCTGATGGGGGATCCATGTAATGACTCGAATATTTTCATGTTGGGTATTTTTATTTTCAATTAGCTTAGGCCCTACATTTATATAGTTGTCCATTGAGCATTAGGTTAGGGTTAATGATTATTTTAATCTATAAATAGGAAGAGTTAGGTGGTAGGAGATCATATTCCATATTCAAATATTAGTCACATATATTGTGCATATGAGACTTTGCCCTCTTCAAGTGGTTACAAGACATTGCCTTCTCTAAGTGGATAAGGATTTAAATTGATTTGAATTTGGAATTTGATTATTGCATATTTGATTTTGTAGCAACTGCTATTGCTATAACTCTCAAAGTTTTTTATAACAAATAATATAACTTAAATTTTTATTAAATCAACATTAATATCATAATTTAAATGTTAATAGATCAATTATGGGTCTATAGTAACTGTTAATAATTGTTAAATGTAATTCTTATCATAGGAGTATTTTAATGTAGGTTCTATGTTGTTGATGATGTAATTGATGCATTTAAAATTTATTATCAGGATGGTGGTACTCCAAAAATTCCTCACCAAATAAATACTAAAAAATTTCTAGTATATGATCTTGGAAGTGCATACAAGGATAAGTTAAGGTCATCAACTATGTATAGGATAGTAATTTTTTAAGGGGATGACTCAACTAATGGCTAAATAGTATTGATATTTCTAGTAGTAGTGGAAGGAATAGTCCTATAATTGTTGAAAATATAATTTTATTTCTACTAGGAGATGAATATCCTTGTAACGACACTCTAGAATTTGGATTTACATATTCTTTATTTGGTTTTAGATGGATTTGATTAGGTATTGTTATAAAATGATGTTGTGTTCATCAAATGGATAGTCATGGTAAATATTTATAAATGGTGATATATTCCATTAGTGTACCTAAATATAGTGAGAGGAGAAAGGATTTCAATCCAATTCTTGAAAAGAGGTGAAACAAATGGAATGCACGTTGGAAATTTCCTTGGTACTAAAGACTCAAAAAAATATTCTAACTCTTGTAGCCTTAAACACTCTGCTAAAATACTCAAATAATATAGTCAAATTTAATCCATCATTTTCATGGCCATGGTGTCAATCATTGATAATATATGTCATCCACTAACATGGATAAGTTATTGACCTGTTACTAGGGATCAATAGCATAAGTATTAATACTTTTGAGGTTAATAATTGGAGTAGTTGGGTATTTCTAGTTGCTATGTAACATGAAGTAAGAATTTATATTTTTAGTCTATTATAGTTCTTTCCTTGTAAGAAAATGTGGTTGACAAAAATTGTCTTATAAAATATGCAAGAAAATACTATTTTATTTGATGAAGGACTAAAAACATCTTCAACTTTAACACAATTTTGCAAATTTGTAATTGCATAATTTTACTATGAATTTCAATTTAGGTAATAAGAATGAAGTAATAGTAGGAAAGGAAGTCTACTTGTTAGTCCTTTTGAAATTTATTAGCAATTATAGAGATATACTAGATATAATATTGTGAATATTACATTATGCTGACATATTCACCTTATGATTATGAATGTTATGAGAAATTGAAAACTAGTTGTAACTCCCAACCTTGTACCTTATTGATTTCACATGTATATATAATTCTATCATATCAATGCAAATATTGATTATAATACTTAAATTTATTTTGTGTTTCTTACATTTGGTATTAGAGTAGGTTAATATCAAATTGAAGCTTTAACTTATGAAGGTGATCTACTTGTTAAGGAGTAGGATAAACCTCTTAAATTTTGTGATATCATGTTGCTATTGGAGAAAGAAACAAGCACAAGTTCAAGTAAGGAGAAGACCTTGTCAATTGGATATTTTTTTATTCCTATTGATGTTTGTAGGTATTTCAAGCATTTATTTAATCTCAAAGGACTTATAGAACCATCTAAGAAAAAATTAGCTCATGCCAAAAGAGTTGTCACAAAATTGATTACTATAATATGGTGCAAGAAATGCATCATTTAAAAAATAAGTCATCTAGAGCATTACATTGGAGTTTTAATGAGTTGGAAATTATTTTTATTTTATTTTAAATATTTTTGCCTTGGTTTATGCTGGAGATGTACATGAGTAGAGCAAGATAAAAATTACATGAATAGGTATTCTAAAGTTTATACCTAGAAGAGTCATCTAATTGTGCTATTTGCAAAATATTATCATTTAAAGTTGCTATCTAGAAGAGCCATATGATATTGTCATCTAGAGTTATCATCTGGAGCTACTTCCATCTAGACTAGCTACTATCTAAAGCTATTGTTTGGATATGTTTCTATCTAGAGTTATCGTTTGAAACAACTATCATTTGGAGATACTTGTTGGAGTTGTTATTAGGTAGAGTTATCATTTGGAGCTATTATCTAGCTAAAGGGTTGTGATGCAAATTAATATAACCTATTACTTGTTGTTTATAAGGAGGAAAGTATTGATCTATTGCATGTAAATAAAAATAATCTAAAAATAGAAAGGAGACACCAATATGTTTAAATAAATAAATAATAAATAATAAATAATAAATAATAAATAATAAATAATAAATAATAAATAATAAATAATAAATAATAAATAATAAATAATAAATAATAAATAATAAATAATAAATAATAAATAATAAATAATAAATAATAAATAATAAATAATAAATAATAAATAATAAATATATTCTCGTGCTCTATGGGAAGGCTCTTTGAAGCCTTTAAAAATAATTTTATTTTTATTGTTACTATATACATGTGAGAGGATGGTGATTTAACATTTTTATAACATTGGAATGTTGACAAAATATTCCTTAAACTTCAATTTGGAGTGAGAAGAAATAACCCCACCCTTGATTTTTTGCCTTGCAAGATCCTACTATTTTCTTGTAGTTAGAGGAATTGATCATTGCATGAATATAGGCTTATATATACTTGCTAGAAATTTATTTTTAAGACCATTCTAGTGGAATTATTTGTATGTATGTTTGTGAAGATTTATCGTGGATATTAATTTTCCAAAGATATTATTGCCTGATTAACAATTCTTGAAAGGTGACAACTATTTTGCATGGAAGAAAAAGTTGAATATTCACCTGGAGTTTGAAGAATTATGATGAGAAGTATTTGACATTGTGCAAAGATATACTACTAACCTAGATGAACAATGACAATTTGACAAAGTTGATCAAAAAATCTAGAAGGATGTTTGTAATAGATTACTATGTTGTGAGCCTCCTATAAGCATTAAGTAAAGTTGTCAATTATGATGTGCTTGATACAATAGTGCTATATGTAGTACCACCAATGTTTAGTATTTTGGTAACAACTCTAAACATGATGAATCAAAGTCTCATTTTTGAGACTTACAAATTTGGTTCAATGGGAGGAAGTGATTAAAAAGACAAATACTAAATATGAACATGTTTGCTCATGCATAAAAAATACAAGAAACTAATAAAATTAAAGAAATATGGTAGAATTCCTAATAAGCACTAGAACTAGCAAAAATACAAGGTCAAAAATAATAATAACATCAAGGAAAAAGAAACATCACATGTTTAATCTATCAAAAACTTGAATACATCCTTTATTAAGTGTTGGTATAACATATTATCACAAGGATCATCTAAGAAACCATCAAAGATTCATCAAGAGACAAGTAGAAGAGTTCTCATTTAAAAATGAGGAATGTACCTCAATGACAACTTGGAAATGTAGCTGAGAATGTTAATTATGATGTAGAAGTATAAGACTATGTATTTTTAGTTCAATCTCTTGATATTATTTCTAAATAAATCCCAATTTTATATGTTTATTTAGGAGGTACAAGACACATGATAGGCTAAAATTAATGGTTTATGATCCTTGACCATTAATCTTATCATGAGCAAGTAATACTTAGTGACAATTTGACATACACCATTGTTGGAATTAATAATGTGTGATTATATCTTGGAGAGTATTATTATCTAACTCAAATTATTTATGTGCTTGGCCTCATGAAGAAAATATTTTTTATGAATTGATTGCTTGATCACAATTTACATGTTTAATTTTTGAAAATAGGTGTAAATAAACTCTTTCTCATTCTAGAGAAATCTAGAGTTTTGATGATCATTGCTCATTCTATTGGCATAGGCAATATGTTTTAGCTTGTGTTTGTAATGTAATATAACCAAGAATTGAATACTAAGGTAGATGAATTTGCATCACCATGGTACAAGCAATTTGGACATATAAGCTTTGGACATTTGAAATCACTCCTACATCATGACATGGTACATGGGTTTTCATATATGTTGAAGCCTACAATGAATTTTGTATGAGTTTTTTTACCATGAAGAAACACTCAGATCCATTTGTTTCAAGAAATCATAGAGTGGTTGATCCACTCAACTTGGTGGATACCAATCTATATGGACCCATGGATATGAGTTTCAATAGATGTAGATATTTTTAATTGTTCATTGATAATTATAAAAGATGAATAAGGGAATATTTTCTAAAGATAAATAATGAAACTTTATGATATTTATAGGAGTTTAAAGCTTGTGTAGAGAATATTGTTGGTCATTCCATTTATATAATCTAATCAAGTCGAGGGGGGGTATACTGGTAATCAAAATTTTTCTTTCTTGAAGCAATATGACATTAAACAAAAATTGATAAATACCTACATGCCTAAAAAAAATGGAGTTATAGAGTTAAAGTTATACTATTCAAGGGATGGTATTATGTATGTTATGTGATGCCAATTTGGAACTATAATTTTGGGCAAAATTTATTCATATTGTAGTCTACTTACTAAACTACACACCCACACTTCCATTAACAGTTGTATAACCTAAAGAGGTAAGAATATAAAATAAACCTTCCATGTCACAAATCCACATGTTTGGATGCACTACATTCTTGATGTGGGAATAAAGAATGAAGCTAGATATCTCATTATACATAGTGCTTAAATAGAAAAAAAAAAATAATCAAAGAGGTTACAACCAACTACAAAAAATTGCTATGTAGGGACAACCACCTGTAACAAACATGGATGCAAACAAAACAACAATCTACTAGAGATAAAAATAGTCTCAACATCAAATATAGTGCATCCTAACAACTAATAAGCCATAAACATATATGAGCATGATATATCTCATGTGAATACAATGCAAGTGAATAATTTAGACTTAGAAATAAGCCTAAAGTCAAATATTTTCCTCATCATTCCTATCTACTATAGAAGCATTGGATCCCAATGATCTTAGAAAATCTAAGTCATGAGCCATCTAGTGTTGAAAGATCTAGTGATATTGGCATGGAAGCTGATTGTTGTGGATGACAAGATATGATGTGGAAGAACCTTACCAAGTGTGATGAGTCTTTGTGTCAAAAGCTCTATCTATATCAAGCAAAAGGTAAAATTAAGGTACCACATATGTTGAGTGGTTGATGATAGGCTCAGTCTCTAGAGTAGAATCTTGATATGGATTAAGAAGGTTAACATTAATAATGTTATGTATGCTAAGATGTGTTGGAAGGTCCAAGTGAAAGATATTCTTAAAGACCTGTTGAATGATGGTATATGAACCATAGTTAAGAGACTTGATCTTGCTATGTGCTTTCTCTAAAAAGTGTTGTTTTTCCAAATAAAGCCATACTCTATCTTCAATCTAAAATAGATGAGTAATGCAATGTTTATCCATCTCTCTCTTTTTTTGTTACTAAGTATTCTACAAGATTTGTGTTACTTTGGTCAGAAGGCTCTATAAATGTTGAATGAAAGGAGCTGCCTTATCTTGTTCCTTCTCCATGTGTGTAGTAGTTGGAGAGGGCAATGCTAAGGGTAACTCATATGGAGCAAGTGGCTAAAACCCAAGAAAAATCTCAAAGGATGAATGTGTTATAGAATTACAGACTACTTGATTGTAGGCATACTCAATGTGCATGAGGTTCAAATACCACTTTGCTATAGAAGAGTGGTGATAGATCCTCAAGTTCTACACAAATGTGTGATTGACCACTTTAGTATACCAATCTATTTGCATATGAAAAGCCATGGAAAAGTTAAGAGAAACCTTCAAAATATTCCATGAGGATCTCAACAAATGTCCCACAAATACTCTTGAAGAAAAGTTGTGCTAAGTCTAGTGTAGTGCTAGTATTTCAACAAGGAATGAACTTAGCCATTTTGCTAAACTAGTCCATAATCATAAAAACACAGTCATGTTGCCAAAATGTCATGGGGAAACCATTCACCAAGTTCACTAAGATGCTTTCCCAAGGATGAGAAAGAACAAACATGGGAACACTTAGGACAAATTTCCTATTTGCTGATTTGGAGTGACAATAAATGCCACATTGTCTCAAAAACTATAGCACATCCATTTGAATTTGAGGCTAGTAAAAGAACCATTGTAGATGGTGACGTGTTTTCTATTTTATAAAATATCCTCCATAAAGTGTTGAATACGCTTCTTTGAGGAGAGAAAAACTATGCTATTATGGAACACAAAGCTTATCCAACTTATACAAAAGTCCATCCTTCATGTAGAAATCCTGAAATAGACTTAGGTCTGAGGAGGAGGGGTGTATAAGATGATGATAAACTTTGCCAAATTTGGGATCAAGAGCATATAGTGCAGGCCAATTTTAGAATCCAACATGAGAGGTGGTCACAAATATCAAGGCTTGAGCTATTGGTGGATGACTCAAAAAATTTACCATTGTGTTGCTTATTCCCTTCTTAAATTTGATTAGCAAATGAAATTGTTGAAAGTATGTGGTCCATTTCAAATACCTAGTTTCCTCAATATTGTTTTGGGATCAGAGAAACTTAAGAGGCATATGATATATGTGGACAATTATTTTCTTACCCAAAAGGTAATGCCTCCAATACTTGATTACTTGCACCAAAGCATACAACTCTTTATCATATGTGGAGTAGTTCATGTTAGCAGCTAAAAATATCTTAGAGTAATATCCCATAGGATGACCATTTTGCTTCAACACCACTCCAAGTGCAAACTATGATATGCTTATCTCTATCTCAAAGGGTTGAGAGAGGTCTAGAAGGAAAAGGATAGGGGTAGTACATAATCTATGTTTCAATGATCAAAGGCACAAGCACAGTCCTTTGTCTAATAAAAATTACTTTGCATTTAGTGAGATGATGCAAAGGTGTTGTTATGGTAGAGTAGTTAGGAATGAACTAATGATAGAAATTCAAAAGCCCAAAGAATCTTCTAAGTTCAATGATTGTGGAAGGAGTTGGCCAATATTGAATAACTTCTACTTTAGAAATATCTACATGGACACCTTGCTGATTAATTATAAAGACAAGATAAGAGATGAATGTTTGACCAAATGAGCATTTTAGAAGGTTGGATTCTTTTGAAGCATGTGGAGAACCTGATCTAGGTGTTCTAGATGTACCTTCCAAGTAGATGAATACACAAGGATGTCATCCAAATATATGATAATGCATTTATCCAAGTTGTCCCTGAATACTTCTCTCATCAATCTCATGAAGCTTGTAGGAGCATTCATGATACCAAAGGGCATGACCAACCATTCAAAATGTCCAAAATTAGTCTTGAATGTTATTTTCCAAGTATCTACTACTTGAAATCGAACCTGATGGTATCCAATCTTGAGATCAATTTAAAAAAAAAAAATTGCTCCCTACAATTGATCCAAAAAGTCATCAATCTTTGGAAGAGGGTATCTATTTTTTATGGTGATCTTGCTCAAAGCATGAAAATCAATAATCGATCTCCAATAACCATATTTCTTGAGCATCAAAAGGATAGGATATGCATGAGGAGAAGTGCTTGGTTTGATGAACCATTTTTCCAACAAATCATGAATTTATCTCTTGATCTCATCTATCTATAGGACTGATTGTCTATACATAGGTGTATTTTGGAGAGAGACACTTGGAATGATTTCTATGCTATGATTAATATCCCTCTCAAGAGGTAGAGTGGTAGGTTTATTGAACACATACTCATATAAGTGCATAACTTTTTGAAGTGAATCTTTCTTGTTATGATTCTTAAGAGGTGCTTAGTCATCATTATTTATGGGCCTTGTGAATATAAGAACCGATTCTTATTCTTGATTAACCACTTTGCATGCTTATCTGCAACTTAGAACCAAATTTATGGTTCATTTAGTACATTCCACCAAGTATGATTTATTGTGCAATTTTAAGGTGTATGTGTTCTCATAGGCATTATAGGTAACTTTCCTATCGTATTAATAGGGTTTCCCAAGCAACAAGCCATAACAATCCATATCAGTTACGTTACATGTTACCTTATCCATAAATTTACTACCAAAGGAAAAATACATGGTGCATGTGTATGATGCAACATTATGCATAGCGACGAAACTTCACCATTGGGGCAAAAAAACCCATTTTTGAAAATTCAAAATCGTAAAATTTTTGAGACCTGGACGTCGACCATGTAGCTGGAATTTTTGGGAAAAAATAAATTTTCGATGTCGGTTAGTTGTCCTTTGATGAGAGTATCACGAATATTTTAAAAAATTTGTAAGTAATGCCGCCTAAATAAAGTACCTTTTTAGCCCTAAAATTTTAGAATTTCTAAAGTATCCCACCAAACTTGCCAAGTATGCCTTTATATATAATTAACACCCTAGGGAAAATACCTACACAATTCTTTACAACATCGAACCTTTTCTACTGCCGTCTACAACAAATTCAGCAACCTAATGGAATAGTGTCATGTTCTGCAACTGTACGAAAATAATTCTGCAATCGACCGAAATATTGTCCTTCTCTACAGCTGGACGAAACTAATTCTATAGCCGGTCGGAAACTTTCGGCCACTACCGTGCAACTAGACAGAGTTTTTTATGCTTTTGGATACAACCGTGCAATCAGGTGGGTCTTTATGCCATCGAAACCATTTCTAAATTCGAACACTTCCATGCAACCAAACAGAACCATTTATGAATTTGGACACTTTTGTGCAATCGAGCGAAACCATTTCTAAATTTGAACACTTTCGTGTAACCGAGCGAAATCATTTCTAAATCCAAACACTTTTGTGCAACCAGACGGAACCATTTCTAAATCCGAACACTTTTGTGCAATCGAAAAGAACCATTTTTGAATCTAGACACTTTCATGCAACTAGGTGGACCTGTGTTTACTAGTATCATTGTCTGCATGTGAATGAAACCAGTATCTCTGCATACGGATAAAATATCTTTTAGCACCAGGTTCTCTATCACTTCTCTGTTTTTCTTTATATTGCCATGTTCTACTTGTTATTTTTCCAGGTTTTGAATGTCATTGCTCTGTTGAGTCTGTTCTCTTATTTTTCTTTGTTTTGTCATTGCTTTGTTGAGTCTGTTCCCTTGTTTTCTCTGTTTTTCTTTGATTCTTAGTTTTAATTAAGATCTTTTTTTATTGCTAATATTATACATAAGTAAATGCTTTGGTTCTCTATTGACATATTGATGCTCTTTTTCTCTGTTAGAGTGCTTTCACTAGAATAATAACTAGTGGTATAAACTGATAAAATCACAATAAATAATGGCAAGAAAAAAGTATGTATAATTTACTACCCAACAATTGTTTATTCTATTTACAATAATATCTAAAGGCCTCCAGAAAATACACCCTCTTTAACTTTTTTTTGTCATTAGTAAATTGTCACTCAGTGATGGAAATAAGGACACCAAATATTTTGCTAAAAATATTATCCTCAAATATTTTAGCCTTACCAAGTGTGATGAGTCTTTGTGTCAAAAGCTCTATCTATATCAAGCAAAAGGTAAAATTAAGGTACCACATATGTTGAGTGGTTGATGATAGGCTCAGTCTCTAAAGTAGAATCTTGATATGGCTTAAGAAGGTTAACATTAATGATGTTATGTATGCCAAGATGTGTTGGAAGGTCCAAGTGAAAGGTATTCTTAAAGACTTGTTGAATGATGGTATATGAACCATAGTTAAGAGACTTGATCTTGCTATGTGCTTTCTCTAAAAAGTGTTGTTTTTCCAAATAAAGCCATAATCTATCTTCAATCTAAAATAGATGAGTAATGCAATGTTTATCCATCTCTCTCTTTTGTTGTTACTAAGTATTCTACAAGATTTGTGTTACTTTGGTCAGAAGGCTCTATAAATGTTGAATGAAAGGAGCTGCCTTATCTTGTTCCTTCACCATGTGTGTAGTAGTTGGAGAGGGCAATGCTAAGGGTAACTCATATGGAGCAAGTGGCTGAAACCCAAGAAAAATCTCAAAGGATGAATGTGTTATAGAATTACAGACTACTTGATTTTAGGCATACTCAATGTGCATGAGGTTCAAATACCACTTTGCTATAGAAGAGTGGTGATAGATCCTCAAGTTCTACACAAGTGTGTGATTGACCACTTTAGTATACCAATCTATTTGCATATGAAAAGCCATGGAAAAGTTAAGAGAAACCTTCAAAATATTCCATGAGGATCTCAACAAATGTCCCACAAATACTCTTGAAGAAAAGTTGTGCTAAGTCTAGTGTAGTGCTAGTATTTCAGCAAGGAATGAACTTAGCCATTTTGCTAAACTAGTCCATAATCATAAAAACACAGTCATGTTGCCAAACTGTCATGGGGAAAACATTCACCAAGTTCACTAAGATGCTTTCCCAAGGATGAGAAAGAACAAACAAGGGAACACTTAGGACCAATTTCCTATTTGCTGATTTGGAGTGACAATAAATGCCACATTGTCTCAAAAACTATAGCACATCCATTTGCATTTGAGGCTAGTAAAAGAACCATTGTAGATGGTGACGTGTTTTCTATTTTATAAAATATCCTCCATAAAGTGTTGAATACGCTTCTTTGAGGAGAGAAAAACTATGCTATTATGGAACACAAAGCTTATCCAACTTATACAAAAGTCCATCCTTCATGTAAAAATCCTGAAATAGACTTAGGTCTGAGGAGGAGGGGTGTATAAGATGATGATAAAATTTGCCAAATTTGGGATCAAAAGCATATAGTGCAGGCCAAGTTTAGAATCCAACATGAGAGGTGGTCACAAATATCAAGGCTTGAGCTATTGGTGGATGACTCAAAAAATTTACCATTGTGTTGCTTATTCCCTTCTTAAATTTGATCAACAAATGAAATTATTGAAAGTATGTGGTCCATTTCAAATACCTAGTTTCCTCAATATTGTTTTGGGATCAGAGAAAATTAAAAGGCATATGATATATGTGGACAATTATTTTCTTACCCAAAAGGTAATGCCTCCAATACTTGATTACTTGCACCAAAGCATACAACTCTTTATCATATGTGGAGTAGTTCCTCTTAGCATCTAAAAATATCTTAGAATAATATCCCATAGGATGACCATTTTGCTTCAATACCACTCCAAGTGCAAAATATGATATGCTTATCTCTATCTCAAAGGGTTGAGAGAGGTCTAGAAGGAAAAGGATAGGGGTAGTACATAATCTATGTTTCAATGATCAAAGGCACAAGCATGGTCCTTTGTCTAATAAAAAATTACTTTGCATTTAGTGAGATGATGCAAAGGTGTTGTTATGGTAGAGTAGTTAGGAATGAACTAATGATAGAAATTCAAAAGCCCAAAGAAGCTTCTAAGTTCAATGATTGTGGAAGGAGTTGGCCAATATTGAATAACTTCTAATTTAGAAATATCTACATGGACACCTTGCTGATTAATTATAAAGCCAAGATAAGAGATGAATGTTTGAGCAAATGAGCATTTTAGAAGGTTGGCTTATTTTGAAGCATGTGGAGAACCTGATCTAGGTGTTCTAGATGTACCTTCCAAGTAGATGAATACACAAGGATGTCATCCAAATATATGATAATGCATTTATCCAAGTTGTCCCTGAATACTTCTCTCATCAATCTCATGAAGCTTGTAGGAGCATTCATGATACCAAAGGGCATGAACAACCATTCAAAATGTCCAAAATTAGTCTTGAATTTTATTTTCCAAGTATCTACTACTTGAAATCGAACCTGATGGTATCCACTCTTGAGATCAATTTAAAAAAAAAAATTGCTCCCTACAATTGATCCAAAAAGTCATCAATCCTTGGAAGAGGGTATCTATTTTTTATGGTGATCTTGCTCAAAGCATGAAAATCAATAATCGATCTCCAATAACCATATTTATTGAGAATCAAAAGGATAGGATATGCATGAGGAGAAGTGCTTGGTTTGATGAACCATTTTTCCAACAAATCATGAATTTATCTCTTGATCTCATCTATCTATAGGACTGATTGTCTATACATAGGTGTATTTTGGAGAGAGACACTTGGAATGATTTCTATGCTATGATTAATATCCCTCTCAAGAGGTAGAGTGGTAGGTTTATTGAACACATACTCATATAAGTGCATAACTTTTTGAAGTGAATCTTGCTTGTTGTGATTCTTAAGAGGTGCTTAGTCATCATTATTTATGGGCCTTGTGAATATAAGAACCAATTCTTATTCTTGATTAACCACTTTGCATGCTTGTCTGCAACTTAGAACCAAATTTATGGTTCATTTAGTACATTCCACCAAGTATGATTTATTGTGCAATTGTAATGTGTATGTGTTCTCATAGGCATTATAGGTAACTTTCCTATCGTATTAATAGGGTTTCCCAAGCAACAAGCCATAGCAATCCATATCAGTTACGTTACATGTTACCGTATCCATAAATTTACTACCAAAGGAAAAATACATGGTGCATGTGTATGATGCAGCATTATGCATAGCGGCGAAACTTCACCATTGGGGCAAAAAAACCCATTTTTGAAAATTCAAATTCGCAAAATTTTCGAGACTCGGACGTCGACCATGTAGCTAGAATTTTTGGGAAAAAATAAATTTTTGATGTCAGTTAGCTATCCTTTGATGAGAGTATCACGAATATTTTAAAAAATTCGCAAGTAATGCCGCCTAAATAAAGTACCTTTTTAGCCCTAAAATTTTAGAATTTCTAAAGTATCCCACCAAACTCGCCAAGTATGCCTTTATATATAATTAACATCCTAGGGAAAATACCTACACAATTCTTTACAACATTGAACATTTTCTACTACCGTCTACAACAAATTCAGCAACCGAATGGAATAGTGTCATGTTCTACAGCCGCACGGAACTAATTCTGCAATCGACCGAAATATTGTCCTACTCTACAGCTGGATGGAACTAATTCTATAGCCGGTAGGACACTTTCGGCCACTATCGTGCAACTAGACGAAGTTTTTTGTGCTTTTGGATACAACCATGCAATCGAGTGGGTCTTTATGCCATCGAAACCATTTCTAAATTCGAACACTTCCATGCAACCAGACGAAACCATTTATGAATTCAGACACTTTTGTGCAACTAGACGAAACCATTTCTAAATCTGAACACTTTCGTGTAACCGAGCGAAATCATTTATGAATCCAAACACTTTTGTGCAACCGGACGAAACCATTTATGAATTTGAACACTTTTGTGCAACCGAAAAGAACCATTTTTGAATCCAGAGTCCAGGTGGACATGTGTTTACTAGTATCATTGTCTGCATGTGACTAAAACCAGTATCTCTGCATACGGATAAAATATCTTTTAGCACCAGGTTCTCTATCACTTCTCTATTTTTCTTTATATTGCCATGTTCTACTTGTTATTTTTCCAGGTTTTGAATGTCATTGCTCTGTTGAGTCTGTTCCCTTATTTTTCTTTGTTTTGTCATTGCTCTGTTGAGTCTGTTCCCTTGTTTTCTCTGTTTTTCTTTGATTCTTAGTTTTAATTAAGATCTTTTTTTATTGCTAATATTATACATAAGTAAATGCTTTGGTTCTCTATTGACATATTGATGCTCTTTTTCTCTATTAGAGTGCTTTCACTAGAATAATAACTAGTGGTATAAACTGATAAAATCACAATAAAGAATGGCAAGAAAAAAGTATGTATAATTTACTACCCAACAATTGTTTATTCTATTTACAATAATATCTAAAGGCCTCTAGAAAATACACCCTCTTTAACTTTTTTTTGTCATTAATAAATTGTCACCCAGTGATGGAAAGGACACCAAATCTTCTGCTAAAAATATTATCCTCAAATATTTTAGCCAAACTTCGAAATGCGACAAGTGAATGACATCTGTGCAAATTCAAGGTACAAATGATTTTTTACTTCCCAGTATGTGCTTGATTGAATATTTGTATATTATTTTGTAAATTTTTCATCCAATAATGATAAAAAATATTATGGTATCCTACTATGCAGAATACCTTGTCGATCCTGATATGCCTCCACTTGAAGATATTTCCCAAGAAGAGATGACTTTCATTGAAAATCCCCTTAGAAATGACATCCAACAAACACCTGATGACAACACGTAAAATGACATCACAATTGAAAATGAAAGTGATAAATCAAAATCATTACAAGTGTCAATTGAATCTTCAACCAAAAATTCTAAAAAAAGAAAAGCATCTCTCTGGATACTTGGAAGGGGATTTAGGAAAGAATGGGCAGAAATATTTTCCTGGCTTGAGCCTGTCATGACCGAGGATAACCAAATTGATGAAAAATAATGTAGATGAAAAATTTGTAGTTGGAGACTTGGTAAGGATCATAGGCTTCAAAACAAGATCAATACAATTGAAAAACATGTTGGCAAATGTTATGTTAAAGTTATAAAAAGTAATGGTGAAGTTAGTAAAGAAGTTAAGTGGAAATATGCATTAGAATGTATGCATTTAAGATATGCTATAGAATATGACAATCACTTAAAGCAACAACAATCTCTTGTTGAGAAAGGTGGAACAATTGAAGCCCAATTTGACAAATTACAGAAGACTATTTTAGCTTCAAAAAGTAAGCAATTTGCCATTGTTTACAATATTCTCAAGAAAGATAGACCGATGTTTTATTTTATTGATTATAAGCAGCTTTTATGCCTTTTTAATGTGCAAAATATTCCTAGTTCTCATTGGTTAGACCAAAGTGGTTGGGAAATGGTAAAATGTTTATCTTTGGTTGAGAAAGAAGACCTAAGGCAATAAGTAAAACTTGCCAAATTCATTTCACTTTCTATTGATGAGGTAATAGTTGTGGATAACACTTCTTGGATTTGCATGCATGTGTACACATTTCAAAATCATGTTAGAAGGCCTATTTGTTGAGAATACATACGATGTTGGAAAGTTCAAATGCAAAAAATATTTATAATGTTGTTGTTAAAAGTTTAAAGAATATTGTGGGAATGAATGATATAGACATTGCAACAAAGTTAATTTGTGTTGGAGCTGCTATTATGCAAGGTCACAGGTCTGGTCTTTGTGTTCGAATCCAAACCACAGTTGCACCATATATGATCCCCATTCATTGTATGGCTCATAGAGTAAATATTGCATATAATATTGTGAGCACATTTTCAAATGTTGCTAAAGTTGAAAACCTTGTTCGTGATATTCGTTCTTATTTCTCATTAAGTTCAAAAATATTTGCAAAGTTTTAGCAATTTGCACTAGGAGTTACAAAAGGGAAAAAATTGTTAAAATATGTGGATACAAGATGGATTTCACTGTTTCAACCTACTCAGAGAGTTTTGGCAGAATATCAATCACTAACAGGGTTTATGCATGCAAATTGCATAATAGTTGATAAGGCAAAAGATATGTTGTTCCATTTGACTTACTTGGAAACACTTTTGATATTATGTGGTATTCTTCCAATGTTAAAAGAAATGAACAGATTAATTAATATTGCACAAGAGAGATCTATCTATATCGTTGATTTTATGAGGATGAGAAAACAAATATGCATGCTTCTTGATTCATTATATGTGTCTAATGCAGATTTTATAGAACTTGTATTTGATAGTTGGAATACATTGATAAACGTGAACAATCCAAAAAGCTTTTTGAAGTTTGACATCAATGATCATCTCTGTATTAATGTTCATGAAAAAATGATACATGTTTATTGTTTTGAAAGGCAATCAAGTATTGTTGTGGAAAATTTTGAAGAAGTTCTTGTAACACAATAGATTTCATGTTGTAATACAAAAAACAAAGAGTAATTTGTCAAATATAGCAAAAAATTTGATAGGTGAGATAAGAGAACGGTTTTAGAGAGATGAGTTGCTTGAGTCCATGGGTGTGGTTAACCCCATGTTTTGGGGGTCTTGTACTGAATACAGTTCTACAAATGATTTGTTTATTAAATATATGGGTAATATCGTTGACAATTTTAGTAAGAGTGTTGAAGTCAATGGTGTAGCAATTAATGGTATACTTAACAGTGAAATTTTGAAAGAACAGTCATCGCATTTTGGAAGAACAATGGTTTTGCAAACATCACTTATGTCAAGTGTCCATGAGATTGGTTCCACTACATGTTTATGGCAAAAATTGTATCCAAGCACAGTATTAAAAGATATTATAAGTGAATAATTTCATTTATATGAATTATGTGAAACAATGATTTTGGGGTCAGTCGAAGATGAAAGAATTTTCAGTATACTTGCTTTTGTTAAATCTAAAATCCACAATAGACTTGACAAGAATTTATAAAATTGTTTAAGAATTTATGTCCTCATATCAGTTGGATACATTTCCATATGACAGGGCATTGGAATACTGGAGTTTCTTGGTAGACAAAAGAGGAACGTTGAATACGATTGATAACGATGATGACGATGCTTTCAGTGATCAGATGGTGGAGACACAGATTTTTGCTATGCTTCATAATGATTCTAGACAAGCTGATATGTTTCAACTTCCATAGTGATAATTTTCCATGATTTCATTGACAATAATAAACACGAACTGATTTGATAGCAAATTTCTCAATATTGTTCCAGATTTATATGATTTCAATGAATTGTTGTTTTAAATCATATTATTGTTTTAAAATTACATGGCTTAAATAATTTTTGTAGATTGTAAAATTTTATGTTTGGGTCTTGTGGTCTGAAATCTCATTTCATTGACAATGATAAACACAAATTGGTTTGATAGTAGATTTCTAAATATTGTTCTAAATTTATATTATTTCAATGAATTATTTTTTTCATAACTTTCATGTGCATCATAACTTTTTTCAAACTAAAATAAGCTATTGCAGTCTTTTTAAAACATTTTCAAACAAATTGAAATTGTATGTTTGGGTCTTAGTGTCTCAACTCTCATTTCATGGACAATGATAATAATGAATTGATTTGATAGCATATTTATGAATATTGTTCCAGATTTATATTATTTCAAGGAATTATTTTTTTAAATCATGTTATTGCTTTAAAATGATATGGCTTAAATCATTTTTGTAGATTGTAAAATTTTATGTTTGGGTCTTAGTGTCTGAACTATCATTTCATTGACAATGATAAACACAAATTGGTTTGATAGCAGATTTCTAAATATTGTTCTAGATTTATATTATTTCAATGAATTATTTTTTTCATAACTTTCATGTGCATCATAACTTTTTTAAATCGAAATAAGCTATTGCAGTCTTTTTAAAATATTTTCAAACAAAACTAGATATTGCATCATAACTACAAATTAGATATTAGATATTGCAGTCATTTTCAAACCCAAATTATGTGCATCATATCTTTTTCAAACCAAAATTAGATATTGCAGTATTTTTTAAAACATTTTCAAACAAAAAATTTCAAATTAACTAGTTCAAAAAGATTTATATTACATCGTTCAAACATTTTGAAACCCAAAAATTACATAACATTTTCAAACTCAAATATTACATTACACTTTCAAACCGAAATTAGATATTACAATTTTTTTAAAACATTATCAAACAGAAATTACATGACATTTTCAAACAAAATATTTCATATTAACTAGTTCAAAAAGAAACATATCACAACATTCAAACATTTGTAAACATAAATATAACATAAAATTTTCAAAAATAAATTAATATATTGCAATATTTATTTAAATATTTTCCAACTCATATCTCAAATATTACATACCAATTTCAAACGAAAATTCTCAAATATTAGATAACATTTTTAAACTCAAATATTACATAACATTTTCAAACCCAAATTTTGTACATCATAACTACAAATTAACTATTTCAATAAGATATATATTACATATTTCAAACACTTTAAACCTAAATATTACATACCATTTTCTAACTCAAATACTACATAACATTTTCAAACCGAAAATAAATATTCCAGTATTTTTAAAACATTATCAAACAAAAATTACATGACATTTTCAAACATAAAATTTCATATTAACTAGTTCAAAAAAAATATTTTACATCGTTCAAACATTTGTAAACTCAAATATAACAAAAAATTTTCAAACAGAAATTAATATATTGCAGTCTTTTGAAAACATTTTCAAACTCAAGTCTCAAATATTACATACCAATTTCAAATAGAAATAACATATTTCAGTCTTTTTAAAACATTGTCAACATTTTCAAATTTCAATCTTTTGATTGGTGCTTGGATGCTTCACTAGTGTTTGGAGTTGCTGTTTCTTTTCCTTTAACAACTTCTGTTTCTTCTAGCAGTGCTCCAACTCTAACAAGGTTTTCACGTGCTTTCACAATACTTGACACACATGCAACTTCTTCTTTGTTTGGATCTTCAAGTATTGTTGGAAGCATTTCATTCATTTTATCAAGCACATTTTCTGGATCTTCATGCAACTTCTCTCTGATGTATTTTTTTAAATGATTGTTTTCTAAAATATTTGATTGCATTTTCTTTTTCATTTCCATTGATTTCATCAAACATGATTTTGCTGTAAGAATATTGACATCCATGCTCTTAACCTGTGTTTTCAAGTTTTCAAAATTTGACTGCAAAACAAATTGAAAACTTAATTCAAAAGGGATATATTGAAATTATTACAAATTTTCAAGAAATATAAAAATTTAAATGCAAGAGAAAATTGGAATATATATAACTTTTTTACCTCAGCCAAATCTTTTGTAGCCTCAACAACTACAACCCTGTCCTTATCAGAAGCCCATAAGTTGTAAAATGCTTGGGCTTCAACATTAACATTCTCCAATCTACCAATAGTAACATTTAAGACATCATCTTCATAAATAAAATTAGATTTAACTATTCCTGAAGTAGCCTATTTTAGCAATCCATCAAGATTTTTAGGTTCATATTTGACTAAAGAATAAATAGAATCCATTTTTTCATAATTTTTATATCGGGCATAAAATTTCCTAATAAGGACCTTTGCTCGATATTCCCATTATTTCAACTCCTACAAATATTTCAAAACAAACTCCTGAATTGTTGACTCAATACTTGCTGCCAATGAAATATTTTCATTAAAATTGACAACATCATCCTCAGTTTGAGGACCTTGATGACGAGGGTTATCTCCTTGGGCAGGTGGTTCTGATGTCTGATGAGTTCCAGGGACTTCTTCTCGTGCTAGATATTTAAGCACATCTATTGCCCTGAAGCCTTCAATCTCGCCCTGCATCATGTAATCCTCATCAAGTGGAATATTATCCAATCCCTGTCCAGAACATTTAGGTACCTATGAATTTGAAGAAAATGTAAACTAAGAGAATCCATGCCCCCCAAACTTGTTGTTGGTCTTTGTGATCTCTGTGGTTGTGAAATCCCACACCCAGAACTTCGTGAAGTGGGTTGTGAAAACAAACATTTTCCAACACCGACTTGCCCTCACATAGGCTGAGGCTATGACTGTCCCTATTGTTGATTGCATGTAACCAGTGAGTGTGATTCTTGTGGAGGAGGTGGTGGCGGCATATGCCCTCTAACTTGTGATGTTACTACTTGAACACGAGAATCAACTAAAAACAGTCAAAAATATTTTGTTACAATTCTACTTAAAATAAAAAGAAATCTAAATTTTAATTAACTACACATAGAATCATAGATTTACCTGATGAAATGTGCTGCAATTGTCCTGCATTGGGGGAGGGGTTGGCCACACTAGATTCAGCTTGCACATTTTGTGCATACCTAGGTGTACGAGACACCCCATGAGTAGCTGCTTACCTGGCATGTTTGTGTGACCTCTGCATAGTAACAGGTGTTGCTTCAGAGCCCGTATCTTTAGAATCACCTATTTGCTTCGGCCTGTGACCCCTATTGGTAGCAATCTATTTAGTCCTTTAAATTTCTGCCTTTGCTTGCATATAGATGAAAAAATTAAAAAAGGAATGTAGTAAACTATAAAATAGTATGTCAAAGAAAATGATGTAGTTATTACCCTCAATTTCTCTGGTGTCATGGCAATAGAGTGTAGTTTTGAATGCATAATAGTTGGTACAGGAGTAGTTGACAAATTATGAAAAGACTCAAAATATAAAGCTAAAAGATAATTTACACTGCCCACAATGGACTGAGTCTTGGGGGGTTGATTCTTGGTAGTTGCAAGTTGGATCACGTGCAACTCAGTCCTGATTCGATTTGAAATATAGGTACACCAATCAAACTTTTGATTTTTTTTAGACTGAACAATATAATATAGTGCCCAAAATGGATTTTTTGGTCTTCCCAACAGAATAAGTCTAGACTAGAAAAACTCGATAATGGCCTTCAGAGTTTGTGGTTAACATCGCTAATCGTTAAACCTCTTTTTGTTTTGGCGTTAGAAGCTGCATAAAAAAATTCGATGTCAATTTTGAAATTTAAAACATTGAAAATTAATAAAATACATTTAACGAGATTTATACCTGCCAAATCTTCTGATGAAAGACCATAATTGTTATCGATGTGTTCTTTGTCATTTGGAGAAAATTGTGACCTCGATGACACTTTATTACAACCAATAAATGGAAGACCTGTCAATCTATGAATATCTGTAGGGGTGATGCTGAAAAGAACATTTTTAGTTCATAGATTAATGCTTACAGTACCCCTATCGTGGTCATAACCAGAGATAATATTTTGTAGGAGCACTTTGTCTATTTTGAAATGTGGCATGGAAATGAGGATTGATAAACCTACGTTATGGAGCCACTGAAAGTCCATCCCTGGCATTGTCATGAGATATGATATCAAAGTGCACACCAAATTCTTGAATTTTTATGCAATTATGGAAGGGGTATCCATTGGAAGTAGTTGGAAGTGGAAGAAAAAGGATTAGGAATTGAAACTAAAAGGTCGATTAGAAAGGTTAGCTCTGGTTGTAGCAATCGCAAAAACAAAATGGGAAAATGATTGTTGATGCCCTTTTATAGACTTGAAACATATTTGACACATGGCAACATCGTATTAGACATGCAGGATGAGACATGCATTATTAGACATGTGGCTGTACGATAGCAGCTGGACTAAACTATGCTTTCGGTTCGAGGCAGGAGCATTTTATGCAACTGGTTCGGCCCAAACAATGCAACCAGAGCAAAGTATGCATCCATCCAACGAATGGATGCATAATATATTTCGGTAATATACCGGATACACAATATGCATTCGACTGTTATCTAGAACATATTATGTATCTAGATAGAACCTGAATGCAAAACATGAGTTGGGCATTATCCTGAATGCATATTATGTTCTGGGTAACATTCGGATGCATAATATGCACCTGAGTTAATGCCAAAGCATATTATGCATCCGAGAAATTATCAGATGCATAATATGCATTCGGGATAATTTCGGAGCATATTATACATTCGAGCGTTATCCTTAATGCATATTATGTTCCAGGCAATGACCAAATGCATAATATGCACCTGGGTTAACATCGAAGCATATTATGCATCCGAGCAATGGTCGGATGCATAATATGCATCCGAGATAACATCGAAGCATATTGTGCATTTGAGCATTATCCCAAATGCATATTATGTTTTGAGCAATGATCGAATGCATAATATGCACCCAGGTTAACATCGAAGCATATTATACATCCAAGCAATGGCTGAATGCATAATATGCATCCAAGATAATATGATTCGAAAACTATACCGGATGCATATTATGCTCCGGGTAATGCCCATATGCATAATATGATCCGAACACTATATCTAATGCATATTATGCTCCGAGCAACGTCCAGATGCATAATATGATCTGGAGTTATGCATCCGATAGTTACCTAGAATATAATATGCATCTGGGGTAACGTTTGACTTATATTGTGCATTCAACTGTTATCCGACACATAATATGCAACCATCACAGAATACATCATGCTTTCGACTATCGAGTAGCATGTTATCGTTGTACCATTAAATGCATTTGTCCTTTACCCAAAATATTATATGCATCCGGTTCATGGTCGTAAAAAGCCAAGATCCAAGACAAGACACGTTGGTCTTCTTCCTGATGAGTGTAGTTGATTTCTTGCCTACTACATCCGTCAGAAAGAGGCCTTCTTGTCTTAAATATTCACCTACTTTACTATGAAGGAAGTTTCTTATTTAAGCTTTGAAATTAGAGTGCACTAAATCATGTGGGATAAATAGTTATGTGGGATAGATAGTTATGTGGGATCAACTTTGCCAATATTGCATGGGTTTTCCCTAACAACACCAATAGCGATAAGTTGCATCATGCTACAATCCTTATCTTTACTAGACGCCATATCATATCTTACTTGAACACCCAAATTTTGAACGTTGTTAATCATAAATATGCATCCGGTCTGAGACCGATACTTATTATGCACCCGACTCGAGATCGTTACATATAATGCATCCGATCTGATGCCGAATCATATTATGTATCTGTTCCATTATCGGACCAAAATTTATGTCCAAGCTTTTGCCAAGATTTTAAACGTAGCCGATATATTTTTTTCCTGGTCCGAAAAAACTTTGAAATTCACCCTTTTTTGCCAATTTTTTGAGAAAATTTAAAGTCATTCGCTATGCCATCATACATGCAGTTTGACAGGTTTCACCGTTGTTTCAAAATAGTTTTACCATTTTTTATAAGTACCTTGGGGGTCCTACCTCTTATGCATAACCCTGGTATGATGTTGGAAGATGACCCATTATCCTTGCAATAGATTTAGCCCTTTCCATTAACTCAATAGTGAAGTTGAATTCTTGTTAGGGTGGTAGACTTAGAAAATCTTTAGGGAATACATCCCAAAATATATGTAGAATCAAATATTTCTTCATCCCCATTTTCTTTAGTCTTTCCATTGATCTTCACTGCATACAACATACCACCTCTTTTAAAGGATTTATTTAACTACATAGCTAAAAATAAGTGAGGTTGAAAAAGACCTTGCCTACTTTGAACTCTTACTCTCCTCTTATCCTTGTTGGTGTAATCCATCCACCTATCTTGAAAGTTGATTAGGGCTCCATGAGCCTCCAACCAATCTATCCCTGGGATAATATCAAAAGCATTGATGGGTGCCATATATAAGTTCCATATAGTGGATCCATTGAGTAAGGTTATATAAACTATAGGGAAATATTGATCCACTGAGTAGGTCTATCTAAAGTCATACTCAACTTTTTACCCTTGTGCCATAAATCCTAGTCTTTTTGACATATCCCCAATAATACTAATGGAAATAATGTTAGCTTTTTGAGGATATATGCAATGGAGAGATATAACATAAGTCCTAATAAAATGCAGTAAATATGAAAGAAAGTGATACTATAAATGTCTGAAATATACTATAAATAGAAATTATGGAAATACAATGCAATATAAAGAAAATGATCACTCCATTAATATGAGCTAAATAGCTACATTGTACTCCATATAGGAGTACTTTTACCAAGAGCTTGACATGAACTTACTATGATATTGATGTCTAATCTACCACTATGAGGCTATTTATATAGGAAGATAGATTCCTTGGCCAACACTCTACCTAGTTGTACAAGGGGACACCTTGCACATTGCCACTTGTGCATTTATTACATTGCTTGAAGTAACTAGATAACTTCCCCCTAAAGTAATATCGTATCCTAACTATGTACCTAAGGTGGTACATTTACATGACCCAAATGATGTAATATACTCTAACTCTAACACCCCCTTGTGAAAGGTGAGTGATTACGAAAAAAGGAATTATTGCATTAACCTTCAAACTTAGGTTACATAGATTAAATAGGCGGTAAATAACCTATTCGAGAAAGAAAGGGAGAAAGGAGAAATTGGGGGAAAAGAAGGATGGAAGGAATTCTCTTTCCGCCCAAATGCTCGTCGTCCATTGCCGTCCAGGTAAGGTAAAAGGTAAGTTACCTTTACCCCAGTTAAAATCAAATTTTTAACCTTTTACTAATGGTAATTTCCAACATTCTCCCCCTTAAAGTTGAGAGGACTAACTATATAGTCTCTCAGCTTTATAAATTGAGCTTTAGCCATGCCTTTGGTGAAGATGTCTGCTAGATTATCCAAAGTGCTACAATATCTCTTATGAAGTGATACTTCATATCAAAATGTTTTGACCTTTTGTGGTGGATCGGATTATATGCCAACTGTATGGCACTAATATTATCACAATTCAGTTTGGTTGGACCAATTTGTTTTTCGCCAATCTCTTCAAGGATTTTCCTCAACCAGAGGATCTGAGTACTGGCATGAGTAATGGCTATGTACTCAGCTTCTGTAGATGATAATGCTACAACAGATTGCTTCTTGGAACTCCAAGTTATTAGTCCCGAACCTAGACTAAAACAGTTCCCTGATGTAGATTTTCTGTCATCTATATTACCGCCCCAATCGCCGTCACTATAACCAAATAACTTCACAGAGTTAGACTTGTGGTAATGGATTCCAAAATCCAATGTACCTTTTACATATCGTAAAATTCGTTTGGTTGCTTGAAGATGCAGCTCGGATGGGCATGCCATATATCGTGATACAAGAGAAACAACATACTGTATATCTGGCCTAGTGTTGGTGAGAAACATTAAACTCCCAACCATGCTTCTGTAATTGGTCAAGTCAACTTTTGGTGCTCCATCTTCTTTGCTTAGCTGGATTCCATGTCCAGTTGGTGTTGCAGCTGATTTGCACTGCCGCATAGCAAATTTCTTGATCATGTCATGAGCATATTTTTGTTGACATATGAAGATCCCATTCTTTGATTGATGTACTTCCATTCCTAGAAAGTATCTCATTAATCCGAGATCCTTCATCTCAAACTGATTCATCATGGAGTTTTTGAACTCCATATTCATTTTATCATTACTACCCATGAATATTAGATCATCCACATATAAACAAACTATGAGGATATCTACTCCATTTTTCAGGTAGTATAATGTTGGTTCACTCTTGCTTTTTGTGAAACCATATTTGCTGAAATAGCCGTCAATTCGTGAGTACCATGCTCTTGGTGCTTGCTTGAGGCCATAAAGTGCTTTTTTCAATTTATAAACAAGGTTCTCTTTTCCTGGTTCTTGGAAACCTTGAGGTTGTTGAACATACACCTCTTCTGTCAGGTATCCATTTAAAAATGCACTTTTCACATCCATGTGTTGAATTTTCCATCCTTTATGGGCTGCCAAGGAAAGAACACTTCTAATTGTTTCTTGTCGAGCAATAGGAGCAAAGGTTTCCTCATAATCTATTCCATATTTCTGAGTAAAACCTTTAGCTACTAATCTCGCCTTGTGCCTTTCAATGCTCCCATCAGCATTGAATTTGGTCTTATAGACCCATTTACATCCAACACATTTTTTTCCCTTGGGAAGCTTCACAAGCTCCCAAGTATCATTCTTTTTAATTGAGGATATTTCCTCTTCCATGGCATCTTGCCATATATTTTCAGTGCATGCTTTTTCATAGCTAGAAGGTTCTAGCTGTGCAGCAGCCAACAAAGCATAATTGACTACATCACCCCTTGGTTCATGAGACTCATCATCCCCTGACATTTGAAGATTTTCAAGTCTTGACAAAATGTCATCCATCTCACTAGCTTGACTCCTAGTGTATCTTTGTTGGAAATTCCTATCCAACATTTGAGTAGATGGATGACTCTGCAGTATGCGCTTTCCTCTATTTGTCTCTTTCCTTTGAGAAACTGAATCAATATCCATCGGGCTTGGAGCGCTTACAGATCTTTGAAATCGTTTTGGAGAATTTGGGGGTGCCAACAAATTCCTTCTTGGACTTGGTGTACCACTTGATGTACTTGATGAAGTTTCCTGATGTGGAATTTGTGGAGGAGGACTTTTTACACTGCTTTTCTTGGGTTGTACCAATGTGGGAGGTACTAATGTAGAACTGTCCGAATTAGAGTCAAAATCAACAAATTTTTTATGACCCCATTCTCCCCCTTCATCAAAAATTACATCCCTGGAGATAATGATTTTATGTGTCGTGGGATTGTACAATCTATACCCTTTGGTTGAATCACAATACCCTACAAAAACACATGCTTGACTCTTTGGATCAAGCTTCTTTCTATTCTCCTCAGGAATGTGTGCATATGCTAAAGAACCAAATACTCTGAAATGTTTGACATTTGGTTTCTTACCGTACCATCCTTCATAAGGAGTGATACCATCTAAACTAGAAGTCGGACTTCTATTTAGAATATATGCACTTGTTCTCACTGCATCTGCCCAATAGTCGTTTGTGAGATGTTTTGCCTGAAGCATTGTTCGTGCCATTTCAACAAGGGTGCGGTTCTTTCTCTCAGCCACACCGTTCTGCTGTGGGGTGTAGGCAGTGGTGAACTGCCTTTTTATCCCATTTTGCTTACAATAATGAAGAAATTCATTTGAGGAGTACTCTCCTCCTTTATCAGTGCGAAGACATTTGACATAGTAGTCACTTTGCTTTTCTACATTATTTTTGAAGTCTATGAAGCAATCAAATGCTTCATCTTTGTGTTTCAGAAAATAAAGCCAACACATTCTAGAATAATCATCTATGAATGTTAGAAAATAAGAATTGTTTCCAAGGCTCTTTGTTTGCATTGGACCACAGATGTCCGAATGTACTAGCTGAAGAGGATAGCTTGCTCTCCACGCTCGGCCTCTTGGAAACTTCGTTCTGGAGTGCTTTCCCAAAGCACATGCTTCGCATACCTTTTTATGTTCTGGAATTTTTGGTAGTCCTGTCACCATAGCTTGTGATGTTAACATTTTCAAGCTAGCGGAATTGAGGTGACCATATCTCAAGTGCCACAATTCACTTGGATTTGTAATAGCAATGTTTGCAAGTTGAGCTCCCCCTCGGCTCACCAAATTTTAGAGGGAACAACCTATTCTTTGTCATAGGTACTTCAGTGATGACCCGGTTACAATTGTTTTTATCAAAGATTGTACATTTTCTTTCATCAAAAACTAATTTGTAATGCTTCTCCATCATTTGGCCAACACTTAACAAATTGTGTTGTAGCTGTGGAGTATAGTATATGTCATTCACATTTTTAAGGCCTTCTTTTGTTGGAACTTCCATAGCTCCTATGCCTTCAACTTGCAAGGATTTATTATCCCCTAACTTAACATGAGATTTGTAATTTGAATCTAATGTAGCAAAGAGATTTTCTTTGCCACTCATGTGGTTGGAGCAACCAGTATCCAAAATCCATGTATCATTTAGATTTTGATCTAGCTGTCCATAAGAGAGAAAAAGGTTTGGTGGACCTTCTTCTTCTCCGTAGAATGAGCCATATTGACTGCTTTGATCTTTTGTAGACTTTGACCAGCAGTCCCGAGCGAAGTGGCCTTGTTTCCCACAGTTGAAACAAGCTGTTTTAGTCTTGTTACTTCCTCGTCCTTTATTTCCACGGCTTGCATTGCTGCTTTGGTTCTGATTGGCTCCTCTATTTTGATTTCCACCTTTGTTTTGATTACCTCCTCTCGTAGGAGTTGCTTTGGCCCTTGCCTCTTTGTTGTTGACCTCTACCTCGGCCTCTTCCTTGTCCTCGTCTTGCACTTTCATTCGAAGTGAAGGCTTTGTCATCACCTCCATAGCTTGTTGAAGGTGCACCTTGAAGTCGCTCTTCATGTGATGTTAATGATCCAATCAAACTATCAAATGTAAGAGTAGAAAGATCTTTGGATTCTTCAATTATGATTGCAATGTGATTCCACTTAGGAAGAAGTGTTCTCAACACTTTCTTCACAATTGTTTCATTTTTTGTGTCTTCACCTAAAGTTTGCATCATATCAACTACTGCTTTAACTCGAACACAGTAGTCTCCAACTCTTTCATTTTCCTTCATTCTGAGATTTTCAAAATCTCTTTTCAAAGTCTGAAGCCTGACTTGCTTTACTTTATCACTTCCTTGGAATCCTTCTTTCAAGGCATTCCATGCATCTGTTGCAGTTAAGAAAGATGCAATTCTCGGAAAGATACTTGGATCTAATGCTGATTGAAGATGGTATAAGGCAAATGAATTATTTTTCTATGCATCTTTGTAGATCTTTTTATCATTTGCACTTAAGGTAGTCCAATCTGTTGGAGCAATGTAACCGTCTTCAATAATATCCCATAGTCCTTTTTCGATGAGTAATGTCCTCATCTTGATGGACCAGTACTCATAATTATCCCCTCTGAATTCGGGAATTGGTAGATTATTATGTGATCCCATTTATCTACTAAAACAAGAAACCTCTCTTTTATAGTCTTATTGCAAAAAAAGACTTTACAAACTATCAAGCCCTGCTTGATTTAAAATCATAAACAACTCAAACTTGTTCAGCCATTACAAAATTGTCAGCGACTTGTTCATCATCGTCACTGATCAATATTATTTCAGGAGAAGGAGGTTGTAGGATTTCAACTGAATTACTATAATGAGTATATTCTGATCCTTGTGGAGCAATTGCAACTGTGTCAGATTGTTCAAACTTGCTGCCAAAGGAGTTATCTTCTGAATCTGCTTCGTATCCTTGATCAGGATTTCTCTGGTGTGCAATAACCGTGTTTTGCAACTGTGAAAAAACTGTATTAAGTCCTAGTGTTTTCACGTGCCTATCAAAGTTTTCAGGAGTTGTTCTCAGTAACAACTTGCAGAGGGCATGATAACAACCTTCCGATCTTATCATTTAAGAAAATTTCCCAGAAATTTTCTTTTACAAAGATTTCCTCTTAGGAAATAGTAATAAAAAAAATTAACTTTCTAAGTTTTTTATAAAAAAAAACTTTACAATTATTTCCTCTTAGGAAATTTCATTTAACTTTGAAATTTTTTTTTTTTTTGAAAAACTAATGAACAGAAATTTCCTCTTAGGAAATTACACACACAAAAAAAAATATTATATATATTTTTTAAACTATTCATTAGTTTTTTTTTTTTTTTTTTAAATTTAATTAAAAAAAATTTAACTATCTATCGACCCCGCCGAGAGTCGATCCTGCGACCTCGCGGGTGTCAGGGCTGAGGGTAGCCGCTGCGCTATCGGGCTGATCCGGGAGCAATGCGTGCTCCCCGCCCCTTGGCTTCCGCGTCGAGCGCGAAGCTAGTGTTGGCTTCGCGCTTCGACGTGAAGCTTAAAAATTGTTGGGACTAATTGTCCCACATCGCCCGTAGGGCGATGTTTTAGTTATTTAAAAATAACTAAACACCTACTGTACTTTGACTGCCTGCGGGCAGTCACAAACACGCAGGTTCCTTTTGCCACGTCACCACTCGGGCCGCGCGCCAGCGCGCACACTTTGCGGATCGCCACGTCACCCTCCTCGGGCCGTGCACCAACGCCACGTCACCACACCTCGGGCCGCACGCCAGTCACACGTCGCCACGCATCGCGCCACGTCAGTCTCGTGCCTCGGGTCACGTGCAACAGATCGCCACGTCAACAACGCCTCGAGAATCATGCGGATCTGCTGCTCCTGCGGGCCGCCTCGTCCAGCTCCTCCAACGCCTCAAAAAGCATGCCGGACTGCTCCTACGGGCCGCCTCGGGATCCGTGCCGCCTCGGCTCCTACGGGCTGCCTCGGGATCCGTGCCGTCGCCTCGAACTACGGGCCCCACCGCCTCGGGAATCACGTCGCTCTGATACCAAATGTGAAAGGTGAGTGATTACGGAAAAAGGAATTATTGCATTAACCTTCAAACTTAGGTTACATAGATTAAATAGGCGGTAAATAACCTATTCGAGAAAGAAAGGGAGAAAGGAGAAATTGGGGGAAAAGAAGGATGGAAGGAATTCTCTTGCCGCCCAAATGCTGTCATCCACTGCCGTCTAGGTAAGGTAAAAGGTAAGTTACCTTTACCCTAGTTAAAATCAAATTTTTAACCTTTTACTAATGGTAATTTCCAACACCCCTGTATTACATTATTTGGGTATTGAAGATTTCAATCTTCAATATGGATCTTCTTCTTGAGAATGCTCTTTGATTTGATCAATTGTTTTTTTTTTTTTCTTTGGAGTCCTTCTTTATCAGGTTTATCTTCTTCTTATTTAGATTTTCCTTTGAATTTGGTCTCTATGTTCTTATAGGTGGTAGCACTACTACTTGAATCTTGCAAAGATATTTTTCCTTCTTTGTCCTTACTCTATCCAAAAGTTTCTGAATAATTTCTCAAGACATCAAGACAAGATCTTGAATCAGTAGTTCTTGAAGTATCGATACTGTATGATGATTGAAATATATTTTATAAGTATATTTCACTTAGTTATTTTTTCTTTTTATAAGCTTCTATCAATCCTTTCAGTTCAACTATTTCATTTTTGCAGCATTTGTATGTAAGTAATGCCAAATACAATATGCTTACAAAATCTAAGGAAAGTGGAATGTCATCCTTTTCATTTTCAATTGCTTCTTTGAGTTGAGATTGTAGATAATGTCCCATGGTGTCAAAATTATCATCTAAGGCTTCACTGTGAATCAATTTAGAAGCAATATCTAAGTATGCTTTACCCTTTATAAGTAGATTCATGATTCCAATTTTTATGGCACTTGCTTTTTCCTTTGAGAGAGTATTCATGTATTTGTTTGTTGTATTACTTGAAGTAGACATAGCTTTCTGGATTAGAGTATAGAGTGATTTGATAGAGCTTGTATCTTATGTGATAGAATATTCTTACGTAATCTACCTTATGACTCCCTAGAAGTATGAGCTTAGATTTGATTTGATAAAACATTTATAGTGCATAGGTTTTTTAGGCTTCCTTATATCTCCCTAGTTTGATTTAATTCTTGAAGAATTATCTTGTAGATGTCCTTATGACTCCTATATGGATTAAGTACTTGATAATATTTGATGAATATTGTTATTATCAAGTTTTGTAGAATGCCTTATGTATCTTTAGTAATTTTGGAAATGCTATATGATAGATAAAGTGCTTTTGAGAATAATAGTTCAAGTTTGAATTGATTTTGTAATTTTTTGTGAATAGAAAAAATCAAATTCTTTTATACTTTATTACTCCTATTGAACTTAAGCACTTTCTAATTTTATGATGTTTTAATAGTTGGATTTATTTTGTCCCTTTTATGTGTTTTGAGATAAGTATACTGATTAATTTCCAACTCTTGTTTTTCCTTAATAAAAATCCTTTTAGAGCCTTTAATGTTTAATGTTTCTAATTTCCAGTTTCCTACTTTTTTGTAGTATTTCTTATGACTCCCTAATATGGAATATTATAAAACAATAATATTTGCAATTCTAATTTTTCAAGTAGAAACCCTTATTTCACCTATGTTTTAATATTACAAATATTAGGCTATATATATATATATATATATATATTCCCTTTAGATATTGCTTTCAAATATGGTTTATTTCTCTTAATGTTTTAACCTTATATTATACCTTATGAATCCCTATTAATGAAAGAAATTTTGATAAAGTAAAAACCTTACCTTTAGTGTTGTACTCCTTATGTATTCGGTCTAGATTTTGAACGTATATGATAGTACTATTTAATGTCTTTTCCTTGGGTGTTATAGCTTATGGTGTATGTTGATTATTCCTTGGATTGGATGTTTGGACGATGGATATTCAACCCTATACTTTTGACATCCTTTGAATATCTTAACCAGAGCTTTTAATGCTCTTCAATTCTCTTCCATGCTGCAACTCTAGCGGCTATGAATGTGCTCTGTGTATTTATGATCTCCTTGGTCTTTGGCACCTTAAATAGGAGGAGAATCTTGATATGTGTGATAAGTGTCATGGCAGTTGTCTTTGAGTGCTTGAGAAATGAGAAAATTCTTAATACCATTTGTAATTTTCTACCAAACGGATGTTACAGTCTTGGATGAGTGCTCATACCTTCTTGATGACACCAACCTTCTTTCCTATAATGCTTTCTTGATTAGATTTGTAATAGATGGATGTTCATGTGGAAAATGTTAATGTTTCCTTCTAGGTGACAAGTGTCACCTTTCTTTGTGCATGAGTTTTCTACGTAATGCTTCTTCAACATATCTTTGCAATGCCCTTATTATCAATGCAATACTACTAGCTCTTTCTTTGTTTGACGATGCTTGGAATGAGTTGGTTCTAGCTAGAGTAGAGAATAGTACCTTTGGAGTCTTAGAGCTAGGATTTGAAAATGATCTTGAAGGCTTCGAGCAATGCTATGGGGGAGTTTGAAGTACTCCAATGATGCTCCTTGGACATACATCCAATGTAATATTTTGTGCCTTATTTTTCAACCTATTATGAAATCCTTTTTTATATAATGTTGCCCTTGAATATAATGCTCCTTCTTTATTTGTATTGTGCTTTATTTGCTTTTAGGTTCGGCTGTCCAAATTGTAGAAGATATGAGCCTTGTGAGAGGATCTATTCCCTTACGTGGAGTGTGCTATTATACAGCTGCCTTGGGTTGTTTTACCCTGAGAATATTGTGCCTTTAAGACACTTAAAATCTTACTTTTTTTTTTGTGTATGGTAGATTAGAAATGTAAAAAAACTGTATATAAAATACTTTTTTTTGCACCTCATTTTTGCAATATGATTTTTTCTAGTTTTATGATAGATTCCTTGTAGGTAATAGCAGATTTTGAGGTTGTATCCTTGATTAGACACCTCTGTGATTTTGCTTGGATATTTTTCTAATGAACCCAAGCTTGTATCCATGTAGATAAAAGCTTCATTTTGTAGAAGTAATTTCTGCACCTTTTTTTTAAACAACCTTTAGTGCACTTTAAATCTTGAGACTCACCAAGTCTTGATTTGAAGCTTCTATTGCTAATTTTAATGGTGTATTTTGATCGGTTGTAATAGATTACATTTAAATTTGTCAATCTAAGGGTAATCAAGGTTAGATTTAAAGAATAGCAATCTAGTATAGATCATACCATAGGGATCAATGCTAAGCTTAGTTTAGATTTCTTTTAGTTTCAGGTGTTTACAAATAGGAGTTACATTGTGTAGGAATGAAAATAGAATGCACTTTCTAATTTATACAGTAAATATGATAATTACTAATCAATGAATTATTCTAACAATAATTGGCTATTGATGAGTTTAACGATTGATGAGTTTAACTGATAGTAGTTACTTACTGATGAATCGATATATTAGTGAGGATCGTCGTGCAGTTAATTTTATTTATCTATTCTGACTTAATATTTTATGAAAATGCAACTTAATTTATTTTATATTCTAAGGTTAATTAACTATTTCTAACCTATTGTAGGGGTGAGAGCTTAGGGAATGGTTGTAGGAGTGGGCTCTGCCTCCTAGAACACAAAGTAAGTCTTTCTCCCCTAGTTTACTTTATCTTAGTGACTAAAATGCATAACTATTCCTAACATGATTTTATTCTATGAATGCAGGGAAATACAATTACAATTACATAAATGAAATTAAACAGTAAATACAAATGACACAGTTACCATATGCAAAGAATAAAGTGCTACTTTTATTGCTGGTGATTCAAATGTACATGCTGGTGCAGTTCTTCAGAAAAATCTCAACAAGACAATTCAATATTTCAGCATTTTGACATTAGACCTTTCCAAATGTCTCCCTATGTAATTTATATGATGACTTGTACAAATCTGAATAAACTCTTCCATGTATTTTGCCATGTGGAGTTTTGTGGAATTATGATGCGACAACTATGTACTAACCAAAATAATCTAAATTAATACAATTCATATTCTTTCTTGGACTTGGTAAACTTCCTGAATGGTCCAAGTGGCAATACGTAAGCTAACGTAACAAAGAAACACTAAATTTAACATTTTGCAAGATATAAAATAAACCAAATGTCCTTTATTCCAACAAAAGGTTCAAAAATATTGCGTCTAAATCTAATAAATTTAACAATAGTTGGATTACACAACTTTACTCAATAAAGTAATAACAACTTTATTAATCACAATATCCCATGTGAAGAATACATGACAAATAAAATATTATGCTGATTGGAAATACTTGGCTACCATGTGAAAACAATGTGGCAAACAGTGTCAGTCAATGAAATTAATCATCCTTTGGTAACTATTGGTAAAAATCCTTTGGTAACTGCTAGTAAAAATCCTTCGATAACATATTTCAGTAGCTACCTTCTGTAATGTACTTTGGTAACTATCTTCTATAACATGCTTTAGTTACTATCTTCTGTAACATGCTTCAACTACCATCTTTTGTAACAGTAATCTGCTACTACTATGTCACTGTACCTTAGGCTTCTTGTATCATTTGTTCTTATATCCATCTCTTTGCACCCAAGGTGCATCCCAAGGCTTGTGCTAGCTGCATCATTCATCTGTGGAACATTCTTCAACACCTTGCCTATATAATTACTCATACCTCGGATGTATTTTACATAAAACAAACATATTTATCAGCTTATTTGCATTTATCCTTTTATTGAAAAATTACAAAAATATACAACAATAACTTACATAAAACACATTATAATAATTAATTAAACATAAGAATGAAACATTCTATTACAGAAATACATGCCAAATATCCTCTCATCAGCTTTCTTCTCCAATCCTTGGAGGAATATGATCTGATTTTGGTGGCTTCTTTGGGCCATAAAATGTTGTAGGTTATGTGCACTAAATAGTGTCTCTAGACACTTTGATTAATTTGCTGGTTTTTGTGCTCTTGATCCTTAACAATCAACAAACACAAACTAACATTTTTGAGAGTAACTAGTTAAGAATAACTAGTATAGTGCTAATGGATTAATAATGCACTTAATAGTAACAATAATCTCACCTTATTGATCATGTAAATAAATTATCAAAATAATTTCAAATGCATATAATATTCTCTACAACTTTTAAGAGTAATTTGTAATGAACCCTTAATAAGTATTATGTAATTTTTTTTGTAGGTAAAAGTATTTTATTTACTGCACGGGTTAAAGGGTCCCATCCCTATTATAGTAGGCGTAAGTAGATACATCAGTGCCCCACAGAGGCAGCCATACACAAAACACCTCGGGTTCTACCCTTTTCAACCTGGTCCAGTAAGGACCAAAACCAACAAAAACAGATTTCATCAAACCATTACAAAAATAGGCAGCCTTGCTGCCTAACAGACAATTTCCCAGGCTACTAGGAATCCTTATCCCTTTCCTCCTTTGCATTGGAGTTATGATCAGGGGACAGAAGAGTCTTGAGCATAGCAGGGAGATCCTTGAGCTCCTGGATGGCATTGTTAAGAAGAGCACTTCCTTCCTGGTAAATATTAACAACCGTCTGTAAGTGGCCTACTACTTCACTGACACGGTTGAGGGCCACAAAGCGGAGCATATCCTCGACATTAGTGGTGTGATGCTCATCTTCATCACTGATAATTTTTGGAGACTACCGCTGGTCACTCAAGTTTGGGGTCTTCAGCCTGGTGGACTTCCTTCTTTTTTGGGGGGCCGAACTGACTTTTTCTTGAACCTCGGGCGCTTGCCAGTGGGAGCTTCTTTAGCAGGGATAGAAATAGGGGACGCAACTTTCTTGCCAAGGTCACGGGGGGCGAAAGGCGCAGGGGAAGGGGGATTGATGGGAGTCTGCGAGGGGGAACTGGCAGGCTTGGGGGATGGGGGGGTGGACGCATCGGCATAGGCAAAGGTAGAAGAGTGAGCGGGAGACGGAGATCGAGAGGAGATATCCCCTGAGACTTGGTGGGCTAGGGCATGCTTGTAAAGTACCAGAAAGAGCCCCTGGTGATGAGGGGGTTTCGGGGATTTACTCTCCCTAAAGTTGTTAATGGTGATAATGATGGAATGAAGGAGGAAGTCAGGGACGTTGATGGGCCGAACATCGTGAAGATGGTTAACAAAGGTAAGGTTATAGGCTCGGAGAGGCTTATTGGGGTCATCAATAGTAACATACTAGATGACGGGGACAATGGCAGTGTCCCAAGGCCGAGGCAAGGAAGAGCGCACCACCCCTTTCTTATCCCAAACTAGATATTTCCCCTTGTCGGGAAACTGATCAGTTTCCTCCTTAAAGTTATGCCTATCTCTGCGTACTATTCTACCATCGGGTGGAATACTAGAGACCTAGGTGATAGAATAAACACTTACCTCGAAGTAGAGTCCATGAACCTGCACTTCCCCCTGATTCCATGACTCGATGAAATCTCTGGTGACTTCCTCATCTATCCCAGAGAACAACTTGAAGAAATTGATGAAGCACTTGGCGTCTACCAGGGTCATAGTCCCAGGCTCAATCTGCAAGTTAGCAGGCTCAAAGAGGGCCATGGTGGTGATCAAAATAGGGGAGACAGGGCTGGTTAGAAGGGTTCTATCAGTTTGCTTGGCATGATTAGGAAAAATGCTCTTCATGCAGGCTTGGTGGAAATAAAAGGATTGGGAGAGGTGAAAAAAGCGGCCACCAAGGATCACCGGGAAGACAATCCGAAAAAAGGGGCTGGGAACGAAAACTTCGACAGAATCCTGGCTCGTGATGATAGGGCCAGAGAGGAGGGGAGTGGAGGAAAGAGCGAAGTGGGCAGTGGAAGGGTCGAAGGTAAAAATGATGCAACACGAGCTACTGGAGTTCGAAGATGAGGGCCAACAGGGGATGCACGAGTGAAAGAAATGAGCCATATTGCCTGTGCGAAAAACCATACTGACATCACACCAAAGAATGATGGGGGTGGTGGAGTTCCAAAGGTTGATGGTGTTGAGATTAAACACCCTTGGTGTTGGTGAAGCATCCTCATGGTGGTAAGAGCCACCTTTTTTGTTGATCTTCCGAGGAGAGGTGGTGTTGAAAATGAACACCTTTGGTATTGAAAAAATACCATCGTGGTAGCTAGAGCTACCTTTCAATTCTTTTCTCCACATCCTGATTGGCTATGGTGATGACATCCTGGGGGAAGTCTTCTTCCCAGATAGATAGTGTGGTTTGGTTGACAACTTTGTTGGCAAGGATGTCAACCACCTTATTTGCTTCCCTGAACACGTGGTTGATCTTGTATTGGGGAATGCAGTTAAGGGAGGCTTGGCACTCCTGGATAATGTTCTGAATGTTCCTTCCTCCTATGCTCTTGTTGATGATGTGGCCAACTATAACAGTGGAGTCCCCTTCGAATATGATTGGTTTGGAAAGGGTTTTACTTACCTCAATGCTTCTCCACAATGCTCTGGCCTCTACATAATTGTTAGTTTGGGTCCCCAAATTTTCTACGAAAGCCTTGATAATACTGCCATTGTGGTCTCTGATGACTCCTCCCACCCCTACGCTGCCAGGGTTGCCTTTGGAAGCTCCATCGAAGTTAGCCTTGAGCCATCCCAAGGGAGGAGGGAACCATTTGGCATTGGTCCTGGGGTTGGGGAAGTTTTGGGCTTTATTGCAGTTTGAGGGAATCCCAAGAGAAATGAACAGGTGAGATTCAAGCCCAAATTTTGGAACATCAGTGCAGGGAATGAGGCTATTGTTCTCAATGGCAAAGGATAGGGCTCTGATGGTGACAACATCCGAGTTTCTGGGGCTCTCATTGAAAATGTGATTATTGCATTCCAACCAAATTTTCCAAGTCGCATGATGGAGCAAGGAGTTCCACAGAAAGCTAAGTCTTGAATTTTTAAAGACCCTGGGCCATTGGGTGAACATGTCTATGATGGACTTGGGCCAAACCCAGCTGACCTAGAATCTACTGATCAAGAAGGAGAAAACATCCCAAGCGAAGGGGTATTCTAGAAGAATGTGTTGGGTGGACTCCCAAGCTTGGGTGCAGAGGTAACACCTATTGGGAACAATGACTCCTCTTTGGATCAAATTGTCTATAGTCAGTATTCTATTATGGATAGCGAGCCAGCAGAAGTGGGCCACCTTCGGGATGAGGAGCTTGAGCCAGATGCTCCTGGCTAAGGACTGGCTATCTCTATTTTTGGGAGTCATGGGTGGGGTGTCCATCATCTAGGAAGCAGATTTAATGGTGAAGAGCCCATCGCTGGACCCTTTCCAGCAACGTTCATCTTTCCTCTGAGACTGCGGGATGAAATTCACCCAAAATATGTCCTGGAGAGTTGTTATGGCTTTGTCAATGGCATCATTCTTAATTCTAAACTAGACCTACTTCCACTTTTGGCTTCCCTGGTCCGTGGTGATGAAATAAGCAACTCTGGGACCAAATTTATTATCTGTGAGGTGTTTTATTATGGCCACTTTGGGATCATTGATGAGGGGATCTGATCTGGCCCAAGCATCCTTCCAAAAATCAATGTCCTTACCATTTCCCAGCTGCCACCATGACCCCTGATGCAACAGCTGCTTGGTGTGAGCTATGGATTTCCAGAAGTGGGAACCAATGCAGGGGGTCTCCATATCCAAAAATGATTGGTGTTGAAGATACTTTCTTTTGATGATGGACACCCACTCCAGATTGGCATTGGTGACCACCTTCCAAGCTTGTTTGGCCAGGAGGGCCTTGTTTGTGATGCTTATATGATGAAAACCCAGCCCCCCTCTATTTTTAGGAGTGCAGACCTTATCCCAGGAAACCAGGTGGAATTTTCTCTGAGTATCATTCCCAGCCCACAGGAAATGCTTCTGCACTTTTTTGATAGCTTCTCCCACCGTAGCAGGGATTTTGAAAATCGATAGAAAATAAGTTGGAATGCTTTGAAGGACAAATTTAACCAAAGTTGCTTTGCCTGCTTGGGAAAGGAGAGCCCCTTTCCAACCTGCCAACTTTTTGTGGATCTTTTCTGTGACATTGTTCCACATGGCCTTGAGTGGCCTTCCTCTGAACATCGAAAGTCCCAGATAGGTAGTTGGGAGATCAGCTATGGTGCAACCCAAAATTCTTGCAATCATACTCTATCTTTTGATGGGGGTATTGATAAAGTAGAGCTTACTCTTAATGAGGTTGATCTTCTAGCCAACAGCTTCCTCGTAGAGGTTGAGGATGGCCTTGATGACTTTGGCTTCAAAGACTGAAGCTTTGGTAGCCAACAGAGTGTCATCCACGAACTATTGGTGAGTGGAAGGAGGGAGCCCAGAGGCTGCCTTGATACCAGAGATCAGATTTTTGGAACAAGCACTTTTGATGGCTCTTCCCAAACTCTCAGCCAAGATGATAAAGAGAATGGGGGAGAGGGGATCTCCCTGCCTTAATCCCCTAGTGCTAGGGAAGTAGCCGATGGCTGACCCATTGACCAGGATAGAGAACCAAGAAGAGGAAAAACAGTTGGAGATCAGATTTACCCAAGATTCATGGAAACCATACTTGAGGAGGATTTTGGTCAGGAAATCCTGGTTAACTCTGTCAAAGGCTTTGTTCATGTCAAGCTTGAGGAAGAAGGTAGAGGAGTTGGAGTTGTGCGTAGAATGGATCAGCTCATGGATGGTTATGACACCATCAAGAATGTTTCACCCCTTTACAATGTTGCCTTGGCAAGGATCGATGATGGTGGGAAGGATCTCGGTGAGTCTGTTGGCTAGGGATTTGGACAGAACTTTGTAGATGACGTTGCACAGACTGATGGGATGGTAATCAGATAGGGACTGGGAATTCACCCCCTTGGGGATCAAGGTGAGGAAGGTGGAATTGACATCTCTGGGAATGACGTTGGACAACTGCATTTCAGTGATGGCTAGGCACAGATCAGGGCCCACAATGTCCCAGTAGGTTTGGAAGAATATGGGGGGAAGCCATCGAGCCCAGGGGCTTTATCCGGGTTCATAGAAAATAGGGCTTGGTGAATTTCCTTGTGGGATAGGGGGCTGAGGAGAAACTCATTCGTAACTTTGGAGATGGTTTTGGGGATGTTTTTGAGAAGAGAATCCATGGCCGGGACAGAGGGGGAGGGGGAGGGAGGGAGTGAGGAGATCTTCAAAGTGGCAGATGACTTCATTCCTAATTTGGTGAATGTCAGAAGTGTACGACCCGTCCTGTCTGGTGAGGCCTTTAATTTTGTTGGCTCCCCTATGCCTGAGAGTAGAGATGTGGAAAAATTTGGAGTTGGTATCACCTTCCCTGAGCCAAAGCTGTCTTGATTTTTGGCACCAAAATATTTCTTCTTTGCGTAAGGTGTTGTGGTAATCAGACAACAAAACCCTCTCTTCATTTTGAAGCATGTCATCCCCCTACCCTTTCTAAAATTTATCCTCAATCTGATCAAGCCTATTTTTGATATCACGCTTGGTTTCAAAAATATTCCCGAAGGTCTCCCTATTCCATACTTTCAAATTTTCTTTGATCAACCAGAGTTTTTGCATTACTTGATTGGTGGTTGTCCCAGGGAATTTTCTTTTCCACCATTCAACAATCTGATTTTTGAGATCAGGGTGTTGGGTCCACATTGACTCAAATCAAAATGGGGTCTTAAATTGGGGCTTGCTAGCTGTTTCAAATAGGAGTGGGCTGTGATCAGACCCTATCTTTGGGAGAGCCTAGAGAGTAGCATCTCCAAAGAGGGGGAGAGCTTCTTGGGATAGTAGGAACTAGTCTAGATGCTCTTGGATGAGGTTGTTTCCCCTTATTCTGTTACTCCAAGTGAAAAGGGATCCCCTTAAATGGACGTCCATAAGAGCATTGGAGTCCACAAACTATCTTAAATCATTTGTTGATCTGTGAGTGATGGCATTCCCTCCTCTTTTATCAAAAAAGTGTAGGGGAGAGTTGAAGTCCCCTACCAAGATCCACGAAATATTGATGAACGCTTGCCTCATCTGAGTGATGGTGTCCCACAAAACCATTCTACCCTGAGAAGTGTTGGGGGCGTAGACATTAGTCATGATCCATGAGGTCTGGGAACTGAGATCATGGAAAAGAATGTTGGACAGTCTGTCTTGACCAGAGATGAATCTGCCTTCGACTTTGGCTGGGTTCCAGAGGCATAGAAGGCCACCTGAGGAGCTAGTTGTCGGGGAGTAAACGAAGTCACAATTTTTCCAAATGGTTTTAGCAACCCTTGGTGACCACTGATCATCTAATTTGGTTTCCTGTATAAGGAAGATTGTGGGGTTGGAATATTTCCTCATGGCAACAACCAACCTTTGCTTAGCTGCCCCATTCAGTCCTCTCGCATTCCAGGAGAGGACTTTCATTTAGAACTTTTGGAGGGTTTTTTGCCCCCTTTGCCTTGATGCATGGGGGGTTTGGGTCTTCGGATTTCTTCCTTGATAGTGTTTTCAATTTCTTGGAATAGGGTTTTCTGGGTTCCATTGGCTATGTCCTCAATAGTGTCCCTATTTCTTCGTTCGACATCGAAAGGCCTACCCTTATTTCTGTCTCCACCTACATCCATCTGGGATTTTTTAAAGCTTCGGGTTTGCTTGGGACTCTAGGTTTCTGGGGATTCATGGCCAGACTCCTCGTTGTCGAACTCGATGGTGTTTGTGTTAGCCGGGGAGGTAGGGTATTCAGACCCAATGGGGAGGGGCAATGGGGATGCGGGGGTAGGCGAACATGGTGGTTTTGAGGGAGGGCTTTGAAGAGTGGTGCTAGTAGTGGGTGGGGGAGACTGACGTGGAAGGGGAGGGGGAAAGGGAATTTCTTGGGTGGGGATGGCATTCGAGCGCAGAAGGGAAGTGAGGTTAGGAATAGGGGAAGTCTTGACAGGGATTTCTCCTTCCTCAATCTCCTCAAAGGAGCCAGAATCATTGAGTAAATTAAATTTATTAGAGATAGAGACCAGGGTACTTGCCTTTTGCATCGCTCTAGCTGGTGGTGGTCGGTTCGGTTGCTTGCTCTTGGTGTTCAGGCTCTGTCCAGCTTTAGGGATAATCTTCTAGCTGTCATCTTGGTCCAAATGCATTGCCTTTTGGTGATCGATTTTAGGGTTTATGCGCTTAGGGCACTAGGATGGGAGGTGCCCTTGAGATTGGCACTTCGAGCAGAAGGTGGGCTTGTTTTCAAACACAAGCGGTTGTCTTCATCTGTAATCCCCATAGATCAGGTTGAGGTGATCTAGGAGTTGTGATTCTAGGTTCATATTTACACATATGCGCACTTGAGTTAGTCGAGTCCTAGCGTGGGTGGCTAGGTCTATAGCCACAAGCTCCCTGAATGCTCGAGCTAGACCTTGTAATGCATCCTCGTAGAAGAAGTGCATAGGGAGATTAGGGAGACAGACCCAGATGGGAGCATAGTTTATGCTCTGTGTCTCTGGATCAAAACTTGGCTCCCATTTCCTTAGGAACAAGCTTCGCCTTTCGAAGAACCAAGGGCCTCTAGACAGTATGTGTTCTGTGTCCTCCCTTGTGTTAAGTTGGATCATGAAAAATCCCTTGGACATTGCGGAGAGTTCCAGACTCCCTAGGGTTTTCCATTTTGTTGATGCCCAATGATGGATTGAGTCCATATCCGGGCATCCTCCGATAAATTTTCCCACAAGGGAAAACGAATCTCGTGTCGCATAGCCTTCCATGAGTTGTTTAGGGCATAACACATCGTATCCCTACACGACGAAACCGTTCGAAGCGGTTGTGGGCTGTCTGCATTTGCTCTGTAGGAGCTCTACGTAGGAGGGTTGGCCGTGAATTTTCCCACCATGGTCTTGTTTGTCAGGGGGGTCTTTCCCTTTGATGGTTCCATTTTGAGTATTGTCGCTCGCGGTGGGTGAAGTGCTTTCGACTTGGTTCGCCATCGCATGTGGGGTGGATTTGTCGTGCGATTGTGCACCGCTCTCCACCCGATCATCTGCCTTACTCTGCTTCTAACTTGATTTTTTGATCACCATCTCCCGGTATTGCTTCTCATTATACTTTTATCGTATTATATAATTTTTCACTACGATCAATATTGTAGGATATAGTCTTCTTGCCTTTTAGATAGCAAATAGGTAGATGATAATTTTCTTTCTTTCAAAATATCCAACTCCTATTTAATGTGCAAATAATCCTTAAAATGAATTCTCCCTTTTTGCACTTTCTTGAAGACTATAATGCAATCTATTATTTTGCAAATTTTAATATGAATATGGTGCCTTAATGGAATTTGATAATAATCTAATTTGAGGTTTAATAATTGAACCTAATTGCACCCAAGTTACTTACCTTTTTGATGGCTTTTGTATATGATGATCTTGGTGTTTCTGATTCACCAAGTTGCTGCCTTATAGTAGATGGATGAATTTGTAGCTTTCTTGTTGGCTGTCCAGAATAGCTTCCTACTTCACCAAACTGTAGCTTCAAACTTTTTATCTTGAGCCTTGGATTTGGTGGCTTGATCCTTCCAATTATCTTTTACTTTTTGTAGATTCAAACAAATCCTTTCTCTGAACTGTGTCTTCTTGCTTTGAGCGACAATATCCAAATATTCTAGATTTGGTAGGCTTCATTAGTCTGAATATTCCTTCAATATTGTCAAATTTTGACTTCAAACATGATCTTCTTCTTCTCAATATTATGATTATCTTGAGGTCTTCACTAGATTCTTCTTCTGGAATTTGGCACTCCTTACCAAATTCTTCTTCTCTTGGGCTTGTTTTTATATGACGATAATTATCTCGAGTCCTTCACTATCAACTTTCTCCTTGGTAGTGGATTTCTCCAATGAGTTCTCTTAGGAACTCTTTTGACGATGCTTCTATGAGCTCTGCAACAAGGCTCTCCAAGCCTTATTATTTTAACTCCTTAAGACCTCTCCAAGGTCTTCTATCTTGCAGCTTCTCTGGTATTCAAACTGAGACCTTTTCTACAACCTTCTACTTTTGGCAGTGTTGGTGATGAGATATTCTTTCTCGAATCTCTAATTTTTCTACTTCTAAAGGAAACAATTATCCAATAAAGAAGATCATCAATCTCCTATTTCTTGGACTCTTCTATGGAGTCTTCTTGAGGAACTCCTTTTTGATTTTTCTTCTGAATTAGGAAATTTCTTCTAGAATTTTCTCCAAAGATATCTTCTTTGGATTCTTCTTCTGAATCAAGAATTTATATTTTGAATCATGAATTCTTTTTTTGAAGTTTTATTTAGGAACTCTTCTTTGGAGTATTCTTCTGAGTCAAGAATTTATCTTCTGAATCAGAAAATGTTTTTTGAAATTTTCTTCAGAAACTCTTCTTTGGAGTTTTCTTATGAATTCATAATTCTTCTTCTAAATCAAGAATTCTTCTATGAGGTTTTCTTCATTATTAAGGCTTCTATGGCCTTCTTCTTGATCAAGGTTTCTATGGCCTTTTCTACTTCTACAATCTGCAGGTATTAATCTTGAATGAAGATCACCAATCTCCTATCTCCTCATTGACTCAAATTTTGGACTGTCTTCTTTCTTGAGTCTGCTATAAGGATACTATGGCGTTTTATTTACTTTTGTACTTTGTAGGATTGCAACTCTTGTAATGGGATATTCTTTGAGGTCTTTGAAAACTTCAATATTCTTCCTTGTTGCTACAAATGCTAGAATAATTCCAAGAATATATTCTTCCTAACTCTCTTATAGGAATCTTCCCAACTTTTTCTTGAATCTCCTTTATCTACAACAAGTTGTTAGAAACTGGAATTGAAGAAATTTGAAATTCTGGAGATAATAATCTTCATTAGTTGATTTTTCAATCTAGTGGCTTGAATGCTTAGTCCTAGTCTTCACGAGTCTTATTTGCAACTCTATTGAAACACTCAAGCCAAATATAATCTCAAGATTTTTACAATTGAGATTTATTTTAGTCCCCACTTTTCTAATATTTTTGACTACTATGGATATTTCTATCAATTGATTCCCAATGGTAACTTTTACATGCAACAATGCACAATAGCAGATCCGATTTGCGAAGATGCAGGTCAACAGTAGTAATGGTAACTCTCCCTATTCCTCTTGATCTACTAGACTTCTCTTATGATGGATGTAGTTCCTCCTATCTTGATTCACTGTGGATCTGATACCATTGTTAGCTTTTGAGGATATATGCAGTGGAGAGATCTAACACAGGTCCTAATAAAATATAGTAAATATGAAAGAAAGTGAGACTACAATATGACTAAAATATACTATAAATAGAAATTATGGAAATACAATGCAATATGGAGGAAATGGTCACTCCATTAATATGAGCTAAAGAGCTACATTGTACTCCATACAAGAGTACTACTACCAAGAGTTTGACATGAGTTTACTTTTATTGATATGAGCTTGATGTCTAATCTACCACTATGAGGCCCTTTATATAGGAAGATAGATTCCTTGGCAAACACTCTACCTAGTTGTACAAGGGGACACCTTGCATATTACAACTTGCATATTGCCACTTGTACATTTATTACATTGCTTGAAGTAACTAGATAAATTCCCCCTAAATTAATCTCCTATCCTAACTATGTACCTAAGGTGGTACATTTACATGACCCAAATGATGTAATATACTCTAAATATAACAAATACAACTATCTGTATCTCCACTATCTATTATAACTTTGACATCTTTGTCAAACTTAGCATTTAGTAACATTAGTTTTGCTTGACCATCCAGGTTTTACCTCATGGTAGCGGTATGTATTCAATGTGACTGCTCCTCTTCTCTATAACTTGAATCTGATCTTTGGGGCCACTTCTTGGTATAATGGTGACCCCACATATGTAGCAACCTACCCTGGGTGCTTGATACCTCTCTTTCATTTTATCCTCTATTTCCTCTTTATGTGTTGATTCATTTTGCTTTGGTGGATTAGGATTAGAACTATCGATTTTCTAAAATTTCTTCTTATTTTGTCCTTGATTCCCATTGTTCCTACTATTGAAATTTGGGTTTCCTTTGTTTCTCTTATTTTGTTCCTTATCCCATTTCATAAATCCTACACTCTTTCTTTTCTTAAGCTCTTGCCTCTTTGTCTCCGTTAACCCTGAATAGTTGGACTTTCTAGTTTGGATATTAGTCTCTTCTTGTCTAGCCAAGTCATAAGAATCTTGCAAAGTTTTAGGTTTGACCATCATATATCTCTAAAAATATGCCTCTATCAATAGTGATCCTTGTTGAAGTGTAGAGAATTATTCAAACTTCTCTACATAAAATTGGTCAAAATATTTTCTTAAAAGCCCCAACGAAATCATCCCACTTAAGTTCCATGGCTTGGATATTTTTGCATGTATTGAATATTTCCAACCATTCTAGGGTGACATATAGGAGATGAAGGGTAGCCCACATAGCCTGAGTCTTAGAAGAGTAACATTTCATGGAAAAGAATGTTTCTAGCTCTTTTAGCCAATACTCAACCACATATCCTCCTTCCCATTAAATTTGGTTACTTTAACATTCTTAAGATCTCTAGCCAGTTCAGCCTCTATTCAGGCCTTGCCCTCTTGGATCATTCTAACAAGATCTTCTTCTTGCTTGCCTTCTATACTTATGGTATCGATTGCCTTATTGATCAGAGTTTCTATTAACTTCTACTACTAATCCAATCATTATTGAAGAAATTTCACCACAAAAGAGAGATCCTCTGCTCTCTCCACTGAAAATGTTGTTCCCTTGGTATTCTAGCTAGGGTTTTTTGTCCTCTCATACCTCTTACTAGGAGCCATTGTTCTCCTAGTTTTCTTGTTGGAGTCCATTGTTTGGTTGCACTTTTGCACTGCATTTCCCTCCTATGCAACAATTTTGATTTTCCTAAATGAACCCTTTTTAGAATAGGTGTCATCTTGTCATAACCCTCCTTTGGCAGACTCTTGTTGGACTGACTCATAGTTTGGCTATGTTGTCTTTTGATAGAAAGATTTACTATTTCATTTTTCATTTTAGTAAAATTTTATAATGCTGCTAATGAATCTGCATTTTATAGGAACAGGTTTTCTCATATACAAGAGAAAGACTTAATCATTGAGAATAGAATACAAAGAAATAAAACTAATAATAATGATATGATAATCTTATTTTGGAATGCAAGGCTGATTTATAAAAGAAACCACAACAAAAGAGAATGGATGTTTGAGTTTGGTTCTTATTTCCAAAGATAATAAATAAGTATAAAGGGTTTATTTCATAATGACATTATTGTATTGGTAATAAAGTAAGAGTGTAAGTATGCTTGTTCGAATTGACAAAGAATAAGAGTTCTTATTTTTTGTCTCATTATAAGGAATCTTGTTTGATTCGCCTGCCATGGGTAAATAAATGTGTATTCATTGTTTGTAAAGAGGTTCTATGGAGAAAGACTTTAGGATTTTGTTTCGATTGATTAAAAAAAAAAAGACCACTTCTCTTAATGCGATAAGAGTTTGTTATTAAGCTGACAATTGGAAATGAATAGTCAGAGCACCTCTGAATAAACTCTGGAAAATAATTACGTAATGATATATGTAATGTAATCATGATGGGAATGCTTGGTTAAGTACCACTCCTTGCCATCCGAAGAGTGGGGAACATGTGCAGTGGTGGGAATGCTTGGTTAAGTATCACTCCTTGCCATTCGAAGAGTGGGGAACGTGTGAAGTGGAGGAAACAGATGCTCCACACCTACATTATTGCTTAGTGGATTAGGGAAGAAGAGAAGAGATAGATGGGTAGAGGAAGAGGGAATTTCTCTACACGACAGTATTTATGCTTCCTTAACCTATTGAAAACTGAATAGAACCACTTGAATGTTGTTCTTGCTAGGATGGTGTTAAGTTGGTTTCCGATGTGTGGTGTTGTGTTTTCGGAAAAGTATTAGGGGATTTTGTGGCACCAAATAATCAGGTAATTAATTGGTGATTATTTTATATACATGTTTTCTTGTGAGATGGATGAAAATTTCCAGATGAGATAAAATGATTTATTTGAAATGGATTATGTAAATGGAATATTATAGAGGAGTTTGCCATTTGATTGTCTGTCATACTGAAAAAGAATGCATGCAAAGAAATATATAATATGTTACTTGGAGCCGTATCTGATATCTTCACAAAGGTAATCACTTCTCGGTGGTGATAAGAAGAACTCAGAGGAAAAATATGACGCGCCAATCTGGAACCGTGAGGGAAAACAACAAATATCTTTATACAAGTTTATGGTTTGAAGAGACCCAAAACACAACTTTATTTACTGGATATTTTGACTCAATAATGTATCTTAATGTAGATGGGTTTGATATCTGTTATGAAAGAAGAGAGTTTAAAAAATGATAATATGCACCGATGGGAATTTAGTGAATATAACTGGACAATAGTTTTTACCAGATAAATCTGTATTGAGCTTAACTGGCATAAATGATATTATTTGTATTTTTGCAAAAATATATTGTCTTTTGGGTGTTATGGATAAACGAATGATATTTATGTGCTACAGCAAAATATTTTATCTTTTATATTGAAATTCAAATGGAAACCCAAAGGTTGAAATGATTGTAAATAAACATAAATATATAACTCTTGTATGGTTTTAGTCAAGCAAAGGAAATTTTGATACTATGGGTTTTAAAATTAAGTATAAAGTTTTAAGAGTTAGTGGATTGGAAAGTGTTAGTTTGGATGGTTACTTTTTAAGAAGAGATCTAGGTTCAAAATTTGGTAGTGTCAATTAGCAAAGAAAGTAGTCTGATCTCAATCTTCTACATATGAGTTAGACGGACGATGACATAAAACCCTAGATGATCTGAATCCTCTTAGTGCGTACCAGACTGACAATGATGATGGTACAAACCCCGAGCTGATATGAATCCTCTTAGTGCGCACCAGACCGACAATGATAATGATACAAACCTAAAGCAACCCTTAATGAGATGCCTCATGAGTTATAAGGGGCAGCCCAAGATTCAAATCATATTTAATAGTTAAAAATGATTATGAATGTAACCAATTCCCTTATACTACTAAAATAAATATAGAGATCTCACGAGCTACGAGTGAAATTAAATGAGAGTAGTTACTGTTGCATGAGTAACTAAAATAACCTTTGAGTATTGGTTTAGTTACATATGAATATCTATTTATTAAAAGGGAATCTATGAACGTTAAATGAAGTAGAACTTGAAATTTTGATACCGGAACAGTAAAAGAGAAGTTTGGGTTGAATTTGTAGATGGCCTTTTATAAACGTATGAGGTTGTTCCTTTAATCAGAAAGCGAATTGACAAAGAATAAGAGTTTTTATTTTTTGCTTCATTATAAGGATTTTTTTTTATTTTCTTGCCATCAGTAAATAAATGTGTATTCATTGTTTGTAAAGAGGTTCTTTAGGGAAATAATTTAGGATTTTGTTCATTTGATTAAAAAATAAATGAGATCACTTCTCTTAATGATAAGACTTTGTTATTAAGTTGGTAGCTAGAAGTGAATAATCACAAGACCTTCGGATAAAACTTTGAAAAATAATTACGTAATGAGATATGTAATGTAATCATGGTGGTAATGCTTGGTTAAGTACCACTCCTTGTCATCCAAAGAGTGGAGAACATGAGAAGTGGAGGAAATGGATGCCCCACACCTATGTTATTGCTCAGTGGATTGGGGAAGAAAATAAGATATGGATGGGTAGAGGAAGGGAGAATTTCTCTACACCGTCTAGGGAGGCAGAAGGGGACTAGGAAGGAGAAATCAATAAAAACAAAAAATACCAATTTTATCGTAGAAGATCTTTGGTAGAAATCAACCCGCGAGCATTGGGTAGACTCTATTAATGTTTTATCTTGTAGTATTGATCTAAATCATAGCTCAACTGGGAGCAATTTTAGTGGAAAGGGATGTTCGGTCGAATTTCCCTTTGCTACATTAATAATTTTATCTCATAAACCTTACAACGTGTAATAGGCCATGTTTTCATGAATGAATTTTTGAAAAAATATGCCTACTAGAAGTTACGCATATTCAGATGCGTATTACTATCTTTCAACGATGCTTCCTTTAAATAAAATCGTTGGTTGAAAATATAAGAGAAGTATTTTATTTTCTTGTGCCATTGATTGGGAATGCTATGGTGTATGGAAAGATAACTTAATTTACTTGCAAGTTAGGTAATGGTCTCTACTACTTTTATTCTAGAATTGAGTGATCAAGTAATGTATTATTGTGGATTTATCTGTTTGCATTGAAACAATTTACTGAAAAACCTTTCCTTTCATAGACCCTTGTGTAACATATATTTGCATAGATAAAACTAGAGCAAGATTATATTTTAAAAATAAATAATCCATGAACGAAAGAAGCCATAGGTTGTGGATTGAATTTATGTTTTGTGGTTGGATTAGCTTTAGCTTGTAACAATTGTAATGGCTTTATGAAACTTGTATATGAATATAAAGTGGGGTAGGATATGTTAGAGTTTAGAGGATCCAATTTCTATAAAATTTTTATAGACCATCATTGAGCGTAGTTACACCTGCCACTCATCACAAAGCTTTATTATTGTGTGGGTGAAGTATGGCTTTTCTATTGACTTGAGTTGTTACGAAGTGTGAGCTATGAAAAACCTAGTAAACCTTGTGCTATCCTCTTGAGAGATGCGAGTTATGCCTAGTCACTAAACAAGCTACCTTGTCATGAAACTATTAATCTTAACTGAATATATGTATATTTATTTATACTAAAGAAATACCAAGAGAAAATTATGGGTGCTTGTTGGGTCTCTAATGAGAAGGCGATATGTTTTTGTTTAAATTTGGATTTTGTGGTTGTGGATCCTAGATTGTATGTAATGATATTGGGAATGTGCTAGCACAAAATTTGAGGTAATTTGTTAATTATGGAGGCGTAGAGCTTTGAATGAATTCAAGGAACTCTTGGTGAAGTTGGAAAATTTGGGGTGTGACACATCTCTTATCACAAAAAGGAGTTGGGTAATTTATAATTTTCCTTCAATTGTTCTTATAGTTAGTTACATTTATTCCCCTCATGAAATAACATATATTATTATCACTTTATCGATAATGATCAAGGTCACACTTGCCTCCTTGCAAGGTTCCATTCCCAATAACAAACTATGCCTTTTATGGTTTTTACTCCTTGGTCTAACTGGTCCCATGATGTGCAATTCTTGTTGTCTCCTAGATCATGTTAAGGTCTCTAAAAGAGCAAGTCTCACCAAAGTAGATAATTTGTAATAACATAAGTTAAATATAGCATTTCATCCAATAAGAAACCATGATTTATTGATCCAAGCTATCATAAAGCAATATAAAAATAAATACAATATTCTATAAGTGTGAAAGATAATTACAATGCCATCCATTACAAGATCTAAATATTGAAATAATATCACATCATTACATTGCTATCCATCACAAGATCTAAATATTGCCATAACATCACATAAAAGAAGATAATATTTATCTTCTCAAATATAAGATAAAAGGCAAATAAACCAATCCATATATTTGTATAATGATCAAGCTCTCATTGTCTTACAAAATCGACTAATTTTACAAGCTTCATCTAAATAATGCATAAACAAATCCAAACTAAAGCCATCCAACTAAGGGATCTCTACGCCACCTTCTACCATGGTATTTTTCAAGAAAGAGGTTACTTGTGACCTTGATATTTACTTAGGGATCATGAGAGATCCATATGCAATGTATTCAATCATACTTATAAATTATGCAAGCCACCATGCATAAAAATATTGATAACCACACAACAAGGAGAGAATCCCATACTTCTCTCAATAATGGTCCTCCTACCTACTCAAGTCTTAGGAAACCATTATTTATTTTAAGATAAAGATATACAAAAATTTCATTCAACACTCTAGGAGAGAATCCCATACTTCTCTCAATAATGGTTTTCTTAACTACTCAAGTCTCAGGAAACCATTATAATCATTCCCACATTTTAGCAAATATTCATCCCAAAATATTCATCCATAATCTAAATTCTTATGAAAGCAAGAATACCATCTTAGCATAAGATTACTAGCACAAGCTTTAACTACTATTGCATTCAACAAGATGGAAAGTGATTAAACCTCTCTATAATCATATTCTTTCCAACATTAAATAAGACTAAAGGGTATTCATATTTATATTTTCCTATCATGACAATGAATTATATTAAAGAGAAAAATAGAAATATTTTAGTATTCTTTCATTAGTGCACTCTTAGAAGAAAGAATAAAAAAAATAAGACTCTTTCACAAATGAATTCCTATAAAATAAGGAATCGAACACATAATGCCTTTTCTAATACATTCATAAAAAGAGAATAAAAAACCTATTGCTATTTTACTAATGCATCTAATTAAAGAAAGAATGAACACATAATGCTCTTTTACTAATGCATCTAATAAATCAAAATTGAACACATAATGCTCTTTAACTAATGCATTCATTAATACTATTTTTATTATTAAGGAAGGATCATACTTCTAATTCCCACAAAATGGTATATTCATAAATCTATGATTAGCTACGTTTAACAACCTGTAACCTGATTATGAATATAACCCAAACAAACCCGCTTGATATCTAAGAAACGATGAAACAAAATTTGGACAACAATCAATACGAACACAACCAAAGAATTTTGGGTACGAGCACCAAAAGAAAACCATTTCAAGCACTAGGAAAATGTTACTCTAGCATGAAACCAAGGCTAAAATCCATATTGAGGTAATAAGCTCAGACTACTTAGATAAGAGAGATGTTCTATGTAGTACAACAAGTCCTAAAGCAACCATGGTCTCTAAAAAAATTTATAGAGCTAGAAAGGCACTAAGCCTACACCTGCTACGTTTTCCTTTGGAACACCTAGCCAACTCCAACACAAAAGCCAAGGTGAAATGCAGACTAAAGAGAGAAGATTCTAACAAAGATAAGAACACACAAGGAGTAAGAAGGGCATGATTAACACTACAACAATTGAGTGACACACAGGCCTGTGGTACCATCAAACAACTTCTAAAAGAAGAGTCACCCACAAGCAAGCGATACAAAAAAAATACATAAACTGAGGCACCACCAAACATAGTAAGCAATGAAACATATAAAGCAAAATATCTACTTGACTGTCAAGCTAACATCCTCTTGATTTGTTATGTACTGCAATTATCCCTCCTTCTCAAGCTAAGTTTTGCTTTTCTCCAACATCCTTTTGGAATCTCATCACCTCTCTTTTCAAATAGACTAGGGATGCAACTTATTGGAAGGTGAAAGTAACGTAAGAGCATTTACAAGAACATTGGAAACCTTTCCACTAGTCTTATTTAAAAGCACCACTGCCTATGGTGTTTTCATTGATAATTTGTTTTTACCATCCTTAGCTCTATATCAAGATTATTATTGTTGGTCTATGTGCTAACTACATCACTGGATTAATTATTTAATACTAAGGGTTGATATCAATTATTAACCTTAGTAATTAATATTTTTATTTAAATGTAAGTAAAACTATTCACAATAATATTCTTTAATTGATCTCATGCTTCAGACAATGCAAATCTCTACCCAAGACCATAATACACCTTGTTTTATTCTTGAGTGGGCAGCATTTTAAGATAACCATACTAATCCCCTGCCTACTAAGAATGACTTCTTTTTCAAGAAAAATTATGGATCAATGGTGTATTCAAATAGAAATTAAAATGAAATGCAACTACATGAAGGATATACTTTACCTTGGAGCTATTGATGAACAAGTCATTAGCCATCGTATCCCCAATTTTTCCCTCAACTTGAAGGTTATCCCTATTTAATCTATTAGTAAGAGTACCTAATCTTGCAATTACAAATACATCATCAGTACTAGATTCCAAGAATTGAAATAAACCATAAAGTACCATAACTATTACTGACATAATAAATGAGGCTAAGCATTAAATTTCCATTCACCATACATAGTTCAATGTCCCAAAATGAGTCCTTCCAAGGAGGGGTGTTACAAATTCACACTTTTTCTTATTTTGAAATCCAATGTTAATACTTTTACATCATTAGGAGCAACTTGCATTGTAATGTCTTGTACTCTATTCAACTCTCCAACTACATGAGTGAGATTTTTATTTATGTTAGATCAAAAGCCATTTGGAATCTAGTGTAAGCCATACGAAGGGCATTAAAAGTGGTTATAGATAGTAGAGATGGAGTTTTAAAAATACACATTCAAGGTTGGTGAGCTTCATGGTATTTCTTTGTACAACACACGTTATAGTGGGCGACCTCTCTTGCTTCCTTGTCACACACTTCTTGCCGTAAGACAATGGATCATGACCAATGTAGATGGTTGTAAAATTCATAAATACACACATGCCATTATTTGAATAGTTCTATGTACCTGATTGAAAATAAAAAGAATGATTGTAAACATAAAATGTTAAAATTTACCCCTGTGTAGTTGCATGGCCATCTTCAAGAATATGTATTAAAGTCTAGTGAAATGGTAGGAATGGAAACAACATATTTAAGAATAAAACCACACTAAATCCTTGGAATCCCATATAAATGAAACAAAGAGCTTGTAATTATATGTATACTATTTTATTTACAATGTTATGTTTAATATTTAACAATCTAAAATCCTTGTATTATCATAGATTATGTTTTTTATTGTTTTAAATTAAAAAATAGTGTTTTGAAAGGGTTATCTTTTTCCTTTTATACCAACTCAGTCCCATTGAGCCCTATAGTGCCCACACAATTTAAACCTTGATGTAGGCTACATCAACTATTTCTTCCAACCATTGAACTAATAAATCAATGGCTATTATAAATTATGTTTATACCTTACATTGTTTTTGATTAAATTATAGAAGGGGTTTTGAAAGGATCCCCAAACCTTTACAAATGGGTTTTGGAAGGGACCCCAAACCATTAAAGTTCCAAAGAGTATTAAATGAGATCAAATGAAGTACATCAATTGGATAAGATCTAACTGCCAATAAATGAAGAATTTACAATAATACAATAAAACAAAATTGGAGCAAATATTATCTTCTTATTATCTAGAATAATTCTGGTAGAGTTTTAGTACTCTGTTACAATCTCCTCACAGGCTCTGGAAGAGCTCACACACTTGCTACAATGTAAAATTCTTCTTCTTAAAAGAAAACCCTAAAATTACCTTAAGTAAGAAAAACAAAGCTAACCCTAACCATAGCAAATCACATCCGTCAGATCTACATTGACGGTGTTTATTACATGTCTTAATATTCCGGCAATAACTTTTGACTTGGGTGTCCGTTTGAGTTCATTTTTTTTAGATTACACAAAATTTGAAGCTCTATGATTTATTTTTATCTCCTATAAGAGGAGATGCTTTCCAAGGCTAAAAATACCATCTAACATCCTGAAATTTTGTTTTAATGTATGGCTGGCCAGATTTCCAACATTCTCCCCCTTGCTGGTAAGGGGACTGACTATCAAGTCCCTTAGCAGCAAAAACTAAGGTTTTTATTACTCCCTTAGTAAAAATATCTACTACTTGATCGTGTTTGGAGCAATACCTCAATTTAACGTGTTCCTTACCTACCATGTCTTGAATGAAGTTGTACTTGATGTCGAAATGCTAGGACCTGGTATGGTGGATAGGATTATGTGCCAACTTAGTGGCACTCTGATTATCATAGAATAAAGTAGTTGGAGTACCTTGCTTCTCCCTAATCTCTCCTAGAACCTTTCGAAGCCACAATGCTTGTGCACTTGTCGATGTAAGTGCAATATACTCTGCTTCAGTAGAAGAAAAAACCATTGTAGCTTGTTTCTTGGAACTCCATGTCACCAAACTTGAACCAAGATAAAAAAAATGCCCACTCATGGATTTCTTATCATCAATATTATTGCCCCAATCATTGTCACTGAATCCCACTAACTTCAAATTCTTTGTCTATGAGTAATGGATCCCATAATTAATTATTCCATATAACTGTGATGGATTAGCCATATACCTAGAACACTGTGAAATAGCAAAGCATATATCCGGCCTAGTTTTACAAAGGAACATAAGGCTACCAACAATACTCCTATACACTGTTTTGTTTGCCCTTCCAGCTCCATCCTCCAAACTCAAGATCTCCCCATGTGCAATGGGTATTGCTACAGGTTTACATTCACTCAAACCAAATCTCTTTAGCATATCTTACATATTTGGATTGACAAAAAAAAATATCATTGCTAGTTTGATGTACTTCCATCCCAAGAAAGTAACTCATCAAACCCAAATAAGACATCTCAAACTCCTTCTTTATATCATGTTTAAAAGAATCATTCAAAGAAGAACTATTCCCCATAAATAATATATCATCAACATAAAGGCATACAATAAGAATATAATTACCTTTCCTTTTGTAGTACAAAGTGGGCTCACTCTTACTCCTTTCAAAATTACACTACAGGAAGTAGTCACGGATTCTAGCATACCAAGCTCTTGGAGCTTTGCTTCAGCCCATATCGAGCCTTCTTCAACATGTAGACTTGATCTTATTTTCCTTGGACAACAAAACCTTGTGGTTGTTCCACATATACTTCTTCATCTAAATACCCATTAAGAAATGCACTTTTGACATCCATATGATGCACCCTCCACATTTTATGAGCTACCAATGATAGCAATATCCTTACTGTTTCTTGCCTTGCCACTGGAGCAAAAATTTTCTCATAGTCCAAATCATATTTCTAAGTGAAACCCTTTGCTACCAACCATGCCTTGTACCTCTCAATGGATCCATCACTGTTCTTCTTGATCTTGTAGACCCAGTTGCATCCTACACATTTTCTATCCTTAGGAAAATCACACAACTACTAAGTATCATTCTTTTCAATAGAAAGCATTTCTTCTTGCATAGCCTTCATAAAAAATTTGTTAGTACTAGCATGCTCAAAACATGAAGGCTCAAAATCATCATCAACAACTTTAGAAACTTTAGAAACTTGTGAAACAGGTGCATAGTTTACAACATCACCTTTGGGATCTCCATTGTCATCATCTCCATAAAGATGCAGGTTCTCTAACCTCTCTATTACTGCATTCATCTCTGTATGCTGACTCCTTGTCACCCTCTTATGAAAATTCTTATCAATAATTTGAGATTTTGGGTGATCCTTCAAAAATATTTTACCTTTTACTTTGGTTTATGGTTATGGAGGTGGAGAAATATTGGAAGAACCTTCTCTTGGACTTGAAGGTGCACTTGTAGAAGATGAACTATAAACTTTTTCATGGCTGGGCTAAATTGAAACATGGCTTGGTTCCACCTTCTCTTCACCAAAAATATCCTCAACAAATAATTTTTGTGATCCCCAACTTCTCCCTTCATCAAAAATTACATCTCTAGATACAATTATATTATGTGAAATAGGATTAAAGAACCTGTAAGCCTTAGATTGCTCACTGTATCTAATAAAAATACATTTTTCACTCTTTGCATAAAACTTCTTCCTATTATCAACATTAACATGCACAAAATCCACACATCCAAAAACTCTAAAATAATTTACATTTGACTTCTTGTTGTACTAACATTCATAAAGGGTAATATTATCAAGACTCTTAGTAGGACTTCTATTTAAAATGTAATTAGCAGTCCTAATTGCTTCAACCCAATAAAACTTACTCATACCTTTTTCTTGCATCATGCACCGTGCCATCTCCATCAAAGTCATGTTATTTCTTTCAGCCACCCCATTCTGTTGAGGTGTGTAAGGAATTGTTTTCTACCTTTTAATCCCAAAATCACTACATAAATCATCAAATTCATGAGAACAGAACTCACATCCTCTATCTATCCTTAAACATTTGATATAATAACCACTCTCATTTTCATATAGAGCCTTAAAATTCTTGAAGCAATTGAGTGCCTCATCCTTATGCTTAATAAAATGAACCTAATAATATCTGAAGAAATCATCAATAAAATTCAAAAAGTAAGAAGCTTTACCCATACTCTGTGTCTGCATTGATCCACAAATGTCACTATGAACAAACTGCAATGGATGTTGGGCCCTCCATGCTTCACCATGTGAAAACTTCCCCCTTGCATGTTTTCCAAGTGCACAACCTTCACAAACCTCCTTGGAGTCTTCAAGTTTTGGCAACCCATAGACAAGTGGTGAAAGCATCTTCAAACTCTTATAATTTAAATGCCCAAATCGTAAATGCCATAGCATCTCCTTACCTTCTAAACTAATAAATGCTAGAGCTCCCCCTTGATCTAAAAAATATAATGGGAAGAGACAGTGGTAATTAATTTTCCCTCTGATCATAAATTTTGCACATTCGATCCTCAAACACTAACTTATAATCCTTTTCCAATATTTGACCAATACTCATTAATGAATGCTTCAAACAGGGTGCATAGTAAATATCTTTTACCTTCATTATTTTTCCTCTCTTGGTAGGAACCTCCATTTCTTCTTTCACAACCACTTCCATGCTCTTCTCATCACCAAGCCTGATACTGGATTGATAAGAAGAATCAAGAGATGAAAATACATCCCTCTTGTCGATCATATGGTTTGTGCACCCATTGTGCAGGATCCATGTCTCCTTTGTGCTATTCTGTGTAGAGAGGAAAGTTGCTTGCTCCACTTTTTATTCAATCATACAGAACAAAGTATCATCCTCATAGGAATCCTCTTCTCCAGTATCCTGCAATCTCTCTCATAATGGCCATATTTGTTACAATTGTAACACTGCACATTTCTCATATCTCAGCCTATACCTCTTCCTCTTGCAGCATGAGTCTGGTCATTGTCTGAATATTGAGATCTTTCTCAACCTCTACCACCGTAGGAGCCTCTTCTACATCCTCTTCCATTTCTTCCTCTTCCTCTGGAACCCCTACCGTGACCTCTTCCTCCATCATTATATTTTGTTGAAAAAGCTTGTTCCTCTATAGAACCTCCTTATTTATCCTTCTTCCTCTTGGCAATTCTCTCTTCATGAGATGTGAGAGAGCCAATTAATGAATCTATATCCATTTTCGAGAGGTCTTTCATTTCTTCTATGATAAGGGTTGCACTATCAAACTTCTTTGTCAAGGTTCTTAAACTTTTTTAATTACTACATTTTGATCTATGATCTCTCCAAGTGTGGCCATTTTATTTACTATTGTTTTGTCCTTACTTTTCCAAAGATATTTTAGGAAGCCATAAAAGTTGAGAAACTCCTTATTGCTATAATCCAGCTACCTCCTAAACCCATAATGCCTATTTTCCTGAAGCTTTTCCAGAACCAGTCACATCCTATGTACTTAGCACTAGCTTATCCTATGATTCCTCCTCCAATGAATGTACCACATTGGCTTGCTGCTTCAATGGAACCAACCTTACCAAAAATACCTGTATTGCTAGTGCTCCTCGCTCCTCTCGTAATCCTGACACTTTTGACACTAGACCCACAAATTGTTGGAAATTTTGAGTACATTTATTGTCATTGATGTCAAAGGTGAAAAGGTTGAAATATTATAGTGCAAGGCAAGCATTTTCAAAGGATACATGAGGCAAAAAATTAATGTCAAGGCAAAGCAAGGTGACATGGCAAAAATAATATATTCCATGGATAGCAAAGCAAGATATGGTGGAAATAATATTTAAATGTGAAATTTAAATATTATAAGGGAAAAGGATTAAAAGTTTGTGGAAAAATATTTAAAACACCACCATGGGCATAAAAGTCTAAGGTTATAATATTTAAATCTTCTTAAGATTTAAATATTTCATAAAGAAAAAGTTTGGGCGCAAAAATTCAAAGGAAGGCATTTGAAAATATTAAAAAATCATTTCAATGGGAGGCACTGACATCATGACAAAGGGAGGACACAATTTGCATATAAATCAAGGTTCAAAACCTTGGCAAAGTGAGTGGTGTGTGAAAAATCGAATATCCACTCATGCATTTCGTTCGACGAATAGAAGAAGATGAAGGGCACAATTTTAGGCAAAAAGGATAGAAAGGTCAAAGGTGAGGTGCTAGTCAAGAAGACACAACTAGCAGGCTAGCACAGCTGGTCGTAGGGGCAACGCTAAGGCACTGGTGCAGAATAGGTCGTTGGTTCGATTCCCTTGGAGGGAGGTTTTTGCAAGGTAGTAAAAGGAGCACGATTTTCAAGGAGAGGACAACAAAACAAAGGGGAGACTATGCACATTTGGTTCTAGCCAGGTAGCTAGTCTAGGTGGTAGGCGGGTCCTACGTAAGGTATTTGCAATGGACAGGTCTCGTGTTCGAATCACGATGGTAGTTGTTTTACGATTTTTGACTGGGCAGAAGAAAGGGGATAAAATCATTTTTGTGCACATTCATTTCCAGTGGGTGGGCCAGCCTAGTTGGAACTCTAGATCGCGCTAGAGCATGGGCTCTGTGAGGTCTCGAGTTCGACTCGCAATGGCAGTAGCGGCAGACGTGGTAAGAGCAATATTTTTTTATTAAAGTGTGGCATGCTTAGTGTTTGATTTAGGGAGACATAAGGTTTAATTTTTTCTTTGGAAGAAGTGCATATTGTTTGACCTAGGGAGACATAAGGATGATGCTTTGAAATCAAATATTGTATGCAATTTCAGATTTCTGTGTGGCTCTATAAAGTTAAAATAACTTTAATTTTGGAGATATAAGGTGTATGAAAGTGGATTTAAACTTTGTTATGAGAACTTAGGGTTTTGGTTGATAATATTGAAATTGCTTGTGGTTTTTATAAGTAGGAGTTATAAGGTATGTTGTGGTTGGTTATTGTGTGTAATTTTTGCATGGTGAAAGAAAGTTTGAAGGAGTTGTAAAGCAATATTATTGTGCACAAAAGGTTTTTCATGTGGATGGTTGAAAAAGTGCTATGCTAACTAACCCTTGAAGTGGCACAAAATTGAAAGATAAGTTGTTTGTGAGACAGGTCTTTGAGGACACTTCTTCATCAAAGCAAACTAAGAGGTATGGTGACATCATTATTTCTCTAGGTGGTTGTGTTTTGAGAAAGTAATTTTAAGGTGGAGATAAAAGGGTTGATTAGTGTGCATTGTTGGAAATATTTGAGACCTACATGTGCTTCATTATTGAAAGAATTAGTGAAGAATTTGGGTATTGATGTGAGTGACATTAGACCAGTTTTGTGAAGAAATTTGTGCATTATTGTGTTTGATCATTGAGAGTAAATTTGCAAAGAATAGAGACCAGTTTTGTGAAGTTGATTTGAAAGGAATTTGCAAGAGGTAGATATTGTATTAGATGAATGCAAGATTTATGAATGTGAAGAACATATTGGGTATTTGATAGTACATATCATTCTCTATATGTTCCAGAGGTTAAAAAAATTCTAAGTAGAATATGTCTAAATTACCTAGTTGAAGAAAGCATTTATGAAAGAGATATAAGCATTGTTTGTATGCAATATTTGAGAAAAGGGGATAGATTTATCCTGTGGAGAGAGATCCACAAACCAGAGCAGAGGGGATAGAGTTCTCCTGTGGAGAGATATCCACAAACTAGAGTAAAGGGGATAGAGTTCTCCTATGGAGAGAGATCCACAAACTAGAGCAAAGGGGATAGAGTTCTCCTATGGAGAGAGATCCACAAACCAGAGCAAAAGGGATAGAGTTCTCCTATGGAGAGAGATCCACAAACTAGAGTATTGGGGATTGAGATCTCCTTTGGATAGAGGTCCACAAACATTGTAATAGGGAATTGATTCCCAAGAGATTTGTTGAGAAAATTTAGAAGAAATATTTTCTCTGTGGATGTAACCCACATTGGGTGAACCATGTTAAATTTATGTCTCTCATGTGTGTGATGATTTATGCATTACTTTGTTACTACTATTGATATTGCAATTGATAACATTGGATAATATTATTTGGGAAAGAAAAGTAAAAGTTGATCTTATACTGTTCACCCCCCTCTCAGTATAAGCTTGTGTTCTTCAATTGGTATTAGAGTAGGTTCCTTCAAAAAGTCTAACAACTTGAAGGAAGATATTACAGGAACACAGATGGCATCTCAGAATGGATCTTCAACAAATAAGGCTCCATTGTTTGATGGGAACAATTATGCTTTTTGGAGTATGAGGATGAAGACTTATTTGATGGCACAAGGATATGAAACATGGCAATCTATTGAGGATGGGTTCACACCTACAACTACTCCTCCCACAGATAAGGATGGTAAGCAATTACATGTGAATAATGCCAAGGCTATGAATGGAATCTTAAGTGGATTACGTGAATCAAAATTTTTGAAAGTTATGCAATGCAAATCAGCAAAAGAGATGTGGGACAAATTGAAGCAAACATATGAAGGAGATAGCAAGGTCAAGTTGGCAAAACTGCAAACTCATAGGAGGAGGTTTGAAGAGTTGAAGATGGAAGATGAGGAAGATATTGCTAGATACTTACTTCGTGTTGATGAAGTTGTTAATACCATGCGTGGACTTGGATTCAAAATTGAGGACTCTAGTGTTGCTCAAAAGGTATTAAGATCACTCCCTATAAGGTATGATGCAAAGGTTTCAACTATAGAAGAGATGAAGGATATTGATAAGTTGACTATGGATGAGTTACATGGAATTCTCATAGCTTATGAGATGAGAACAAAAAAATATCACAATTCCAAGAAAGAGGTAGCTTTCAAAGCTTCAAAGAAGATAAAAGATAAGAAACCAGAATCAAGTGATGAGTCAAGCAATAATGAAGAAGCTAACTATGTGAGAAGAAATAAGAAGGACTCAAGAAAACACAAATATATAAAGACTATGAAATGCTTTAATTGTGGTGACTTTGGTCACTATGCATCTAATTGTCCACAAGCTAGAAGCAATAGCAGTGAAGAGAAACAAGATTATAAGAAAAAGGAAGAAATAAAATTCAGGCATGAAAAGAAAAACAGGTATGGTCAAGGCAAGCATGAAAAGAAGTTCTTTCAAATACACAAGAAGAGTTTCTATGTTAAAAATGCAAGCAATGCTTCAAGTGATAGTGATGAAAGACTCTCAGATAGTGAAGAAGAATAGATTCTATTTTTGGCAATAGAAGAGGAAGAAAACACTCCTATTGAAGACCAAGTAGAAGATACTCCTATAATTGAAGACCTAGAGAAATAATCATAAAAAGAAGGCACAATTGATCTAGAAGAACTTATTGTTGCTCTCAGAGAGTTGAAAAGAGTTAGAAAGCAAAATTCAAGACTGAAGGCTCAAGTTCAAGAACATGAGGAAATAAAAGAAAAGCTTCTACAAGACCTCACAAACTCAAAAGCTAAGGCAAGGAGATTTAAAGAAGTCATGGTTGAAAAGTTAGAGGTAAAAGAGTTAGAATGTGAAATATTAGAACATGAAGTGGTTTATCTAAGGATGGAAGTGAAATATTCTAAGGATAAGTTGCATAGGTTTGGGAAAAGTTCAAAAGCTTTGGATAAAATTATCAATTCACAAAGATCTTCATTTATCAAAACAAGACTTGGTTTTGAAGAAGGACAAGGGAAACAAGAAGAAGGGTCAATCTCAAGCTCAAAAGAAAAGGAAGTTTTAGAGGAAGAGATTGAAGAAGAAACTAAGACCTATGCAGATAAGTTGAAGAATGGAAGCTTCACTAAGAAAGAAAACAATGCACAAAAAAGAAACAAGGATCATCATAGAGAAGGCAAAGAAAGGACTAAGAGACTAGATGTTTCAAGACAAGATGAATATTTCTTCAAAGGGCATTGTTTTTCATGTAATCATTTTGGTCACAAAGCTATGCATTGTAGGGTTTATGGAAAGAAGGAGTATGGCTTCACTAAGAGGAACTTCAACTCATTCAAATATGGATATTTATTTCAAGGTTATTGCTACTCATGTAATCGCTTTGGTCATAAAGCGATCCACTGTAGGGTTCATGACAAAAATGATTATGGCTTCACCAAGAGGAACTTCAAGTCATTTACACCTTCCAAGAACTACAACATCAGGTGTTACAAGTGCAATAATCTTGGGCATAAGGCCAAGTGGTGTAGAACAGAGTTTCTAAAACTTCCAGAGTCAAGCAAGAATAGGGACACTCAAAAGGATCAAAAGGGTATGATTACAAAGGTTTTGAAAAAGAAGGTTGAAAAAGAAAAAGAGCATTGTATGTTGGGAGTAGATTTACTCCCACCCCAAAATTAATCACCTCAAGGAGAGGAGGTGGGGAGGGGGCTGAGCTAAGAGTCTTATATTTAGCCCCAAAGGAGTCCCTTTGCCATTGATGTCAAAGGGGGAGAGTTTGAGTAAGGGGGAGAGCATTCAGTTAGGGGGAGCAGCTTCTCAGGGGGAGCAAATTTGGAATCTAGTGGTTGCAAAAGAATTTTTTAGAAAGGGTTACCATCAATGACAAAGGGGGAGATTGTTGGAAATTTTGAGTACATTGAGTTGTCATTGATGTCAAAGGTGAAAAGGTTGAAATATTATAGTGCAAGGCAAGCATTTTCAAAGGATACATGAGGCAAAAACATTAATGTCAAGGCAAAGCAAGATGACATGGTAAAAATAATATATTCCATGGATAGCAAAGCAAGATATGGTGGAAATAATATTTAAATGCAAAATTTAAATATTATAAGGGAAAAGGATTAAAAGTTTGTGGAAAAAGATTTAAAACACCACCATGGGCATAGAAGTCTAAGGTTATAATATTTAAATCTTCTTAAGATTTAAATATTTCATAAAGAAAAAGTTTGGGTGCCAAAATTCAAAGGAAGGCATTTGAAAATATTAAAAAATCATTTCAATGGGAGGCGTCGATGTCATGACAAAGGGAGGACATGATTTGCATATAAATCAAGGTTCAAAACCTTGGCAAAGGTGTGTGGTGTGTAAAAAATCAAATATCTGCTCGTGCATTTTGTTTGATGAATAGAAGAAGATGAAGGGCATAGTTTTAGGTGAAAAGGATAGAAAGGTCAAAGATGAGGTGCTGGTCAAGAAGACATAGTTGGTAGGCTAGCGCAACTGGTCGTAGGGGCAACGCTAAGGTGCTGGTGTAGAATAGGTCATTGGTTTGATTCCCTTGGAGGGAGGTTTTTGCAAGGTAGTAAAAGGAGCACGATTTTCAAGGAGAGGACAGCGAAACAAAGGGGAGACTATGCACGTTTGGTTCTAGCCAGGCAGCTAGCCCAGGTGGTAGGTGGGTCCTGTGTAAGGTGTTTGTAGTGGATAGGTCTCGTGTTTGAATCATGATGGTAGTTGTTTTACGATTTTTGACTAGGTAGAAGAAAGGGGATAAAATCATTTTCATGCACATTCATTTCTAGAGGGTGGGCTAGCCTAGTTGGCACTCTAGCTCATGCTAGAGCATGGGCTCCGTGAGGTCTCGAGTTTGACTCGCGATGGTAGCAAAAGCGACAGATGTGGTAAGAGCAATAATTTTTTTATTAAAGTGTGGCATGCTTAGCATTTGATTTAGGGAGACATAAGGTTTAATTTTTTCTTTGGAAGAAGTGCATATTGTTTGACCTAGGGAGACATAAGGATGATGCTTTGAAATCAAATATTGTATGCAATTTTAGATTTTTGTGTGGCTCTATAAAGTTAAAATAACTTTAATTTTGGAGATATAAGGTGTATGAAAGTGGATTTAAACTTTGTTATGAGAACTTAGGGTTTTGGTTGATAATATTGAAATTGCTTGTGGTTTTTATAAGTGGGAGTTATTGTTAGAGTTAAAGTGCACTATGCCTTCACCTTGACACTTGTCAATTTCTCTTGACAAGTGTCATGTGTTGAATATAGGCTTATGCCTATATATTGTAACCATTTTTATCAATAAAATCAATCCCTTCAGTTTGATTACTCCTATCATTTGGTATCAGAGCAGGCTTTCCTTGCCCTGTGAGCTTGAGGGGGGATTTCCCTCATGGAAATCCCCCCTCCCCCATTTTTCCCCTCATTTTTTCCCATTTGTTTCTTCATGCGAGGGAGTATGCTCTCCATCTTTGATGGATCAGAAACCAGAAGCTTGAGGAAATATTAATGGTGGGATTATGTTTTAATTGTATGATGGAGGTATCGACAATGGCGCATCATGGAGATCCAAACGTTTAGATGCAGTTCCAGCATTTCTCAAGTTAAAGACGTAAATGAAGATTTACATCTACGGAGATCTGCATTTGTTTTTTTTGGAACGCGCTCCATCCAGGAGCACTGTGAGCTCCTTGATGTAGTCGGTGAATGCCTACGGTGGCTTTCATGACAAAGTGTAGATCAGGATATTGAACGCGAATCAACTCCCGGGAGGACGTTCCCAACTGCCAGGCCAGTCACGCATGGGCCGGACCCCGATCTACGCAGAGCCCGAGAGATTTTTTTTAGCCGGCTCCATTCCGCATCGTCGGAGCACCGGTGAAAAAAAAAATTCAAAGCCTGAATGCAGGCGGGTTAAATCGGCTCAAAACATAGAATTAAGGCCTATTTTTCACAGACGACTTCGCCTTCATCAGATTCGAAGATGAAACCTGTGAACGCAAAATTAAGGCCTGTTTTTCAAAATTATAATTTCCATTTATATGGCATTCGTTGGAAATCGTAATGAATAGATTGAAGAGGAATACGAAGAGGAGTGTGGGATTTATTCTGTGAAGAAAACGGCTAGGAATCGAGGTGTTTAGTTTAGCATATTTTATTGTTTTTGCTTAGGCTTTCGAACCGAGATGATCCTAGTTTCGAATCCTATCGAGGGGGAAAATGAGCACTGAGAAGGAGAGAGAGAGCCATGTGAACATGGCCAAGTTGGCCGAGCAGGCCAAGCACTATGACGAGATGGTGCAGTCAATGAAGAATTTTGCTAGGTTGGATTTGGAGCTATCCGTGGAGGCCGAGATCTTTTGTGCGAGGCAAGAAGGCGGTGATGTGTTGGAGATCTAGCATCTCACCCCGTAGTTTGTTGAGTTGGATGTCCACCAGACTAAGCTCGTATGTGAGATCCTATGTGAGAATCGTTTGGGCTATCGCCATGCCCACATTTCCCATGCTTGTTTGTCTAGGGGCACAAAGCCATGGACGCAGTTGCAGGTCTGAAACGTGATCTTGGATTTTTTGTCCGCCATGGTCGGCGACGCCGCTCCATTTTTTTTTGGTTGGGCACACGGGCAATGGTAAGAGTGCAACCAAAAATTCTATCCTTGGATGCAGTGCTTTCAAGTCGCATCACAATTCTTCTACTGTCATGTTTGTCATCGTATTAAGATTCAAGTTCGGCTTCTTCCTCTTCCAGGTCGAGGTCAAGCTCAAGGTCGAAGTCTAGGTCTTTATCCTCGGATTCCGGCACCGACAGTTCACGGGATAGGAAGCCTGCAAGAAAGAGAAGCAGTCCAGTGAGGAGAGCTCACATGCAATTTGTAGTATGCTATTATTAATGATGGTCACGTAGTAAACATGGTGGATACGCCTGGTCTCTTTGATCCTGTCGTCTCTCTAGATTTTCTTGGAAAAGAAATTGTCAATGGACTAATCTCGCGTAGAAGGGATGCATCTACCACTGACCGTGATTCAGATCTACCATGGTGTTCTCTCCTCCGGTGTAGTTTTTTGGGAAACGCACTTGGATTTCGGTGCCTTTGACAGAGTTTTTTTTATTTTTTGGAAGGCGGATATTACCCTTGATCACCAAGTTTCGAATGTTGATGAGGTGGAATTCGAGGAGCGGTGACAAATGGCGAGAACGGCGATAGGACAATAGTAATATCAGTGTAGAGGAGGAAGTTACGGATCCCGAGTGTTTTTACTTGGTGTCCATGATGCAGTTGTAATTTTTGGGGTACGACATCCCCGATTTGACATTGGTTAATTAGCACCGAGAGGCTACAGGCGACAAACTACGAGAGGGCAAGGCAGGCTCAACAGTACAAGGTGTCATGGGAAATGTTGAATTGCACTCGCCAGGTGTCCGTGCCCGTGGTCATCATGGTCGTCGGGGCAGAGGTCACGATGGCCGCCATTGAAAAGAAATACAATGACTAAAAGATCGTGGATGGAGGTAAATGTGCTTGGATGGTGGGTCCCATGACATGGCGTATGGTGGGCCCCACTTAAAGTGGTTTTCTTCTTGTTTTTAGTGGGGGACGTTTATTAAATTGTATGGTCAAATATGTTTTTTTTATTTGTCTTTTTAGTGGGATATTCAAAGACAAGCCCACATGTAATTTCCATGCATGGGAAAATTGAAAATTTTCTGGTATTTTCCGCTTCAGTGCAATGATTACTTGCTGCCTTAGATAAGCATTATGGTTTTTTCCACACGATGAAGACCCCTTTGATGGTGGAATATAGGGGTATTTATAGTCGTTGGAAATGTTTTTCCGTGACGGACACTATGGTGGTGTCATATTTTAATTTTGAGGCTATTTCAATTGAGTTTTTTAGCCTCAAAATTTTCTCTACCTTGGAGTGCATTTTTGGTAGAACCCGACACTCCCAAGGTAATTTTATATGTGATCCTTGTACCTAGTGATATTTTATATACAGTTGGTGAATGCAGTGGCTGGTTGCCCATGCATTTTGGTGGGATGACATGGTCACCATAAGGACACTTATATTAGGGACTATAGACAAAGACACCCTAGACTCTATCCGAGGTTTTTTTGGATCTACTTCTGAAGACTACAGACGAAGACACTTCAGAAGATTCTCTTCTTTTCTTCTTCTCTCCTCCTATTTTGATCTATGGCTCATTTTATTGTATTGAGTGCATTTTTGGCAGAGACTGACACTCTTATATGGCTCGTTTTTCCTTGTATTAGGTGCATTTTCGATAGAGACCGACACCTTCTAGATTGAGTTCACCATAAAAAGAGATTTGATATTTATGGTGAATCTAGTCAATGACCTATGAGAGGCAACATCCTCTGAGGATGACCTGCAGAGGAAACAGACCCAGAAGTGGCTGACCCTAAGGCACCCATGATGACCCTGAGGCACTTAGACGGCTGACCTAGTGGCAACAGACCCATGGAAGTGGCTGACCCTGAGGCAACAGACCGAGATGTATACACAGTGAATCTAGCATTATTCACAGTTGGAGAGCCAAGCGCAAAGAGCAGAGCCTAGACCAAATCAGCAATAAGAGAGGATGATAGGTTGTTTTAGAGAAGTCAACATTAATGAGGAATGTTACCTAATGTTGACTTGTTTTGTTTCTTCTTTAGTTAGGATAGTGCACTTTAAGGGGGAATGTTAGAGTTAAAGTGCACTATGCCTTCACCTTGACACTTGTCAGTTTCTCTTGACAAGTGTCATGTGTTGAATATAGGCTTGTGCCTATATATTGTAACCATTTTTATCAATAAAATCAATCCCTTTAGTTTCAGTCCTAACAGTTATAAGGCATGTTATGGTTGGTTATTATGTGTAATTTTTGCATGGTGAAAGAAATTTTGAAGGAGTTGTAAAGCAAAATTATTGTGCACAAAATTTTTTTTTCATGTGGATGGTTGAAAAAGTGCTATGATAACTAACCCTTGAAGTGGCACAAGAAAGATAAGTTGTTGAGAGATAGGTCTTTGAGGACACTTCTTCATCAAAGCAAACTAAGAGTATAGTGAAATAATTCTTTCTCTAGGTGGTTGTGTTTTCACAAAATAATTTTAAGGTGGAGATAAAAGGGTTGATTAGTGTGCATTACTTGGAAATATTTGAGACCTACATGTGCTTCATTATTGAAAGAATTAGTGAAGAATTTGGGCATTTATGTGAGTGACATTAGACTAGTTTTGTGAAGAAATTTGTGCATTATTGTGTTTGATCATTGAGAGTAAATTTGTAAAGAATAGAGACCAGTTTTGTGAAGAAATTTATGCATTATTATGTTTGATCATTGAGAGTAATTTTGCAAATAATAGAGACCATTTTTGTGAAGTTTATTTGAAAGGAATTTGCAAGAGGTAGAGATTAGATTAGATGAATGCAATATTTGTGAATGTGAAGAACATATTGGGTGTTTTATAGTACATATCATTCTCATATGTTCCATAGGTTAAATGAATTCTAAGTATAATATGTCTGAATTGCCTAGTTGAAGAAAGCATTTATGAAAGAGATATAAGTATTGTTTGTATGAAATATTTTAGAATAATTGAGCAGGTTCTGTGAGCAGTATTAAGGCAGACTTGGCCAAGTCTTATGAGAAGACTTGGGACAAAGTTGAGAAAATATTTGTGAGAAGACTTGAAGCATATTTGGACAGAGATAGAGAGCATGTTTGAGACATATTTGTGCTAACCTTGTAATGAGGTTTGGTGTAAATTTGGGTAGAGATAGAGAGTAGGTTTGAGGTAGATTTGTGCATGTAATGTGTGCAGATTTGGATAGATTTGTGAGTAGAGTTGGAGTAGATTTGTGCTAGCCTTGTAATGAGGTTTTGTACATATTTGAGGTAGGATTTGTCAGTAAAGTTGGGGCAGATTTGTGCTAGCCTTGTGATGAGGTTTTGTGCATATTTGAGATAGAGTTGAGAGCAGGATTTGGAGTAGACCAAAGAAAATGGCATAGAGTTCTCCTATTAAGAGAGATCCACAAATAAGAGAAAAAGGAATAAAGTTCTCCTATGGAGATATTTCCACAAACTAGAGCTAAGGGGATAGAGTTCTCCTATGGAGAAATCCACAAACCAGAGTAAATGGGATAGAGTTCTCCTGTGGAGAGAGATCCACAAACCAGAGAAAAGGGGATAGAGCTTTCTTGTGGAGAGATCCACAAACCAGAGTAAAGGGGATAGAGTTCTCCTGTGGAGAGAGATACACAAACCAGTTTATTGGGGGTTGATACCTTCTTTGGATAGAGGTCCATAAATATTGTAATAGGGAATTGATTCCCAAGATATTTGTTGAGAAAAATTAGAAGAAATATTTTCTTTATGGATGTAACCCACATTGGGTGAACCATGTTAAATTTGTGTCTCTCATATGTGTGATGCTTTGTGCATTGCTTTGTTACTGCTATTGATATTGCAATTGATAAAATTAGATCATATTATTTGGGAAAGAAAAGTAAAAGTTGATCTTATACTGTTCACCCTCCCTCTCAGTATAAGCTTGTGTTCTTCACAATTTGCTCTCTTGCTAGATTTGCAAAATTCTATGAAGAATCTCACCAATGAGATGACCCTTATGAAGAGAAGGGAGGTAGAAAGGAACTTCCAACCTAGAATATTCCCTTATGTGGCCAAAGACCAAGCTGCATCTACTAGTAAGCCCCCTGAAAGAACAAGCACTATCCTTGCAAATGAAGAAGTAGAACCCTCCTCTTCCACATCCCAGTCTGATTATTGGTGCTCTACATGTAATGATCCCCATGCAGAGAACACTTGCATGATGCATCAACATTATATGCAAAAGGTGGTGGTGGAAAGGATGGAAAGGGCTCAAAAAGGACATATTAACATGATCAGGGAAGGAGAACACAATTTTATGATGTCATCTATTGAACAAGTTTCTGTCTTGACCAGATCTAGAAAGAAGCCACTGCAGGTAAATCTAGAGGAACTAAACCCCTGAAGGTCCCCAATGACACCAAGGAGAAAAGGGAAATTGAAAAGGAGGCTCCTCAGAAAGCCTCTATCCAGAGGCCAATCACTCAGCAAAAAAGGAGACTGCACCCAATGCAACGCAGTAGAAGGGAGAAGAGACACAAGAGGAAGCCAGGGATAAACTAAAATATCCATCCTTGATGAAGTGACAATGGATAGAAGTGACTCAAGAATACCAGAGCAAGTATGAGCCACTCTAGAGATATAAATAAAGGCAACCTATAGCCTCTACCTTCAATATCATTGAAGAATTGAAGAAGACACCTTCAAAGGTCAGCATGTATGATGCTTTGCTAATCCCCAAATAGATTGATCTACTGCAAGTAGCACTCAAGATGATAAAGAATTAGAACAAGCTACCGCCTGAGCAGAATCTTATCCAAGGGAGTCCTGTTATGGGGGTAGGTAAGAATAGGCCTTCTCCATTTTATCTATCTCTAGAAATGGAAGGATGGGTAGTGCACAATTGTATGATTGACTCAAGAGCTACCACTACAGTCATGCCTAAAGTTGTGTGTGATATTATGGGCATGGAATATACAAGAAGCTACCCTGGAGTCTTGTAGTTAGATGGTACACCGGTCAAGACTATAGGGGTCATCAAGGATATCCCCATGGTGTTACATAGACTACCCCAAGTCACAGTCATACAAGAGATAGTGGTGGTGGACCTCGAGCCCTATTTTAGAATGTGTCTATCAAGGGAATTTACTGCCAAGTTAGGAGGCTACCTTTCCCTAGACTATTCTCACATGGAGATACCCTTCAAAGGTAGAAGAGTGAAGATTTTCTCTGAGAAACCCTCTTCATTTCATATAGAAAAATTGGAAGAAGCAGGTCAATAGGCTAGTACAGTGGGCATAATTACTGAAGAAGAAGATCTGATGGAGGAAGTTCTAGAGGAACTTCAATCTGAAGACCAATTTTCTTTGAAGGATTTCAATGCTATGATAGAAACTAGGATGGGCACTTACTCCATTCAAAAGTCAGAGATAAAAAAGTTGGAGAAGTTGACACCCACATCAGATCAACTCTGGAAGTTGTATTTTGATGGGGCAAGGTGTAAAAATGGTGCAAGAGTAGGAGTGGTGTTGATCTCACCCATAGGAGCTCAAAAAACCTTCTCTTATAGACTCACATGGAGCTACACTAACAATGTAATGAAGTATGAAGCCTTATGCCTAGGATTAAAGAAAGTTGAGAAACTTGGAATCAAGCAGCTCCAAATATTTGGAGATTTTGAGTTGGTAATTAATCAAATCATGAAGAAGTGTGTAAGCAAGCAACACTATCTCAAGGTATATAGAAATAGAGTCTGGGACTTACTGGAGGTCTTTGAGGCCTTGAATATCAAAGCCATCCCCAGAGACCAAAATACTCATGCTGACACCCTAGCAGCCATGGGAGCCAATTATTACCCTATGTCAAATGTCATACATAGGCCCAAGATAGTAAGGTTGATATACTAGCCTTCCATACTAGATAAAGACATATTTTGGTAGGTATTTGAAAGTGATGAATAGATAATAGACTTCTTAATCCAGGAAATGAATTGTTCTACTAGACCTATGGGAGATGAAGATCAAGAAGAAGAAGAGGAGGAATTCCTCCAGCTAAAAAATAACCACATACCAAAAGGTCTAATTACCTTGGAGAGTTTGTTTGACAATAATGACCACCCAGTGGGTCACATGATTAAAATTGATGCTAAGGGATCCAAGGAGATTTTAGTGGCCCTAGGGAAGAGTCTGAAGGTGAGCGTAGATTGCTCATAAGAAGAGCTAAATCAAATCCAGGAGTTGTGCAAAAGGTATGATGATATTATCACCTGGACATATGATGACCTCAAGGTTTATAATAAGAACACCATTCAACATACCATTGAGTTAGAATCAGATGCAAAACTGGTCTGATAAAAGCAAAGGCCAATCAATCCAAATATTGAGGCCTTGATGAAACAAGAACTCTTGAAGTTGCTTAATGCCAAGATAATATACCCCATTAAGCATTCCACCTGGGTGGAAAACCTAGTTCCAATCAGAAAAAGAATGGAGACATTAGGCTCTATGTTGACTTTCAAAGTCTGAATAGAGTCTCTCTAAAAGACCATTATCCCTTGCCACAAATTGATCAGATACTACACATAGTAGTAGGAGCAGAGAGATTTTCTCTACTAGATGGATTTTTTAGATTCAATCAAATTTGGGTCCGAGATGAAGACCAATATAAGATAACCTTCACCACCAAATGGGGAACCTTCACCTATCAATGGATGCCATTTGGGTTGTCTAATGCAGGAGCCACTTTTTAGAGGGCAATGGATATGGCATTTGGTGAACTGGTGAATAGAGTGATCATCATCTATCTAGATGATATGACTATATTTTCTCATAGAAAAGAGGATCATATAGAGCACCTTACACAAGTCTTTGAGAAATGTAAGGAATTTGGGATATCACTCAATCCCAAAAAATTGGTGTTCGTCATGCAAGAAGGAAAATTGTTGGGACATGTTGTGTCCAAAATAGGGCTTGCTATTGACTCGGATAGGGTAAAAGCTATCTTAGATTTACCCCTTCCTATGAATAAGAAAGGACTTCAATATTTCTTTGGATAGATCAACTTTGTATGAAAGTTTATCTCTGATTTTTCTTAGATAGTTAAACCCATGATAGAGATGCTCAAGAAAAATGTAGAGTTCAAGTGGACTAAAGCGTGATGGGATGCTTTCAAAAGTATCAAAGAAGCAATTTCATGAGCCTCGATCCTTACCAACCTAGATTACTCCAAAGATTTCATTTTATATGCATTTGGAGTAGAGGAGAGCTATGTTGTAGTTCTCACTCAAAAGGGATAAGATGACAATGAAAGGCCAATCGCTTTCCTTAGTCAAACCTTGTAGGATCATGAAGAGAAGTACAATTTTATTGAGAGGTAAGTTTATGCCATTATGAAGTCCTTGAAGAAGTTTAGGCACTTTCTTTCTCAAAGCAAGGTCCTCGTGTATGTGGTGCATCTAGATGTTAGAAGTTTCATTATACAAGGGGAGCTGGGTGAAAGAAGAGCAGGTTGGACTACAAAAATTTAGGAGTTTGATATAGAAATCAAACCAACAAAGCTAGTAAGAGGAAGGGTGCTCTATCAAAAATTGGCCCAATATGTGGTTGTGGAATCTAATATGTATATGGAAGAAGGTAATCCCATGAGGTAAGAAGAAATGCAAGTATCACCAATGACCTGGATCACTCAATTAGTGCATTATTTTAATTCTAGGAAATATCTAGAAGGATTGACAACATCTCAGAGGAGAAGATATAGATTGCAAGAAAAAAATTATGCACTGATCAATAATATCTTGTACCGAATGAACTTTGATGGAGTACTCCTAAGATGCATACTGTAAGAAAAGGCCAAGAGGATTCTTAAAGAATTTTATGTTGGATTATCAAAAGAGAACTATTCTGACCAAAGCACAACAACCAAGATTTTGAGAGCTAGATTTTATTGGCCATCTATTTTCTCTGATGCATTCAAGTTTGTACGAGCATGTGACAAGTGTCAAAGATTCATTGGGAAAGCCAAATATGCTGCCATGCCTTTACAACCAATAGTAGTAGAAGAGCCATTTCAATAGTGGGGATTGGATTTCATTGGTGTCATCAATCCAAATTCATCAACCGATCACAAATATATCCTCACAATAATCGACTACTTCACAAAATGGATCAAAGCAGAAGCCACCAAGCATGTTGACCAACAAATGATGATTGATTTCTTAGAAAGGTTAATAACCAGGTTTGGAGTCCCTACCACCATTGTATCTGATAATGGTACACATTTCATAGGTGCCAAAACCATGGACTTTGCTAGAAAATATGGTATCTACTGGAATGCATCTTCAAACTATTACCCATAGGGAAATGGTTTGGCGGAGGCTACTAACAAAAATTTACTAAGAATAATCAAGCGAAGCATAGAGCACAATCCTAGAATGTGGCACCTCCTCCTTGATCAAGCGCTATGGGTGGATAGAATCACACCTAAGAAATCACTAAAAACATCACCCTATGCCCTGGTCTATGGAAAGGAGGTAATTCTCCCTATCAATCTAGAGCTCCTAGCTCTCAAATTCATGAGTGAGATAGAGGTAGAAGACTTTCCAGCCATGGAGAAAATATTAGTACAACTGATGCAACTAGAAGAAGAATGTGAGAAGGCATACAATAACCTATGTCATCATCAAGATATTGTCAAATGTTGGTTTGATAAGAAAGCCACACCAAAGACATTCTTTGAAGGTGATCTTGTCCTAAAATGGGACGCTGACTAGGAAAAACTAGGTGTTCATGACAAGTTTGACTCTTTTTGGTTAGGCCCATATCTCATCCAAAGTTGTAAACATTCAAATGCATACCAACTATAAGATCTGGAAGGAAGACTACTCCCAATTCCTATAAATGGTCAGTATCTTAAGCATTATGCTTAGTCTAGATCATGATCTGGATTGTATATATGTATATATTCCTTTCCCTTGTTGTTTTTTATTTCCTTTTAGTGTTATTATATAAATATTTTAGAGCATGTCAATTTCTCATCCTCTATCATAGTGTATTTTTGACCTAAGCATGCACCTAGTCTAGATGATAAGATGTTAGTCCAACTAAAGATGTACCGATGAAAAGTCCTTGGTAGATCTAGAAAGCTAAGGTAAAAAGCTGATAAAATTTGGGTGGGGTAGAGAAATGGTAGGAAATATCATAATCATCTTAGCCTAAAACCTCACCTACCATGGGTGAAGAAATGAGAAACTAAGAGCCTCAATGAAATCTAAAAGTGTCACCCTGATGGAGTGGCAACAAATGGGTGGGGTAAAAAAATGAAGCAAGCAATAGGGTGAAGGACACCAAAAATTTTACCCTCACATCAAGTGCTACTATAATTAAGAGGTGGATGGACATTTGGGATGCAACGTGATTCCAAAAATCCTAAAGTTTTATCGTGAAGAATATCTATACCTAAGCCTGTTAGAAAGCCAATTGTCCAACTACCTCCAAAAGTAGACATGTGTGAATCCTACACCATGCCAATCGTGTGTTAAAAGTACCTTTCCCTAACCCAATCAGTAGAGGATACCATTAATATGGGGCATGGAGAATATCAATCACCATTTCAGTGGTAGTGGCATGGTTTAATTACTACCAAATGGATAGGATGGTTCGCATACCAAGAGTGTCAAAAAGGTAATGACTGGAGAAATAAAAATTTTCTAGGTGGGTGCACCTTGGGTGAACACATCAACACTATTGTTAAGGCCAATGCAAGTAAGGGGTACATCATCCTAAGCAAGTGGTAGGCTATCATAAACAATGGATCTTGAACTTAATCTGCTTGCATCCAATAGGACTCTAGCGAAATCATGATGGCATGATAATTAAAAATTTCTAATTTGGAAAATACCCAAATCTCACCATGTTGGGTTGACAAGAGTAGCATGTGCAACCACCTCATTGGCTAGTGGTTCACCTCCCAAGGGAAATTTGTAGGGATTGACTATCAGAAGAAACTTATTTAAAAATATTTGCCTTGGTTTGAGCAAATTCCCTCTAATGGTCTTGATGAATGCCCCATTTGCATCTCCAACTAGGTGCTATAAAATGGGGAGTGGGTAGGTCAGCTTACCCCTTTCTACTTTGTCTGGTTTCTTGATATAGTGCTTGGAGTGATATCAAAATCTTGTGAAAGTTTGAAATTGAGGAGGATTTTCAACTTCTTGTGGCCACCCATCTCTGGAGAAAAGAGTTTCTGTGAAAAGAATTTTAAGTCTAAAAATGATGAGGGCAAGAGTAGAAAAGAAGCTAGAGGATTCGTATGAGGGGCTCAGTGACACAAAGATAACCATTAGGGGTAAAATAAGAATTACTCATGAAGCTACGATAATCTTGGTGGCAAAACCCTCCAACAATAGTTTGATGACCCTCTCTTGGAGAAGTCAGCTAAGTGCATATATGTCATTCCCTATTCACCCTTGCCCCAAGTTGGTTCATGCCATTGTAAAATTTTATGATGCAACCACTGGTGTAGTATAAAATGTAGAAGGGTAAGTGTTGTTCTATATAAATGCTAGCACCATTCAAGAGGTATTCTTTCCCAAAGCCTCCTTTGCCCATGAGTCTCAAGGTAATGTGAAGCTATGAGTTACTACCATAGATATAGATGAATAATGAAACCTGCTACTCAAGGATGGCCCTAAATAGTGGGTGATTGAAGCCCTTGGTGAATTACCAGATGACTACATGGACAACACCTAATCAATAAAGGAGTTCAAAGAAGGAGTTTGGCCCATCTTGTCCTTGTTGGCCATCTTGTTGGGTCTCCCATCAGATGAAACTGTGCATCCACATCATATGGTGATGGCGTACGCTATTTCATGGGCCTTCAAGTCCATAAGGTTTGATTGGGTAGATTTCTTGTCTAGAAGTATACAAAAGCAATTGGTAGATTATCAAAGCAAAGAAAGCAAAGAATTTTGGTATGTGTCACATTTGGCCTGGTTATTTTTCTATAGCATACCCCATGATAGACACACTATGCAAATCCAGGATAAATATGAGAAGGGATAGATACATCCAATGGTAGAATGGACACATACACTCAGGAGGAGTAACTCCTATTTGGAGTTCAATAAGGAATTTTTGGGTCCCACCCTTGCATGCATTTACCAGGTCTATCCATGATTGTCAAGCAAGGTGCATGGATTTCTTAAGAACCAACACTCAAGAGATCAGAGACTGGTACTTCCTAGAGGAGGGAACATGCATCCGACTATATGGGTTCTTAGAATTCCCATATTTTCTCCCATTCTATGTGATAGACTAGATCTTCGATATGGAAGTATGTCGATAGATCTATTTCATTGAAGAAAAATGGGGACTTGGAACCAAAAAGAAAGTAATTTTCCCATAGTTAGTATTGTTTAAGCCTATCCTTCTACCCAAAAAGGAGGATGTTCAATTTCAATAGCTTGATGATAAATTTTCTACCCTAGGTCTCCCTATGGTGCCACCTAGATGGCATTATGATCTTGATCATACTCTGCAAGCTAGGCTTCAAGACAATGTGAGACCATGATAGTTCAAACATCAAAAGAATGAGGCTAATGAAGAAGTTTTGAACTACAAGAACCTATTGGAAGATGAAGTAATACCTCTAACCAGGCTTCAAATGCATAAGTAGCCATTATGGAGGGCCTATTATCCATATGAGAAGGTATTTAACCCTAAGAAGGATTCTACTCAATGGATAAAATCATCTTTGATCCAAGAAATAATTGATAGAGGAAATGGGTGGAGAATAAAATTGAGCAATGGTGGATTATGCAATGTGAGCGGGATGATATCAAGAAAGCATTCCTTAGAAGAATATATGGAGAATTCTCCACCAAGTTTGATGCCAACTACAAGACTTGGAAGAAGAAGGAAGGAGAGGATCTCACTCTTGAAGTCTTGAAGAAGTCTGACATGACTAGCCCTAGGCAAAGTGAGGAATATGAAGAGGAAGATGATGAGGAGTAGGAGGTCTAGAGCAACCTCCAGGTACCAACAAGCCCACCCAAGAAAAGAACAAGTGAGCAAGAAGTCCCACTTGCAGAACCTCCATCGAAAGTTAGAATCACCAGATCGACCAAGTCTAGTGGGGTAAAAGTTCAGAAATCCCTTGCACCTCCACCTCAGAAGGTTGAATCAAGTAGAAAGAGGAAATGTGGTCCTAGCCCTGATGTGTCTCAGTCTCAACAAGTAGTAAGTGAAGGGTGGAAGCTACCTCTCAAGGTCTCAAATATAGAAGGAATGGTGGCCTCAAGAAAGATCCAGAAGTAAGAGTTGGTAGTAAAGGAATCTCCCAAGGTGATGCAAGAACAAGTCATGGTTGAAGTAGTGGACTCTTATTCACCATCTCCTCAATGAACCCCATCATTAGAAGCCATAGAGGATTCCCCTACTCTATCCCAAATGCAAATCACTGGGATGATACCAACCATAGCCCACATGGTACCTCCGCTTCCCCCTCACCACCAACATGTATCCCCAAGGAAATCACTTGAGTTCTTACCACCTCCATCCCTCAATCCTCTAATCATGAAATCTATTCTACTTCAATCCCCATCCATGATGATGCCTTTTCCTAGTACACCCCTACAACCTCCTACTATTCAATCCTAGCTATCTCAACCATCTACAACATTGCCAAACCTAGAGCACTTGGGTGAGACAATTAGTTCACTCTAGACCCACACCTTGGCATCTTGTCTAGTGACCCCTCTCCCAACCTTCCTAACTACACCACTCCTCCCATAGGTTATAGAAGAAGACTTGCTAGAGGTCTATATCGTAATGAAGAACATACAAGATAATAAAATAAAGTGGGATGACCAACAATGGTAGGAGTTAGCAGAAGAGTATGCACCGATGGTTCCCATGATGCATCTCGAGCTTGATCCAATAGAAGGGAAGATGCATGAGATAACCGTTGTGCCAAAGGTCAATAAAGCCCTTGTGGAAATGGGGTGGAAAGAATAGGATTTCTAGATAAGCACCAAAGATGTTTCGAAGATCCCTAAGGTGTAGACCCTTCAAAATTTGCATGTGCAGGTCGACACACTATTCTGGTAGAATAGTAATGAAGAAAAGGAGTTGAAGCTTGTGAAGAAAAATATTGATAATCTGGAAGATCAGCTCAAGTGAGCAAAATTGGAGTAGAAATGAGCTCTAGAGAAAAAGGTGAAGCAACTCCAAGATGGCCTGAACAAAGCCCCTCCCTAGAAGATATTACAACAAAAGGATGAGGAGATCAATGCATTGAAAACTAAGTTGCAGGCCACCTAGGAATCATTGGAGAAGTGGGATGTCGAAGCTCAAGCTAAACTTCAGCAATTGGAGAAGTCCCTGAATGATGCTTTGAATGATCTCTAGAGAGAAAGAGATACACCTCACGGAACAATAATTTCAAAGTCTTGGATAAGTGAAGTCAAATATTTCTATCTAGGTAAAATAAGAGAGGTAACATTGAAGGTGTTGCCCACCTTTGCATGGAAGCTTGTAGACACTCTATCGATTTCTAGAAAGGTAGAGGTAGAATTAGCTAATAAAGGAAAGGTGGTGCACAACATGGGCCCTCAAGCACTGGTAGTGAAGGTAATGTTTAGGAGGGTGGATCCTATCTTGCTGGAATGTTCAGAATGGGAAAGGGATCAAGCCAGGGCCCGCATGGAGTAGATACTTTTGGTTATGGATCTATACTATGAAGGTAAAGAAATCCATGCTACATTGAAGAAGGAAGTGGAGAAGATGAACATGATCAATGCTGGACTTAGAACACTTGGTTCTCTAGGGTTCTGGGATAGTAATAGGTAGTTTCATAAAGAATAGGACCTCATCAATCAGTTTGAGGCCCTAAAGTAGGATGAAAGTGAGATTGCCACACTTGAAGAGCCAGTGGTAGTAGATAAAATGATGAATATTATCTTAAGGCTATCCGATCTTCATGCCAAAATAGAAGAGGTAGCTAAGAATTATCACGACCCTTCCTACAAGGATATTTGTCGCTTAGAGGCCATCAATGACCAGATCATAAATGCTTCCCTCCCTACTATTGAAGTTTAGGAGCGCATGTGCCAGAACCTCAAGATTCAAATCCCTATGAGGGCAATGACCTAGGCCTAGTCTTCTGGAGGATAGGAGTAGCATCTGAGCTAGGAGGAGCAGTAGGATTTTAAAAGAATAGAAGGCCTCTTCAGGCCTGATATAATTTTTGTTGATGTAATTGTTGTTCATTTTTGTTGACTTTGTAGCCCAATGGATAGTGACCAGGGTTCATTTTTGTTATGTATTTGTTATTTTAAGTTTTGTTTGAAATTTTGATCAAGGTAGAGAGTTGCTTCTATCCCTTTTTGTCTGGGTTCTCCTTTTTTTACAAGTAAAAAGCCCTGAAAGTCACCAAGAGTGTTGGGTAGAAAATTGAGCATTCTCGACCTTGGGCGGATCTCAAAAACCCTACCCCGACAACAATGTAAAAGCCATGCTTTGGGTGGAATTTTTGGCCCCAAGTTGTTCTCCGCCACTCTCAAAGTGCCACCCAAGCTGAGGAGTAGACGAGGGCGAAGATTCGGATGGTCAAAAAATTGAGGCGGGTCCCAAAACCCCACCCTAGCCTAGGTGGTAGTTTAGAAAGATCAAAAGGGTGGAGCAATCCCAAAACCCCACCCTAGCCTGGGTGGAAGTTTAGAAAGGTTGTAAGGGTGGAAGGATTCCAAAATGCCTCCCAAAAAAAGTGAGCAAGGTAGAGAAATAGGTAGTTGATGGTGAAGGAAAGTACTCCAAAGTTTCACCTTGAATAAATTAGATGCTACAACGAGAGGAATATTAGGTAAAGTTATGGGCTTCCTCGGAGACCAAACCCCCACCCAGGATGAATACTTAGCAAAATGGGACAGAAAGCTAGAGCAAGTCCCAGCCTAAAGGTCCACCCTACACAGAAGTGAACACCTGGAGAAATTGAAAATTAATGAAGATTTATGGAGAGTCCAGGAGCCCACCATAGAGTCCAATTTGAAATCTCAGAGATTTGATTTCCCACCAGAGCATTGCGTTCAAAGTGGAGGTAGGTTGCAGATGGAGTTAATGCCCCAGCTACCATGGTCCTAGGCATGAATGTGTAAAGTACAACAATATCATTGGATGCAAAAGTAGACTGAGGAGTTAGATGAATATATTTAATGCAACCAGTCTGGATGATGCAGAGATGTTCCATCAAGGGTAGAGGATCCATAAAATATTTGTAGAGGCCAGCTACTCACTGCTATGATGGTGCCTTATTAATTAAATTTTGATTGTCCTAAAAGAGGAGGGTCTCATGTCTATAAATAGTAGAATGCAATGTATTCTTAGGGTCGGCTCTTGGCTATTACAATTTGTATGTAATATTTGAAGCATACTGAATACAAATGAACTATTGTCTGGCCTTCAAGCACTTTCATGTATGTATGAATATTATGGTTGTTTATTTCTGCTAAAATTGGTGAATGAATTAGTTTTAATTCTGCATTCTGGATTTTACTGTTTGTTCATTAATTCTGGAATTCACAATCAAATACTGTGCATTGAATGATATTGAAAGGTGTTGGCTGGTTTGTTAGATGGTTCAAGCGTGTTTTGTTTATGTTTCAGTCTTGATCTTACGTATATCTTGATGCGGCTAACCCGTCCTTTTATATTTTAAGGTTTTAGATTAGATTTCTCTCTTTCCCCTTTTCCTTAACCCAAACAAAGTAGTTAGAACCTTTCAAGGAACCGACCTACTCCAGAGATTGGTCACAATGTTGGTTGAGTCTATGGGTGCACAAATCCTTCCATTAGGTGCAGATCTTCGACCAAAAATTCCAAAACTAACAAAGGTTGTCTATCATATCATAGCTAGTCTAGCTAGAGAGTGGTAAATTAGTTTTTCTTTTGGTGTAAGGTTAGCTAGACCAAGTAGGAGATGTAGTTGAACTTTCTCTCCTCAAAATAATTTAGCTGATTGTCCATTTGATCATAGATGTATGACATAGTAAATCATTTGAGAGTGTCCCAAATAGGTTTGTATGACATGCAATAGGGCTATATGCTCTTCATAGAGCTTTTGGTCAATTGTTTCTCCTAGGACTACAACTATCCCTAATAACACCATCTACACATCTTCTTTAAATAGGCTCAACTCTAGTAGGATGTTGAATTTGGATAACAAGTTTGGTTTCTTTAGGTAAGGGATTAGAAAATATTTCTAGTAAGTTTTTGGGTGCCTCTAGTGAAAATCCTTTTCTATCCTTGGTCTATAAAAAATCCACATAGTTAGGTCATCAAAGGTTTTCAACACATTTCTTATGACTCTTTGCCTTATGTAGGTGTCTTATGTCCATTGTGTGAGCTTAAAAATCCTTGTTATAGGGTCATATTTCTCCACCACTATCTCTACTAATTTTAGGAAACTCTAGAATTAGGGGAACTAGGTTCATTGGCAACCTCGAAGCCCATATCCTATTGATGCTCCAAGAGTTAGTTTTGCTCCCTGGGTTGAATCTTTGAAGGGTGTCATTCCATACTTCCCTGGTTGGATGAGTATAATTACATTCCTCAACCCTTTGATACAGGTCATCATAGTACTCCTATGGTCTCTCTAAATGTAGGAAGCCTCGTCTCTTTTCTTCCCTCTTTTTCTTCTATAATTACTACTATGATGGTTTAGCCTTCCCTAATGTAATGAGAATAGGTGAAAGTGGAACGACAATGGTGGAAGGTGGTGAGACTAGCTATGTTTTAGGTAATGAGGGAATGGTGAACATGGAAGTGATGTCCATGGTAATAAAAGGATAAAATAAAATAAAAATAGTAATTTTGGAGAAAAAGAAAAGATATATTTATTTTGGGGAAGAAGCACTTTGCTTGTAAAAATAAAGCAATTCGCTTGTTGGAGGCACTTTGTAGAAATAAGGAAGATCGAGTGATTTTATTAATAAAGTAGAGTGATTCACTCATTGGAAAGGTTATCATGAGTAGGAAATGGGAAGAAATTTACTAATGGATTTTGAGAAAATTGCTATTGGCATAAAATCTGCCTAGTCTATGACGTGCGCCCTAGATTTTATCCAATATTTTGGATGAACATGATTTCTCTCAGTTTAACCTCTAGAGAAGGCCAAAACCTTGAACTACTTGTAAAATTAGAAAAGGGGTTTAAGATGAGGGTTAGGAGAGAATAAGTATTTAGAGAAATCAATAAATGGTGAATGGGATATAATGTAATATCATTGGGCACATATTACAAGAACCTATAACAATTAACTTACGATGATACTTAGAAAACCAACCATTATCGAGTG